>CM076582.1:771914663-772445987 GCA_034641835.2 Pinus albicaulis
TCATGTGACCAGAGGAGTAAGCATAAGGATCATAGTGTGTTTCTCTATTCTTCCTTCTATTGTAATCAGCTGCTTTATGACCATACTTGTTGCATGAAAAAAAATATCCCTTGAAGTAACCATAGTACCTTTCTGAATAGGATATGTTTGATTGTGACTGAAATGATCTGCTCCTGCAATTTGCTGCAACATGCCCATAATTATGACATTTAAAGCATTCAACATTATTGAATGATTTCCTTTGAGAGTTCATGATTTTCGGTTGACATTTTGTTTCTTTCAACACTTCAGGTTTTGCAATGATATCCTTTGAATATTCAACACTTTCTTGTGAACTAGATTCTCCTTTAACAGTTTCAAGAAAACCAAGACCAAATTTAACAAAAGGAGACCTTTGACTACTAAGAATATTGTCCAGAATCTTAGTACTATCTTGAAACCTCAAGAGTTTATCTTTTTCTTCTAATTTACCTGTGAGAATATTTACCTCAACCTCCAATCTTTGGCATTGCTTCTTCATACTTTCTTCAACCCTTTTTCCTTCTTATTTTTGATCATTCAGTTTGAGAATCTCTTCTTTCAACTCATTTTCTTGTTCTTCGAATATTTGTAGAAGTTCTTCATTCTTCTTGTTTGACTTTTCCAGATCTTCTTTGAGAGAGATGATTTCTGCTTCAAGTCCTCTTTTTTCAAATAGAAGTTCTTCATTCTTCTTATTTGATGCTTCGAGATCTGCCTTTAGAGAGATGATTTCTGCTTCAAGTCTTTCACTCCGATTGGTTGCTTCATTCTGCAGTCTTTGATATATTTCTATCTATTCCTTCATTGTTTCTATCTGTCCATTCATTCTAGAGATCATATCTTGGTAGATAGATTCCTTCCTTTTAAATGGATCTTCATCATTGATTTTGAGATTTGCTTCTAGACTCATACTGTTACTTTCACTATCTTCACCATTGCATGCACAAGAAAGTGAATCACAAGAACAACAATCAGTACATGTTTCATCTTCTTCATTTTCTGTTGCACATGATTTCTGAGATACCTCCTTTTGAGTAGCCTTCTTATTTTGCTTCCTTCCCATTGTGACGGATCTCCTTCAAGCGATCAAGCTTCTGCAGAAGGACCTGCTCTGATTCCAATTGTTAAGAAAAATACTGAGAGGGGGGGTGAATCAGTATTTAGGGCTTACTCAACAATCTTTTTACTTTTTCTTACTTCAAAACCCATACGCTACTTTCCTAAAGCCAAATTGCATATACACACAGATATCCTTAATAAAACATGCGTATGTCCAGAGATCTTATTATGTAGATAATTCTTCACTTATATCATTCCATCATTCATTCATTATATGTTCAGTTAACAATAAGCAGTGCAGTAATAACAGAATAAACCATCACACATAAGCATCACACATGAACACCAGGATTTTAGGTGGAAACCCAAGTCGGGAGAAAACCACCGCTGCCGTTGTCTTAGCCTTCAATATGTTATTATAAATAAAACATCTTACAACTATGTACTGGTGCAGACTCATACCAGTACGCAGGCACCCACCTGCTCTCGTTTACCAGCCTCTCCTGGAAGGGAGCTACAACCCCCTGACTGAAGGCTACAACCCTCAGCACCACCATGGACCATGTTTCATCAATTTTCATCCTGGATCAATAGCAGCATAATCAATCTTCGAACAACCCAGATCATCATAGTAGTAAGACAAGAGAACAGATCAGACATTCCTTTCCGCGCTTTTTCTTCACTGAACCTGCGTATACATCTGCGTATACTTCAGCAACTATTTCAAGACAAACTTCTCATTTTATTCATGCTTTTGCTGAATCCAAACCGCGTATATATCTTCAAACATTGTAGGGAAAAGAAATTCTTCAGAACAGATATATATCTTAGATTTTACCCTTCACTTCAGATACATATTCGCCTCATCTCATTCCACAAACAGATCTAGAAAATACGAATACATTTCAGATCTAGAGATCCCTCTTCATCATTTTCTTCATGGGTGCATTATTAATTCAGATCAATCATTTAACTGTTACCCATTCCATACGGATATACTTCAGAGTGAAGTATTCATTAAAACCCCAGACACTTGCCACCTTTGCACTATGTTTTTCTTCTCCTTATATAGATTTTGCCTTTTTTCAATACCAAGAGTCAAAACCACGAACCGTTAATGGTATTCCTGGACGGGGTCACAATAGATAATCCAGCGTATTAAAAATTGAGCCAATTTAAATTGAAAACCCCAACCTTCGTTCTTCCATGCATGAATCGTCCCAAAGGTAGTATTTTATCTCCGCCAAATAATATTATTTCAATTCGGGGGCTTCCTTCATACTTCATAACAAAATGTTCGAATTTTATAACTATAACTCCTCTGACTATTTTAAAACTTTACACTGCCCCCGTAACATTAAATTTAATAAAATTCAATGAACTTTTTAACCCGAACTTCAATTCTCAACCAAACTGGATTTCAATCTTTGACCTTGGGCCCACATCATAGTCAGCAGATCGGCGGTGTCAAACAAAAAATTGCGATTGCGATTGAACAACCTGATGCGATGACCATATAAAACATGGCTCATAGAACAGTCGGGTCCGAACTTTGAGCAAATGCCATCGGGAACAATAGAAAAGTTCTGATTGCGATCAGGACACGGATGCAATTTGCACATATTAACTCCATTGCATAATGCCATCGGGTCCGCCAATTTCAAAGTGCAATCAGGCCCAACACTTAAGAGCTTCCGATTGTGATTGAGAACCCGGATGCGATTGAACTATGAACTGTGGCATATAATCGGATCGGGTCCGGCCTTTGATCGGAGCATATTTCAAAAAGGCCTCCGATCAAACCTTGTGATTTGAACTTTGCGATTTCCATTAAAACATTGCCACGTGGTCAAGTGGACCGACGGGCCTCGGCTGTTGGTGGGGGCGATTTATAATATAACATTGTATTGTGTACAACCGTTCCACTGTGGAACACTGCCACATCCACAAGACATTTGGTTTATGATTCATATATATTGCGATTTGCGATTGCGATTGGAGCGCATCGCATCGCAGAACTCCATATCAACAAGACACTACTTCACCAAAATAACTTGCGATTCCAATTTAGAGCTTAAGTGCTGGGGACCACTTGTCCCGCCAAAACATAAATAAAAGACTTCCGCCTATTTAATTCAATTTTCATTCATTTTGGTTGTTTAGGGCTTAAACGCCCGAAATAACTGTCTTGAAAACTCTGTTCCTCCGTAAATTAAATCTATGGGAATATCTTCGTTCCACTGTTAAAACGGCTCTGCCCATCACCATAATCAACTCTCCTCTACAAATTGCAGCTGCGGCCCATGATAATTAATTCACCCTTAAATTTCTCCCATCCTTCTTGAATGCGATTTGTTGTTCACCAAAACTGTGTTGTGCCTTTTTACTCTTTTCTCCCATTCTGTCTCTGCTCCTTCTGATCTTCCTCTGTTAACCTTTTCCAACAATCTCCTCCTTAAACAACACACTGCACCATTGTGGATTTACTTCATTAATAAGTAGGATTTTATCAAGCACAACTTCATCAAATAGATTGCCATCAACTTTATCAAGTAGGTTTCCATTTTCGTCAAGTAGGTTGCCATCTTCATCAAGTAGGTTGCCATCAAGGACAACACATTGCATCATATTTCCAACAATCTCCCCCTTTGGACTTGATGGCAACCATGATGGTGTTTGATCACCACAACAGATAGATACATCAAATACCATGATACTCTCCCCCTATTCAAACACCATGATAATCTCCCCCTTTGACATCAAGGGCAAAGGGCGGATCAAAACCAAAACAAGGTTTTTCTTCACATGTAGAAAGAAGAGCTCTTGTAGATCTGAGGTGTACTGAAGGTACCATGCTTCCCCTGAGTTCATGCTGAATTTTCAAGCATATTCTTCAATGAAGTACATGACTCTATGACCTTTCCTATCACCAAGGACTTATACTTACATCAAGGATCCAACCAAGTGGATTTACATATATGACTCAACTACCCAACCAAGTGGGTTTACAAATTTTAACAAGCTCTTACAAGACTGAATATAACAATTTACATCATAGGTCTCATCATGACCCTTTTCATCAAAATACAGAAATGACTTATACAATCAAGATCAAAGAATCTCAAGCATGAGATCAGGCCACAGCAAATAATTAGAATGCCAAGAATGCATCCTTTCCTTATGACCAAAGCTCCCCCTTAGCTTGTGCATCCTGAACACTTTCAACAGCAAATAGTTAAGGCATCTTCATCCAATATCAGAGAATGAAACAGAAATATGAGAGTTGAAACATCACCAGAGATACCAAACAGCACTGCAGCTGTGTTTTTAGATGTCATCCAATAATTGTAGCATAAGCACATAAGTAACCAAGCCTTCCAACTAATGTTTAACCCTTCAGACTTTATAAACTATCCAACGCTTTTAAACAAATTGACCTTTGATCCGGGGGTCCATAAATATAATCAAGTCTGCTTTCCAGATCGACGGTATATATCGCTTTTAGCCATATTTAATTTAAACCATCTTGGTTGAGCCCGCAAACATTAAATTGAAAAGGACTAATTAAAATAATTCGAACTGGGCCCACATATATGATCAGTGACCCAATCACATTTCCGCTCGTACCTTGGTTAATCTTCGCGCCTTTTCATTATCGTCTGTGCCTCTTCATCAAGAGATCTTCGTCCGATGGTTTCTTTTTAGATCGACGACGCAAAATTAGTTTCGATGGCCGTCCTGGGTTGATTGTTAACTTGCGAAGGACTATCGTTATCGTGCACTTGGCGGTTTTGCAGGGACGCGTGTCAAAACCTCTATGGATTCGCTGCCAATCCACGAAATACCACGTATCAACAAAAGGTGGTGTGAAGAAACCCACGGTTTCGCTCCAACCCACCGTCACTGTTCCTCTTGGTCACGGTTCCGTTCTCCATTCCAGGTTCCGTTTGCGTGTATATATGTGAATTCTGCCCTTTATATGTAATTAACCAACTGCTCCATATCTAAAGCAAAACTTTGATTTAAGTATTCTTTCTCCGGTTATATATATATATATATATAATGTGTCCTGTATATATAGAGCGCGTCCAAGGCTCACTGTACCGTCAACCCGATATCGTATACAACAGCACGAATCTATCCATTCTTACCACTGCATCTTTAGACCTTCCATACTCCCAGTCACCGAGGTTCATATCATATATTCAACGACTATATATATAACTCCATTGTCGATCTTATTAACATTGGTTCTTCGAACAACTTACAGAACCAGAGCATCATTAATCCCATCCATTATGCAGATTCACTTTTCTGAACCGTGACTGAAGTATATACAGTAGTTAACACAGGGACAGAGTGCATAACTGTAGAGTCAAACATTCTCACGCATGCACAGGGATAGAGTATCACCAGAACTCAATCATACACGGGATTTCTAACCTCTTTGTCCCTATTTCTTTGACAGACACTGCAGCTCTGTAGCTCAAACTGTAGATGCATTCTTTCTGTTGCATCTGTTGTTTTTTTTTCTTCCTTTGAAGCAAAAAGACCTCAAGAGAGAGGTCATATTTCAGAACCATCATAATGCCAACAATGCATTTCTCCCAGCAAGGCTAATGCTCCCCCTGAACTTATGCCACCTGTACCTGTCTTCTTTACATCAGATGCACTGTTAGAAACAAACACAACTCAAATTATAAAACCTATCATGGGAATCATCATACATTGCTCCCCCTGTGATGATACATTCCTGATTCCTATAGTGTATCTCTTGTCATACTCTTGCAGTCATTATGATAAGTAAACTTTTAGAAACAGATGACTGCAGTAGGGTCAATATTCCCTATGTTTCTGACCGGTCCTCCTTCCTTTTTAAATTTTCAAGTGAACTTTCTAATTGTGTGCGGAAGTTATCCAATTTCCAATATCTGTTCATCTGCTACATTCCTTTTCCACATTTCCATGCCATTGCAAGCATAGCATCTCAGTATGTGACAGTAAACATAAGGCCCTAAGTGTGTTTCTCTATTCTTCTTCTGTTGCAATGGTTACTTTATGACCATACTTGTTGCATGAAAAACAATATCCCTTGAAGTAACCAGAGTACCTTTCTGAATAGGATATGTTTGATTGTGACTAAAATGATATGCTCCTGCAATTTTCTGCAACATGCCCATAATTATGACATTTAAAGCATTCAACATTATTGAATGATTTCCTTTAAGAGTTCATGATTGTCGGTTGACCTTTTGTTTCTTTCAACACTTCAGGTTTTGCAATGATATCCTTTGAATCTTCAGCACTTTCTTGTGAACTAGATTCTCCTTTAACAGTTTCAAGAAAACCAAGACCAAATTTAACAGAAGGAGACCTTTGACTACTAAGAATATTGTCCAGAATCTTAGTACTATCTTGAAACCTCAAGAGTTTATCTTTTTCTTCTAATTTACCTGTGAGAATGTTTACCTCAACCTCCAATCTTTGGCATTGCTTCTTCATACTTTCTTCAACCCTTTTTCCTTCTTCTGTTTGATCATTCAGTTTGAGAATCTCTTCTTTCAACTCATTTTCTTGTTCTTCGAATATTTGTAGAAGTTCTTCATTCTTCTTGTTTGACTTTTCCAGATCTTCTTTGAGAGAGATGATTTCTGCTTCAAGTCCTCCTTTTTCAAATAGAAGTTCTTCATTCTTCTTATTTGGTGCTTCAAGATCTGCCTTCAGAGAGATGATTTCTGCATCAACTCTTTCACTCTGATTGGTTGCTTCATTCTGCAGTCTTTGATATATTTCTATCTGTTCCTTCATTGCTTCTATCTGTCCATTCATTCTAGAGATCATATCTTGGTAGATAGATTCCTTCCTTTTAAATGGATCTTCATCATTGATTTTGATATTTTCTTCTAGACTCATACTGTTACTATCTTCACCATTGCATGCACAAGAAATTGAATCAAAAGAACAACAATCAGTACCTGTTTCATCTTCTTCATTTTCTAATGCACATGATTTCTGAGATACCTCCTTTTGAGTAGCCTTCTTCTTTTGCTTCCTTCCCATTGTGATGGATCTCCTTCAAGCGATCAAGCTTCTGCAGAAGGACCTGCTCTGATACCAATTGTTGAGAAAAATACTGAGAGGGGGGGTGAATCAGTATTTAGGGCTTACTCAACAATCTTTTTACTTTTTCTTACTTCAAAACCCATACGCTACTTTCCTGAAGCCAAATTGCATATACGCGGATATCCTTAATAAAACATGCGTATGTCCAGAGATCTTATTAGGCAGATAATTCTTCACTTATATCATTCCATCATTCATTCATTATATGTTCAGTTAACAGTAAGCAGTGCAGTAATAACAGAATAAACCATCACACATAAGCATCACACATGAACACCAGGATTTTAGGTGGAAACCCAAGTCGGGAGAAAACCACCGCTGCCGTTGTCTCAGCCTTCAATATTTTATTATAGAGAAAACATCTTACAACTATGTGCTGGCGCAGACTCATACCAGCATGCAGGCACCCACCTGCGCTCTAGGCCTGGCTTGGCTCTCACGGAAGGCTTTCTGACCCACATTGGAAGGCTACAACCCTCAGCACCACCATGGACCACGTTTCATCAATTTTCATACTGGATCAATAGCAGCATAATCAATATTTGAACAACCCAGATCATCATAGTAGTAAGACAGGAGAACAGATCCGACATTCCTTTCCACGCTTTTTCTTCACTAAACCTGCGTATACATCTGCGTATACTTCAGCAACTATTTCAAGACAAACTTCTCATTTTATTCATGCTTTTGCTGAATCCAAACCACGTATATATCTTCAAACATTGTAGGGAAACGCAATTCTTCAGAACAGATATATATCTCAGATTTTACCCTTCACTTCAGATACATATTCGCCTCATCTCATTCCACAAACAGATCTAGAAAATACGAATACATTTCAGATCTAGAGATCCCTCTTCATCATTTTCTTCATGGGTGCATTATTAATTCAGATCAATCATTTAACTGTTACCCATTCCATACGGATATACTTCAGAGTGAAGTATTCATTAAAACCCCAGACACTTACTCACTTTGCACTATGTTTTTCTTCTCCTTATATAGATTTTTCCTTTTTTCAATACCAAGAGTCAAAACCACGAACCGTTAATAGTATTCCTGGACGGGGTCACAATAGATAATCCAGCGTATTAAAAATCGAGCCAATTTAAATTGAAAACCCCAACCTTTGTTCTTCCATGCATGAATCGTCCCAAAGGTAGTATTTTATCTCCACCAAATAATATTATCTCAATTCGGGGGCTTCCTTCATACTTCATAATAAAATGTTCGAATTTTATAACTATAACTCCTCTGACTATTTTAAAACTTTACACTTCCCCCGTAACATTAAATTTAATCAAATTCAACGAACTTTTTAACCCGAACTTCAATTCTCAACCAAACTGGATTTCAATCTTTGACCTTGGGCCCACATCGCAGTCGGCAGATCGGCGGTGTCAAACAAAACTTGCGATTGTGATTGATCGCTCCTGCTGCGATTGCGATTGATCGCAATCACAAATTTTTTTTGCATGTCTACTGTTTAACTCCTATGCGATTGAATCATTGCGATCTCTGATTGCAATAACTATTCCTGCGATTGTTCCGATTGCGATTGTTTAACTCCATCAGCGATTCTACGATTGCGATTGATTAACTCCGTCAGCGATTCTCCGATTGATCACAATCGCAACTTTGATTTGCAAGTCCCGCTGCTTTGTTTACCTCCGATGTGATTGGGAAGGGGTCCCACCATATAAAACTTTGTTTTGTGCGCTCCATAATATATACCTTGGACCTTTGGTTATATGCTCCGGGCTTCATTACACTCGCAAATTCTCTGTTTATTTATGTTCCGAGACTTATCAATTGCGGTTTATAGACCCATCGGGTCCGGACTCACATCGCAATCGTAACTTTCTGTTGGTTACATGTTTCGCTGCCCTTGCGATCTATGATTGCGATTGGGGAGGGGTCCCACTTTATGTTACTTCCTTTCCATTGATCATAACGTGCTCCTCTTTAAATATATATTAATGTATATGCCTTGGACCATTGCAGAATATGAAATGCGTGGCATTTATATGTAGTGTGATGGATATTATATATATATATATATATATATATATATATATATATATATATATATGTGTCTGCCAGTGGGTTAGGCGATTCCCGGAATTTGGTTTTGCATTATATGCATAATGCCCGGCTTGGGGTATGATTCTCGGAATTTTATAACTGCTTTGCCTCTGCCTCTGCCTCTGCTTCTTCTGTTGCTCTTCCCATCACCATAATCAACTCTCCTCTGCAAATTTCAGCTGTGGCCCTTGACAATTAATTCACCCTTAAATTTCTCCCATCCTTCTTGAATGCGAGTTGTTGTTCACCAAAACTGTGCTGCGCCTTTTTACTCTTTTCTCCCATTCTTTCTCTGCTCCTTCTGATCTTCCTCTGTTAACCTTTGCCAACAATCTCCTCCTTAAACAACACACTACACCATTATGGATTTACTTCATTAATAAGTAGGATTTTATCAAGCACAACTTCATCAAATAGATTGCCATCAACTTTATCAAGTAGGTTTCCATCAAGGACAACACATTGCATCATATTGACAACAATATATTAAAAGATTCATTTTCAAGAGATTGTGTGCACGTTCATATTAGACAAGTTTTTTGGATAGGATTTGAATTTCCTTTCTGAATAGATTAAGTTTTTTCCTTTACGTAGATTGATTTCACTTTCCTTATGTTTTTAGTTTGTCATCCTCAAATGTTTTAAATTTATCTTTAATATTAATATTGTTGAGCTCCCTATAATCTGGACACATACACCATGATCCATCCTTCTTATGCACCAATACTACTGGAGGAGAGAAAGAAATTTGACTAGGTTGAAATATAGCAGCCTCAGGTATTTCTGAAACCATACGTTCAATCTCACTTTTTGAGCATAAGGACACCTGTAAGGCCTAAATTTTGGAGGAACACTTCCTGGAATCAAATGAATAGCATGATCATGATCACAAATAGGTGGGATTCGTTTGGCAGTCTCAAATACCTTGGAATGATTGTCCAAGACTCTTTGGAGTTCTGGAGAAATAGATGATTTTGATGTTTGAACCTACAGTTAGCATAATTGTGCAATTATGCTGTTGAGGCAATTGAATTACCTATCATTTAATTGTCAACCCGGGGGTTTCGTAAAACTTGTGAAGCATGCGTGCACTATATATGCTAGAAATTATCCTCCAATTTAGATTAATCTAACTACGAAATCAAATGATGACAAACTAAAAACATAAGGAAAGTGAAATCAATCTACGTAAAGGAAAAAACTTAATCTATTCAGAAAGGAAATTCAAATCCTATCCAAAAAACTTGTCTAATATGAACGTGCACACAATCTCTTGAAAATGAAACTTTTAATATAGGAATGAAAATACATCTAAACTTCTTGCATGAAATGAAATGCTGATCTATACACATACTTTCATGATTGAAATAAGATTTAATGTAAGGACAAGAAAGTAAATTTCTGCTAATTACATAAAATGAAATTTAATCTAGGAAAGCAGGAAACTTGAATCTAGGAAAACATTGTAATCTAATCTACAATGTATGTATAAGTGGAAATCTAAACTATCACACATGCATAAATAGAAATATAAACTACGGCACATTTGCATAGAATTGGAAATTTAATCTAGGCACACTTCATGAATTAAAAATCTAAACTTCTTACAAGAATTGTAAAGCATGAATTGAAATCTAAACAATATTAACTAAAATGAAAGAAAAGTGACCAATCCATCTAAACCTACAAGAACATACAAACAAAATGAGCATATTAAAATTTAACTTATGAAAGCATGTAAATGAACATAAAGGAACTAATAAGAAAGCATGAAATGAAAACTAAAATAAACATCAATAAATGAATGAAATTATGATACAATCTCACACTCATTTAGGTGGCCAATCCAATGATGCATGAGGATGGCAAGTGAAGAAGCTCCATATGCAAGAAAAACCAAATCAAAGTGAAAGAACACTCATGAGTATGGTGCGAAATCTAATTCTTTATTCAAAACATGAGCATAACTCCAAACTTTACACATGCCTTTGAGAGGAGGTGGCTCTCCTATTTACACAAAACACATAAGAAGCTACCCCATTAATGAGGACCACTATTCTCTCCTATATCCCTAAAAATATCAACCAATTAGAATCATATCCCTTTATCCATGATTTTTCTCCATGAGATATGGTTGATTCTTATCCCAAATCTTCTTCCAAACTTGAAGAGAATTCGAAATTGATCCTTGGAGGCCACATAAGAGTGCCTTGGAAGCTTCCAAATGACATAAACTTGTCATGAAACTCAAGCCACTTTTAGATATTAGCAAGTATATGTCATTTTTATAATTTTTAATCATTAATTCACTATAAACACTTGAAAATATAACTATAGGAAAACACATTATGAACCCATATGATGATAGATATGTAGGTTATATCGTGACAAAGTGATGGAATGAATGTGATAAAGGTGAAATGAGGTGTGAATGAAGTGAAAATATATTTCATTTTAAAGACATTTTGGAGACCCAACATAACCCCAACTAGAGTGATTGCATGTCCTCAAGAAAATATTTCATTAATTCCTTTGATTTGCTTGCAACGTCTTTGTTTTTGGATGAGCTTGGCTTATATCAATGCTATTTAAACTTTTCATTCAATTATATTTGACAATTTCATTTCTTTTTGCAAAGTGTTCCTTGTCATATATTGAATTGTAACATGTTTGGTTGGTTCTTGTGTGGCAACTAAATTTAATTGGTATTGGTTCTTGTGTATCAAAACCTTGTTTCTTTATGTTGCAGCAAGGTTCCTTTAACATTTTGAGATGCATATTTAAATAAACCATATAATATTCTCATTATTTAGTTGTCATTTTTCAAATCATACAATTTTTTAACCATAGTGAAATCATAATTGATCAAGACAAGTATGTTAGGATGAAATTAAGTGTAATATCCCCAAATTGGGTCTATCAACAATGCATGTCTGAAAAATGCATTTTTCAGAAATGGATGCTACAAAAGTCTAGATCAACCCTTGGATCCCTTATATCTGAAAAAATTTCATCTAAATCCAAGAGTAAATCAGGAACACATCATTCTAGGTGAGGTAAACAAGTCTCCCACACCTAGTATGGCTGAAAAATGCCCATGAATGGGACTGCAGCAATAAATGAACAGTACTGCAATAAAATAACGTAGTTTATATGAACAGAAGTAGGAGGAAAATATGGAGGCTCATTAATCACTTATACATCAGCAAATCAGATCTAAAATGTGGCACATACAATGTACAAGAGAAGAATGGAAGACTTTTATGAAGAAAACCCTCTAAAAGAGGTGCTGCAACACATAGATTCACTGCAAAAGGCTTGACAACATTATTTTATAGAGCATACAGTAGCTAAATATTACAAATCATATGTAGAGTAGATCTGTGTACAAAATATTAAATCTATATCAGATCTATACACTAGATTGTCTCTACTTTACATACCCCCTGGGGTTTTCAGCAAAACATGAAGCACATGGAGTAGATATGAAATCTTATGCAGCAGATCTATAGATTGACGAAGAATTTCTGAAGCATATATAGGAGTATTCAGATCATATTTGAATATGACATGGAATAGATCAGAAATCCATGGATCACCACAGTGAAAGGCAGATTCCTATCACTAGAGATCACTTCTCAAAGTTTGCCAAAACTTCCTGCAGCTTTCCTCTTGCAGATAAAGCAGTCCTGTAAGATAAACTGCATTTTAGAATTGATGAATAGTTTGGCCTGATGCCAAGGTATGGATCTGAAGCTCCAATGATCCAATACACTCTTGCCAAGGGGATATAAGACTCTCCCATTGAAAATAGGCACTAGATTGGCCTATATCTGAATAGATCTAGCCTCCACTTGCTGCAGATTACAAAGACAACCAAACCCTCAACAGGATCTGCGTTGTAGTTGGAAGAAGAAGCTTGGCCTTAAGACTGATAGTGGACAAGAAATGCAAGACTCCTCCAAGAGCTACTCAATGGAAGAGGTGGGATTCTCGATCAGGAACACCCTAGTTCTAAACAACATTATTCTCAGCTAAACAACAAGAGAATGATATATGTCTAAACAGACAATATATTCAAAATTATAATATGTTCAACAACCTTCTTCTGTTGTCCTCCTCTTCCTTTTATAAGATGAAAGTACTGCCAAACCCTAAACCATCTCAATGATTTAGCTCCTTTCACATGTGTAGCCTCCAACTAAAACTGTGTTGTGCATCTAGGAGATTCATTGTATCTAGACAGCACTGTTGATTTGGTCCTGGTTGACTTGGTCAAATGATCCAGTCTCTTTCACACCTAAGTTTTCTTATGTAAATAGCCCAGATTTATCTTTGTTCACATGTGGCATTGATTTATTTTTCTGTTTAGGATTTTTATTCATCCTCCTTTACAATTTTATTCATGAAACAAAAAAAATGAAACAAATTTGTATATTCCCATCAGCTTGGGCTAATTGGGAACATTACATTAAGTGAAACAGAATGGAGTGATATGAAAAGTTATCATAATGGATGTTCCTCTCCCCAGCTAAAGGTGTTTTCGGTTTTTAAATGAGAAAGGAAATATAGTAAATTGTTTTCCAAAAATTACAATTTTAGTATTTAAGGAATTTTATGATTAAAAGATAGAAAATAACATACCTTTACTTGCCTAAGAAGTGGACAAATTGTGCATATGTAGAGAAGTATTGATCCTGCTACTGAATCATGGAATATAATGTATAATTTCATCTGCTTCTTGGTTGCATAAATGGTGGATGAGGTCGTGAAAGTGGATTCTTTATTTCAGCTGCTAAATATGTTGTATTCACTACAAAACGTTGAAGTGATATAGTATTCACCTGCTACAAACCTGATGGTACAATTCTGTTCATGCAAAAAATGTGTTGTTGTCGAGAATGAAGAGAAGTCCTTGGATTACCATCCATTAATGAATGACATTAACCAATGTGAGACAAACTCGCCATTAATGTCAACGAGTGCCAAGGTATCTAAGTACATCTTGTGAAGTGTGAATAGATGAACTAATGTAGAGCCACTTGCAAGATCCAATGATCAAGGGACATTGATATATTCCTACGATTGTCGGCAAGAGAACTTGTCATTAATGCATACAAGCCCCAAGGTATTAATAAGGACTCTAGCCTTGATTCTAGATAATGTGATGATGTCGATAGGCCAAGACTTGTTAGAAGGGAGGCATTAATGAATCCCCCATCATATAACACGAGTATGGAATAATTATTTTGGAAGGACTATGGATGAAAATTTTCATAAAAAAGGATTTATTTAATGGAAAGGAAAATGACAAGAGAGTAAGCAAGTGAATGGAAAGAAAAAGGAAAAATCAGCATGTAAGCGAGTTGAATGTATTTATTAATGAGTTACTGAAAATGAATGGAAATTATGGAAAATGTAAATGGAAAATGTGAAGGAAACATGTGACACTTGCAAGGAAAATGGTGACGATGATGTTTAGCGAAAATGTTTGAATATCTTGTGAGTTTGGAGAGGAAAAGTGATGGAATTTATGGATGATATAAATGGATCTAATTGGTTCATGTTTCTTGAAATTGGTCATATAAAACCAATTATTCATAAATTGTCTTCCTTCAATTCTTTGATTATCTTGGAACCTAAAAAAATAACATGGCACTAACATTGCAATAAACGTAGGTGTGTTCAAAGAGAAGTGATCAATTTCTCTCAGTACCTACACAATTTTTTTGCATAATTAATACTTAGTAAAACATGTTTATGACATGTCTTCGTTTCAAATTATCATGGTTAGTTCAATTTCACAATTGTGATAATAAATCAAAATTCTAAAAAAAATGGCGATATGCACAATTTCCTCAATTTATGTTTGAACCATAACATTTTATAAAAATAAAGAAATATTATTTTTCGAATTCTTAATGATTCCTTCAAAAAAATATTCAATCAAAATTCATCAATTGACCATGTAGATAAAGTGTTCTTATGCTTCTTCTTCTTCCCTGCATCATGCTTTAAAACGTGATATTAGACAAAATTATTTCGATAATGCAAAAACTCAATATGAACAAAATTCAGATTACAATTAAATTTAGTTAAGGTGAGCTATTGCGCCTTTATTCAATTAATTTTGTCTTTTGTTTTCTCATTATTTTCTTTTGTTTCTTGATTTGCTGGGTGTGTTTAAATAAACCATCACAACAACTTTTTCTCAATTTTCTCCAATCATGAATTTCACATCAATTTTTAAGACACTTTTTTTAATGGCAATAACATACAATATAATTACAATCTAAAAATTAATGAAATATTTACAAAAAATAAAAATGAAATATTAAAACATCACTCCATGCCTCCGGTAGATAAGCGAGATAAGATCTTCTCCTTCCATCATGGTCACAACTGAATTAGTGCATTAAATTATAAACCGTTTTTATCACGCAATATAGAAAATAAGGCTCTGAAGAACCTAAAAAATCTCTCAAATGGTTATGAATTTGAGGAAATTGCTAATTCTAAACCTAATTTACCCCATTTTGAAAAAAACCCATTTTATATTTTTCTGAGATTTATTTTCGTTTGGTCACAAAATGTGTTTTAAAAATGACATTTTTAGGTTGTTACACATTCTAACAAATAAGTCTCTAAAGAACCTCGAAGATCTCTCAAATGGCTATGAATTTGAGGAAATCGCTCAAGGTGAACATAATTCACCCCGTTTTGCGAAAAACACATGTTTTGTTTTTTTTAGATTCATTTTCATGTGGTCACAAAATGCAATTTAAAAATGTCGTTTTTAGGTTGTTACACATTCTAGCAAATGCTCTGGTTAACAAAATCGATTGATGGTTCGTGGTTGTTCGTGGGCTCCTCTTGTTATCAGTGCAGTCCATGGCACTATTGAAGAGTTGATTGGAGACATAAGGCCAAATCTTGGTATCATTGACCCTCTCGAAGGCATTGTCATTGTCTAGCACCAATTTTGATCTCTCATGTTTTTTGCCCATAAAACTGCATCTCATAGATTGATACATAGATTTATTCTCAGCTTGTTTAGAATTCATAGATTGAAGGTTGATACAAAGTCTATTACCAATTCTTAAATTCTCTTAGAAATGAAAACAAAAACAAAAGAGAATTGATTTTATTTCAAATTTTACATTTTCCTTATTCATAAACGTGATTTTCTTTATTGAAAATATTTCTATGTGGCTCTTACTGCACCACTAGAAATCCAAGAAAAATATAAACAAATGAAAGATATGAAAATTCTAAGAAATTTTAAAAATTTAAAAATTTAATCAAGAACTAAATTAAGAACCAGATCTTATTTACTTTTTCTACTTTATCCTATGCTATTTGAAAGGATTTTTTACTTTTTTTTAAGTATATGAATGTTTCCAATGGAGCCATTTATGGATTAAAATTTCTGAAATGATCATATCCAAATTTGCAAAACGTACCTAATTGTGTGTGAGGACATGAGAAATAGTTTTCATTTTTGGATCTAACGCAAATATTAGTTGAAGGCTGAATGAATGTTGTGACATAGTTACTTGTTAAAACCACTCTTCAATATAGTTTTTTTCACTCCAAAGAATGTTTGATCTGCATTCTAGATCTTTCATCCATAAAATTTTTAGTATCAATTTTTTTTTTTTTTTTACAAAATTGATTAAAATTTATGCAGCTAAATGATTTATTCATCTACATGTTTTAACCATGCATCTAGGAAAATAAAATAAAAATAAAAACTGAAAATAAACTCTAGACTGAAGACTAGTTTCTATGCACACTTCCTCGGAAACGATGCCAAAATTTTGAGGCAATTATAATACTTATCATTTAATTGTCAACTCGGGGGTTTCGTAAAACTTGCGAAGCGTGCGTGCACTATATATGCTAGAAATTACCCTCCAATTTAGATTAATCTAACTATGAAATAAAATGATGAAAAACTAAAAACATAAGGAAACTGAAATGAATCTATGTAAAGGAAAAGCTTAATCTATGAAAGGAAATTCAAATCCTATTCACAAAAGTTGTTTAATATGAACGGGCGCACAATCTCTTGAAAATGAATCTTTTAATCTAGGAATGAAAATAAATCTAATCTTCCTGCATGAAATGAAAATTTGATCTATACACATACTTGCATGATTGAAATCAGACTTAATCTAAGGACAAGAAATTAAATTTGTGCTAATAACATAAAATGAAATTTAATCTAGGAAAGCAGGAAAATTTAAACGAGGAAAACATTGAAATCTAATCTACCGCATATGTATAAGTGGAAATATAAACTATCACACATGCATAAATAGAAATCTAAACTATGACACACTTGCATAGAATTGGAAATTTAATCTAGGCATGCTTCATGAATTCCAAATCTAAACTTCTTGCAAGAATTGAAAGGCGTGAATTTAAATCTAAACAATCTTAACTAAAATGAAAGCAAAGTGACCGATCCATCTAAACCTGCAAGAGCACACAAACAAAATGAGCATATGAAAACTTAACTTATGAAAGCATGTAAATGAACATAAAGGAAATAATAAGAAAGCATGAAATGAAAACTAAACTAAACATAAATAAATGAATGAAATTATGATACAATATCACACTCATTTAGGTGGTGGCCAATCCAATGATGCATGAGGATGGTAAGTGAATAAGCTCCATATGCATGCAAAACTAGATCAAAGTGAATGAACACTCATGAGTATGGTGCCAAATCTAATTATTTATTCAAAACATGAACATAACTCCAAAATTTACATATGCCTTTGAGAGGAGAATGATTTCCTATTTATACAAAAACATAAGAAGCTACCTCATTTATGAGGATCCACTATTCTCTCCCTATATCCCTAAAAATATCAACCAATTAGAAACATATCCCTTTATTCATGATTTTTCTCCATGAGATATGGTTGATTCCTATCCCAAATCTTCCTCCAAACTTGAAGAGAATTCGAAATTGATCCTTGGAGGCCACATAAGAGTGTCTTGGAAGCTTCCAAATGACCTACAATTATCATGAAACTCAAGCCACTTTTAGATATTAGCAAGCATATGTCATTTTTCTAATTTTTAATCATTAATTCACTATAAACACTTGAAAAATATAGCTTTATGAAAATACAATTTTGAACCCATATGATGATAGATATGTAGGTTATGTAGTGACAAAGTGATGGAATGAATGTGATAAAGGTGAAATGAGGTGTGAATGAAGTGAAAATATATGTCATTTTAAAGACATTTTGGAGACCCAACATACTCCTCGTTTTTTTTTTCTTCAGAAGCATTGTCATGATATTAGAGTTGATTATATTTCCTGGCTTCCCTATGATACCCCGTAATTCAAATTCCTTTCCTTCCGAAAAAAAAATTCAAGAAAAGTTCTTGAAAATTAAAAGCTATCATCCCCAAAGATTGTTACCATTGTACTCCTAGTACAACGTTAGCACCACCCATTGGGATGAAGAGAATTGGACTATTCAATACATATTCCCCCATGGTTAGTTTGATATTATGGAAATTTCCAAAGAAATTTATAGTTCCTCCATTTGCAACCATCACTTGACACTCTGGTGTTGGGTATAGGAAACAATTCAATTCCTTTGCTACCTTACAATGAATAAAATTATGGGTACTACTCGAATCAATTAGTATTATTACATTTTTCTTCTTGATATGTACTTCTATCTTGAGAGTTTGAGAATTATAGGATATGGTCATATTCATTTATTCTTCCTCTAGGGATGGTTCCTGGTGTATATCCTCTTATTTTGAAGTTTCTTGTTCCTTTTCTTCACAATCTATGTAAAATAATTTATTCTTAGCACACTTATGACATTTAGTGTCTTTTATATCACAACTGCAGCAAATCCCTTTTTCTGCCTTGTCTTCCAATTATTGTGGTGTGAACCTTGTAGGTTGTGGAAGTCTAGGAGTAGCAACACTTCCATCTTTATAGTTGTGAGTGGTAGGATTTCTTGTCACCAATATATTTCTTTCAATTTTTCTTGCCAACCTGAATGCCTTCTCTAATAAATCAAGTTCCTAAAGGTGAACCTCATGTTGGATGTTATCCTTTAAATTCCTTATGAAGACATCAATCATGTGTTCCTCTGGAATATCAATACCCTTGTATTCAATTTTTGGAAGTCTTGAATGTGCTCCACCAGTTTGAGATTTATCAATTGGCTAAAGAAGGCGTTTCTCTTTGTATCCTCATAATGTGTTATCATTTCCTCCATAAAAATTGACAAAATGAAAATTTTTTTACAAGAGAAAATCCATCGATACTATGCAAATGTATTTTGTTTTAAATATAAAGTTTCAATGCATACCTTTTGCGTGTTTTACACATTATGGAGATCAAAATATTGTTCCATTTGTAGTCTCCATGTTACCGGATCATTGCCATCAAACTTCCTCGTATCGATATTTGGGATATGGTGGGTCTTAAATCCAACATTAGAGTCTATGAAATCATGATTAACATTTATTTTTCTTTTTTTCTCATCATGAGTTTCATCTACTACCATTTCTCCATTAGGAGTCATTTTTTGTAGCAGCTTTGTCAAACCTTCCTTCAAACTTTCCATGTCATTCTTCATGTCTTCCATGTTACCTTTCAGTTTTTCTTCTATACCATCGATCTTATCTTCCATGCCATTCTTCAATCCATCCATGTATTTCTTCAAAACATCCATCTTAGCTTCCATTTAATTTTTTGTTACTCTTCGCGAGAGCAAAATTTGTTGCACTTGGTCTCATAATTTTGATATATCATGTTGCAGTTCTTCCTCTTCATGAGTCATAGTAGAAACTTATGAGGGATTAATGGGTGTGGAATTATCTTTGGGGGGGATTTTAGAACCTAATACTGATATCTATGCTTCAATATTCCCTTGGAATCTCTTCAAACTGATTTTTCAAACAAGACTTATGCAAATTTAAAAAAAAATACACACCTTTTCTTGCTTTTGAGGAGCTTGATATTGAAACTAATGTATCTCTGTAATTTTAGATCCTTAATGTTTTATCTTCTGTCCTGTAGTAACCCTATGCATCTTCTTTCCAATGCTATAGGTCAAACCTAATTTGGATTCTTCAAGGTAAAGCTATGCCCGATCTCCCACAATGACCTAATTATGGACTAGTTCAATAGAGCGAACTTGTACAACGTTCCACGTGTCATTGTTTCAACCTTAAGCTCTGAAATTGATACACAAAAATCCAAATTCTATGAACTTTTGGCCACTTTTTATAAAATTCTAGTCCAATGTCTAAACCGAAAGTTATGACGATTTTCCCTCAGACACATGTTTGAGATGATATTCTAGAGTTGTAAAACCCCTAACTTCCTCAGATCATATCTCTGAAAATTTAGTGAAACAAGATATGAAATTTTTACAGAAAGTTCCTTAAGATTTCAGCTCATATGGGTTTTTTTTCCAGCTTCTGAGCCTTCTTATAAAAAAAAAATTATAGTGAAAATTCCAAGATGACCTATTTGTAGCAATGAAACCCTAGAATCCAAAGCTCTTATACCAAATGTTATAAAACCAGCTCACAAAATACAAGAAAATATAGATCAACGACTTATAAATCAGCCTCTTCTAGGGGGAAACCTACTTTACATTACATAAATGAACAATTATTGGATGATACAAATGAAAAAATATCCTTTCTATATAGGAGTCCAAGGGGTCACAATATAATCCTAGTCGACATAACAATAGCAATGTAAGGGCACAACAATAACAATAGTGGGCTTCTATGGGGAACAATAATAACAATATAGGGATTACATGGGCACAACAATAACAATAATGGGATACACTACTATTATATGGACCTATCATCTTCAATGCCTATAAGGAAGCTCTATATATGTATATTTTATACTTAATTTCTACCCTCACAATAATAATCAATTAGGGATTTGGAAGAGGATTCCATAGAGCATCCCCATTTACTCCTTCATTGTCTTTCCTTGGATTTTTATGTCGTAAATACTCCATTATCACTTGTACGATAAGTTTTTGATCTAAAAGTCTGTTAATAACCTTAAAACCTAGTTAAAATACTTTTCTTATTCTCTCTCATAAATGTCTATGGAAACCACTAGTGTTTAAGCGCTGATTTATGTGTAAAAATGTTGTTTTATTATTTAAGGGTGGCCTTAAATTGTATTTTTGTCTCTATAATACTCTAAAATAAAAATATAGAAAATTGGATTGGATTACATGCACTAGAAGAGCTCACATAACCTTATATATTTCCTATTTATTCATATCTACCAGCCCTAAAGTTGTTTATCGTAGTTTATCCCTAGTCACTATTTCGATTCCTTGATCCTTTCTTTTTGAAGATCCTTTGGAGGGATTTCCTTAAGATTATATATGCCATTAAATGCCCTATTTTTGAAAATCATTCAAACCCTAACTTATAGTAACAAATTTATCTGTATATATTTAGAGTTCTTTAAAACTATCATTGAGTACCTTGGCCATCTTTGGCCTTATCAAGCCCTCTATCCAACTATGGAAAATTTAGAAACAATTCACTATGATCACTAGGATCCCTACTATTATAATACCTTATAGGTGATTTAGGGAAGTATCCCTTGTGGTTGAAATCCCACTAAAAAGTAGGAGGAATGTTGTTGAGGTGAAAATGGAAACCCTTCCTCATTATTTCCATCAGGTTTAGCCTCACTCAGTGAGGCTTTGCACTGATCCTATTAGATTTTTTGGAAAAATATTTGACTTCATTTTCATGGAGGAGCTGAGTCCAAATTTTCATACTCTGAATTCTAAGCTTCAATTCTCTTGATTAATATTTTCCCAAAGACAAGGATATATATGCACATTTGGCACCTCCATTGGGAGAAAAAAGCCCTAATCCTCCATAGAGTTTTAAATATTCCATAGTTGTAGTGTGAAGGAATCATTATCAAGGAATTTAAGCTCACCTTGGTGACTCTACAATTGACGGTTATGAAATATTAAAGAAAATGGCTCATTGATAGTTGCATTAAATGTACCCTCCTTTTCATTTTAAGGTTAATCCTTGGTATCCTAATAATTATGGTACAAATATCATGACTGATGTTATAAAGTTTGATAATGATCATTCTTTAGTCACTGACCATGTGGTAAAATTCCTAAGGTATGCTTTAAAGATAAATATTATTCATGAGGATGATATCATGAGATTGTTCATCAATTCTCTTGGGAAATATTGAATAAAATGGGTTGAAATTCTTATGAACCAAAAAACATCTCTTCTATTAAGGTATTTATTAAAAAAATACTTGATTATTGGGGACCAATGTTTTAGTTCTATGAATATATCCTTCAAGTTTTGTCCATGACACTATGAAAGGAGCGCCTTTTATATGCTTTTGAATATGTAGAGTGTAACACGCCCCCTCCTAACCCTTACCAAAATAATTGTCAAAAGGAAGGGGGTTACTATGTTGACCCAAGATCGAAGGTACCATTATGGAAATGGGGTCTAAAAATTTCGATATTTTCAACTCACTTAAAGCCTTGGTTTGATATCACCATTGCATTCATCCCATCAATAAAATTCTAGTGATATAAAATTTTACCTCAATTCAACCCTCAGATCAAGAGATGTGATTATTACAATTCTAGCGAGCTAAAAAGTGCTACATCATCATCTTGGCTGCGTGGCTAAACCGCAACACCACTTGGAAATTAATTACTGGAAACCAACTTTTTCATGGATTTTGGGTTCTAATAACTCGCTTAATATGTCCCCTCTAAAATCATAATAGAGTACCCCACTTAATACCTCTGAGGAGTAACTTCTAGGGAATAGCCTCTGGTGTACTCCATTTAAAATACCCTCACTCAAAACGTTCAAGAGTACCTTCTTAATACCTATGAGGAGTAACTTCCAGGGAATAACTTCCTTGCTCCCACTTCATTCTTCTTGGGAAAATTTATTCCAATGCACCCCGCTTTAAACATCCGGGGATTATCCTCTAGTGCTCCCACTTTATTCTTCCTTGGGAATTTCCTCCAGTGCACCCCACGTCAAATTTCCGGGGAGTATCCTCTGGTGCTCCATATTTAATCTTCCTAGGGAATAACCTCTGATTCTCCCACTTCAATCATCCAGGGAGTGTCCTCCGGTACTCTTTCTTTAATATTCTTGGGGAATAACCTCTGACACTTCCACTTCAATCATCCAGGGAGTATCCTATGGTACTCCCACTTCATTCTTCCTGGGGAATTTCTTTCAGTGCACCCTTATTCAACATCCAGGAATGAGACCTCCAGGTTATAACATCTGAGGAAAACATGTAGGATGGATCTTACGGGTGGGACACCCCAGCCCCATTACTTCAACTTACATCATCCAAGATCTTTGGTGAACCATCGAACTTATTGTGCTAAATTTTAACCATTCATTATATAGGATTTGCACTCGGTCATGCATCACAATCATATGTATTAGTGACTTTAAATTCAATTGAAACTTTATGCATCCAAATAAATCTTGTTGGGATCACAAATGAGGCTAAAAGGGTTTAAGGGAAGGATTTCCGCTTACCATCTACGAGGGTTTATGACCATGGCTCCGCCATGGTGGATCTGTACGATTTTTGACCTATGAAAGAGTTTAATTATCATCCTTGGAATCCTCTCACACATGCATGATGTTGTCCCTCCTGATCTTCCCACAAGAACACCACCTCAGGGTTCTTGATGGACGAGATGCAAGACAAAACACATGAATTTGTTTATACAGAATAGGGATTTGTGCATTCAACCTCTTATAGTTTTACGAGTTTCCCTTTGGAAGAAGATTAGCATAGAAATATTATAATAGCATGTGGAAGGGACACAATGCTAAGAAAGCTACCAGAACCTCAACCTTCACAAAATAACAAGGAAAAATCTATTTTCCAAATCTACAACAATTATATATATATATATATATATATAGGAACTGTTGTAGCCGCTACAACACCACCCAAAATTTTGGGTATATTTTTAAAATTTCGGGTCCCCCTCTGCTCGCTTTGTTGTTAAGGTCTTTCATCGAACCTGTAGCCAGTGACATCCTAGCGACCTATCCCCAACCCCTCATGAGTTGTCTCGCCCTCATGATCAGGCGTTGTTTTTGCAATCACGCCATGTGCGAAGGATCGCCATACATACATTCGACAGGAAACTTCTGTGTATTTACATTAAGAGCGCTTGCATCATGGATTGTCCAGGCACTTTGTTTTAGCATTTCGCCGAGCTCATAGTCTAATATTTATCATTTTGGGGGCACCATTCTCTAAAATGTAACTGTAAACTAATTGGTGTATAATGCTACATATAGGTCGATCCCACGGGTGATATACTCATAAATGTCGTCACCACACCGATGAGAAGGATAAGAGTAGTACGAGTTGAAACATGAGAAGTGGAGGACATCTATCGCATGTACGCAGGAAATAAGACCGCGCCAGTCAAGGGAACTTGCAGTCACAATGGGACTTGGGAACACATTGCAGGCTATAAGTTTATTGGCTTACTTGAAAGATCGACGGAAATTCCCGTGGCCCTTTTGTTGCAAACAGTTCAAGCTACTAAGATATATTGTGCCTGCTTTCATGCCTTGGCATGAAAAAACATTACTTGTCAAGAATGGAACTCTTGCATTGCCACCACTGCCTGGGGTTATAGTACTAGCTCCATTGGTCCTACTTCAGAAGAAAATTTATGTGTCTATATTACATCAAGAGTGTCCCAACTTCAAACAAGTGGTTCAGGCACTCAGGATCAATCTTTACAAAATATTGTGGTACAACTACGAAAGACATGTAACCATTCTTATCTTTTCAATGGTGGAGCCAGAGTCATTTGAAGAAGGACTGGAATCCACGAGTTGACAAGCAAGCATTACAGCGTGCTCATCGCGTTGGTCAGATGCATCATGTTTTGGCAATAAGAATTAAACAAAGTCGAGGAGGTGATTATGCAAAGGGCCCACAGAAAATTGCAGCTTGGTCACAATGTGATTGGCCATGATGATGTCGATCCAAAAGCACATAGATCGGATAGTATAGCAGGTGGAAATCTGAGGTCCATAATAATGTACGGCCTGCACGAAGTTGACCCATCATGACAACATAGAAGGAAGCTCTTGGTTATAAGTCTTTAGCTGCTCAAGATACATCTGATAATGGTGAGGTACATTTTGGCTTTGGAGATTGTACAAATCCTATAAAAGGCCATTCTTCTGAACTGACAATTATTTTGAGTTGTGTTGACAACTCTAACAAATTGAGGAAGGGAAGCATGTTTGTTAAACCTAATCTACATGGAAGGTGCACTTTTGATGGACCAAAGTGACATTTCGAAACATTAAGCTGGGGTGCAAACACATATGGTTCCCAGCCACATAAGATTGGAGGGGCGAAGTTATATAAAAAAATATACGAAAGACATTACGATTGGGCTCAAAATACCTTTAGGCCGAAGTTTTTCAAACTATGTTAAAAAGGTTTTGAGCAAAATATATATAGGGTGATCCAAATGTCGTGGTGCAATATACGGTATGCTACAACCTTGTTTCAAAGGGTGCCAAAAAAACATGTTTTCCAACCTTATAAGATTGAAGGAGAGATCTTATAAACATTACGAATGAGCACAAAGGTTTCAACGGTCAACTTTTCAACCTTGGTAAAATGGAGCGGATATATTATATAGTGACCCAAACTTATATTTAAAGCATGGGGCGGAGTTTATTCTTTAGAGAAGATATAAAATATTTGGTCAAAAGGCATTTTTAAACATGGAGTCCAATGTTGCATGGCACAGACATGCATGGACACAACACATGGAGTCCAATGTGCGATGGCGGGTTTTGTTTGACAGCAACTATATACATACAATGGTCAATTAAAACACGGTCAAATCTATATAAAACACACTACAATTGAGCTTGAATTTGGCTATGGTGGAGTTTTGACCTATGTTAAAATATTTTGGGTGAATATATAATGGTCAGGTTTTATTTTTAAAATGTGGAACGGGCGCAAAGGTTTGATGGCGGAGGTTTGGAGCGGATATATTTTATGGTCCAAAGTCGTGGCAACAAATATTATAATACATTGATTGGTCAAACTGCATGGATGAAATTTTCGACGCGTCTCTCTCCAAGTCTGCATGGCAACTGTCATAAGTAGACTATGCGTTTCTGGTAAGTGTATCAGGATATAGTGCAGAAATAGAATCCGAATGATTTATGCCGACTTCTGTAGCCCCGCCGGCAATATTCCAGGAGAGAATCACTCTTTATATTTGCTGCGCTGGTCACATTTAGAAAAACGTTATCGCCACATATTCGCTGGGAGCTGATTTTCGATATTGCTACTATTGACCACATCGAGCTATCTTCACAGAGCTCAATATTCGATGATTCCCAAGGCGCTTGGTGTTACTATGTCCAAAGGAACTAAAACTGGATCTCGCATTCCACATAGATTGATTCAATATTGTTTGCAGTGCGTTCAATTGCAAGCCCGTGAGAACAATGACCGAAGCAAAGGCTTTCAATACTAGATGTCCTATAAAACTAACTTACCTAAAATTAGAGGCTGAATGGCAAAAACTATGTACAGAGGACTGTTTTATGGTGGTCCTAGAGGAAGAGCTGCACTGCACGATGCGTTTTTGCCTGGAAGAGGTAGCACGCCATCGAAGCTTCGAAGAACCCGTTTGACAGTTAGTGCTAAATCACGAATGACGTTGTCATTGGGATCTTTGGGAAGTAGAGATGGCTTCCTACCTCATCACTGATCTAGAATCAGAAGCAAGGCTGCTATCTATTTGTCGCTTGGTCCATTTAGTAGATGGGAGCATCATAAAAACAGAAGTAATCATGCAGGTGGAAATCAGTCTACAGGGTTATCAATGAATGTTATATAATAGCTAGCCCAGGGATGGGATCTTAATATGGTGGCTCTGGAACCACGCAAAGGAAAGCTTTTAGTTGGGCTAGCTATGATTTAATGGTCCTAACTGACCAGCCCTCATTGTATAAGACTGTTATAAGAATTTCCTAGATCTCCATACTTGACAAGTTCTCCTCAGTGAAGATACCCGAGATTCTCCAATGGAATATGAAAAGTACTGCTCCTCTAATGGATGGGAAAATCGATGAGCATGAAAACCTACGGCGAACACTGAGAACGTAAATGAAGAAGCTCGTGCCTATCAAGTAATTTAATCCAAGACTTGAAGAGAACCTTGTGCGTGGGGAAGATGATAATCCTGACAGAGAAAGGGCACAGAGAAAGCTTACCCTAGCCATTCTCTCCGACGATTCAGTAGTTGACCACACAAGGGTCTAATTTATTATTTTCATTCTTACAATTGATTAAAATTCCCTTAGCATTATTATTATTCCATCATGAATATATGTGACCTGTGTTATTTTATTGCAGGAGGAACCACTCTGTTTGCACATAAGAGCCAAGGTTTTCCCCAGCAAACAAGGGGACATGTTCAAAACAAGTAGATGCTGGCAAAACTCCAAAGAACTCATTGATCTGCCCAAGGTCGCAGGTCGCATATCTTCCGAGGTCGCAAGGTCGCAAATCCCAGGAGGTCGCAGGTCACAAATCTGACGAGGTCGCAGGTCGCATGTCTACCGAGGTCACGAGGTCGTAAATCCCAGCAGGTCGCAGGGTCGCATTTCTGATTTTTCCCGAAAGTTGCGACCCCGCGACCCAGCGACCTAGTCGCAAGGTCGCAAGGTTACATTTTCATCTTTTTTCATGATCCGCGACCCCGCGACCCTGCGACCTAGTCACAAGGTCGCAAGGTCGCACCTTGGCCATTTTCTTACAACCTGCGACCCCGCGACCTAGTCATTTCGCAGGTCGCAACAATAACTCAGGTCGCAGGTTGCAGAAAAGACTGGGTCGCAAGGCAGCCCAACGGTCAAGAAGATGAAAAGTCAAGGAAGCCCAAAAGGCAGGTTTTGTATTATAAATAATCCTTCAGGAGCTTGTAAAAAGATCTTTGGTTGGGGACTCGAGTTGAATATATTGTATTACCAGAGGATTACACATTGAAGCATGAATACAAGCATTTTGAAAAACCCCTTTGTTGGATCTGATGTGTTTTGATGTGCGAACACTATGTGTATTTCTTATACAGTTTCAAATATCCTTTGATTAATGAAGCTGCACTCTTAATGGCATCATTTTTCATCACGCCTATCTGTGCTTGTGTTAATGATGTTCAGTTTTTCATTGCTCTCTTAATGGATGTTAATGACTTTTTTTTATTAGCATTTCGTTTTATCTTTCAGGAAGTAAAGGGGCATCTTGCCATAAAGAACTATTTCTTTTGTGGTCAGAATACCTCACAATCATAACCCCAAAGATGTGTTGCTAACGACACATCCTTCGGCGTATATGATTTATTAATTTTCTCGCTACGCATAGTGTTATATACGTGTTTAATGCATCAATCATATGTCTTGTATAAGTTGATTAGGTGTGTATCCAATGTTTTATAGAGTTTAAGCAAGACCCAAAGAAAAGGAGAAATCAGTGGTAGCCGGACCCACACCCTGGACGGGATCCCTATTCCAAACGGTTCAAGGTCTAATTGGGACGTTTTACCGAGGAGATCCCCTGCTGTTGGCCGGGACAGATTTTCCCGTCAACAGAATTGGCGCTAGAAGGAGGGCCTGATGACAAGATGAGCTCTAAGAGCCTGCAGTTAATCTCATATTTGTAATGGCTCATTCCCAAATCATTCTCCCGAGATGTTTTTCGGAGTTTTATGAGCCTCGATACTTCATCCCCGATGAACTTATGTATCGCTTGTCCCAGTTAAAATTTGATGGTGAAAATGGGGTGTCCATAACCCAACACCTTTTAGGTTTCTATGACTTTGGTGAGTGCTACGAAATTGAAAATGAAGGTTTGATATGTTTTCTTTTCTTCCTCACCCTCGAGGGTCACACTAAGCAATGGTGCCGCACATTGTTGGAAGCTTCCATCCATTCGTTTGAACAACTCGCCAGTGAATTGCAACAAGCTTTTTGTTGAGCTCCAAAGATGTTCTTTCTTCCACCACATTCCACTCCATTTCCTTTGTCCATTATTAATCACAGGCTCAAATGATCAGTAGAATTAGTTAAAATTGCTTTAAGAATGAATATCATGACTAACTTGCTATGTTTTTATGATTTTGTCATTGTAGTACTTTTTGAACTAGATCTAGCTACAGAATGCAGACATTCTGTAGCTAGTTGCCGATTCTGCAGCTGTCTTCATGTCTACGCGGGTTCCAGGTGTCATCTTGGAGAAAAACACATATGGGCGTATTCCACATCATTCCCTCATAATTTTTTTCTCTCCACGAATTTTGAACGGAATTCTGTAGGCGGTTATGTACGTGGGAACTCAAACTAGGAGACAGACTCCTAATAGGACAAGGACAGTCCAGATGTCCTTAATTCTATTACGTGACCACCATCAAAGTCCTAGTTTGGTTTTTATTTGGAAAGAAAATTATCCCTAGGTTATCTCAAGACAGTTATGTAATGTTGATTATAAATATGGCTCGGGAAACCGAGGGACAGGTTAGATTTTGTATTTGACTGCTAGATTTTAGAAGTACGAAAACACTCTGTTTTGAAGAAATTTCTCTCTAATGCAAGAAGTATCATTTTATTGAAAGCACTGAGTCAATATTGAAGTAGATTTTGCGTGCTAATCTGGTGGTATAGGGCCCCTGCCTCCTGAGAAGCCTTGTTTATATGGTTTAGATAAGTATTTTAGTCTCGTTTTTCATTTCTAGCTTAAGCACGTTTCTGAAGTTTATGTTTCATGCTTGTTTACATTGATCATCACAGCTAGACTTACTCTTATAAACTCTTCAAAAATATCATCACGATGAATAAGGCATAGTTGTGGTGTTGTAGGTTTTAGTTGCATTTCCTTTCGAATTTTATGATTTATGCTTGTTTACACTAAGTGTCACAGCCGGTCTTACTCCTACAAACTCTTCCAAAACATCATTAACAATGAATAAGAAATAGCTGTGGTATCTTAGATTTTAATTGTATTTGCTTTCAAATATTATGCTTATGTTCAATTGCATTGAATAATACAGCCATAATTGTTTTTACAAACTCTTCCAAAATATCATTCACATTGAACAAGATGGGTTGTAGAATTCCAATATACTAGCTGCATGTTAATTTAGTCATAACACTCCGGAGGTTGATTGCATTTCGTTCAACTCTGTCACTACATTTCAAGCCTTGATAATGGCATTTTAGTTTAACTTTGTTTACTGTACTTCAAGTAGATTAGTATCACTCCAGTTTAGTCTTAGCTCACTGTATTAGCATTACAGTTTAGTTGTTATCCATTGCATTCTAAATTGTATTAGTTGTTAAATTTAGATACCACGGTCTTCATTATTTACAAAACTTCTTTTGTTCCAACCTCATATTAATGCATAATCATCTGGACATAAGCTAGTATCAGTCTAAGACCTAGAGTATTTTGCAACCTTTTTTCCATTTCACAAATAAGCCTTTTCTCAAGGACTATTCTAAAATGAAATCTATAACTTTTGAGTGAGGCCTAGTGGTGCTAAATTGAGTTGCAGAACTGAATTAGAAGTTAGTTTAGAGTAGAAATATTATTGTGCTACAAATGTTCTTTTCCAAATATGTTCCAATAAGCCTTTAACCATGGATGATATGTTGTAACATTGTAAGATTGATTTTTTATTTAGGAGAAATTCATTTACACTTAACTTATCCATTTCTCAAGCTCTTCCAACACATCTTTAATGAATGAATTGGATAAGTTCAAGCTCATGTTATGATTTATTTCTTTGCAATGAATTCATTATCAAGCTTTGCATTTGTTGTTTTCCAGCCATAGTTTAGGCTTTGTTCTGTTTTAGTATTTGCAATTTTTGTTTTTGGCATCTCATATAGTTTCTGAAGTATATTATGCTTTTAACATAACAGTAAACTTCTTTTCACACGGCCATTTAATAGTTCTTTCCCTATTCAAAAATAAAACCATAAAACCAAAAACATCAGAAAACACTAAACACGACGTAGTGAGAAACAAATACCTAGGCACATATAGTGCACCACACTTCAGCAGTTTACCAACCCTATTTGACAATTAATGAACTAAATTTAGGAATAATAGGTTGAGAAAAAACATTTTGGCGCCGTTGCTGGGGAAGTGTAACTATGTAGCCTAGTTTCTTAAACTCCCAAAAACAATGATATGCGTAGAGAGAGAGACTCAAGGGGTAGATTCATAAGAAGCAGAAGCATAAGTTTGATTCCTAGAACACCACTTGTTTCATCAAGACCTAGAGCCAGCACACCTCCAACTCAGACCCACATTCCATCCTTTACTGATCCTAGACTTCCAGAGGACTTAAGATCATATATTCCATTAGAAAGACCTTCCACTTCATCCACTGAACCTGTCTTAGAAGAAGATTCAAGGACCCCTGCTAGAGACACAAAGTTTTCCACTTCCACAGAAGAATCAACTATGGTAGAAGAAGGGGGAGGAGGAGTCTTTAATGGAGAACACACATTATTTGGAGGGGGTAGAGGTAGAGGTAGAGGAGAAGGAGGTAGAGGAAGAGGTAGAAGAGAAATGGGAAGCTCTTTTGGGTTTCCTATAGTAGATGAAGAAACAAATACAACTATGAAAAACATTTCACCCTCTGTCCTTCCAAACTTCTATGGACTTAAAACTGAAGATCTTGAAACCTTCCTATTTGAATTTGAAGTTCTATGTAGAACTTATGACTACTTACAAGATGCTCAAAAACTTAAACTATTTCCTTCAACATTGAAAGGAGCAGCATTGAAGTGGTTTATGAGTTTGATCAACAGTTCTATTAGGACATGGGAAGATAAGACATGAAACAAGCATTTCTAGAAAGGTATTTGGATTATTGTATGTCAGTCAATCATAAGGAGGAAGTGTTCAAGATGATACAAAAAGAGGATGAAAACCTGGAATATTTGTTGGAGAGATTTCATTACAACATCAAAAGAGCAAAAATGGAAAACTTAGACCAAGACACCTTAAAAGCTCTCTTGTTGAAGATAATTAGGGATGAATGGTTGGATATCCTTAACATGATGGGAAAAGGGAATATATCTCAGCTCACATTACCTGAAATATCTAAGTTATGTATCAACCTTTCAAGAGGAAAATCTAAAACTGTGAAAGGACCAAGAGACCCCGCTCTTGCAAGGGTAAGTAAGTCTGCTTCTGGGACAATAAGTAGGGTAGAGATAGGGCATATGCTTGATGAGTTAAAATCTGACATCTTAGGGAGTCTTAGTGAACAAATAAACACCCTTAAGTTACAAAACAAGAAAAAAACTGAATCTGATGCTTTAGCAATCTTTTGTCCCAAATGTAGAAAGAAGCATGCCTTGAGAGAATGTCCTTTGGATGCAAAAGTTGTAGAGACCTGTGTGATTTGTTCAGAAAAACATGAGACCAAGATTTGTCCTTCACTTCCTGGTCTTAAAGTTGTCTTTCAAGAAGATACTCCAACAAGTTCCACATAATCTCTCAATTTTGTCTCGAGAAGGCCTTGGAAAGGACCTCAAACACAAGGATTTCATGATCAAATGTATAATCAACCCCCACCAAATTGGAATTCTTTGCAGCAACCTTGGCCCCAATTTCAAAAGAAATCTCAAGCTTGGGCACAAGGAGCACAAAATCCCTATGGAAGATATTCCTAGTACTATCAATATCCACCATCCTATCCACCATACCCACATTTTTCCCCTCAAAATCCTCAACAAAATCCTCAACAGAATCCTCAAAATCCACAACATCAAAATCAACCACTTCCATTACCATTTCCTCAGAAATCAAATCATGCAGCTCCTGTCAACTGCCACCAAACCCTCAACAATAAAAAAAAAAAAATCCTCAACACATAAGGTTGATAGAAATATCCAACAGCTTCAACTTAGTTAATTTTCCTCTAGACCCATTGATGTTCACTTAGGTCCTGAAGAATACGGTCACGAGTGAAACCTTCAGATCATGTACAGAAACAAGATAACTCTGAGAAGGAAGATTTCTCTACAGAAAGGAAAATGAAAGAAGACACACTTTTTCGTGATCCAAACATTGAAAATCAAAGTAAAGAACTAATAATTTCAACTCCTATATTAGAGCAGCCATCAACATCCACTTCTACACCTCCCTTTCCAGAAATATTACAAATTGATAGGGGTGTAGAAAAACAAATTATGGTGCCTAATTATGATTTCCTAAATGAGCTAAGAAATGTTTGTATTAATATTCCATTATTGCAAGCTATCAAGGAAATTCCAATCTTAGCAAAGACAATAAAGGAGTTGAGCATGAAGAAAACGGAAAAAAGAATAAGAGAGACAAAGAAAATTCAACTGGCAGGAAAAATAGCAGATATCATGATGGGTAAGATTTCTATTCCAAAGTATCTAGACCAGGAAATCCAGTTGTTAAAATTCACATCAATGGAATTGAGATCCAAAACACACTTATTGATTTAGGAGCAGCAATCAATATTATGAGTAGACAAATCATGGATAAACCGAAACTTCCTAATCTTCTTTTTACACCCACATTATTACAATTAGCAGACAGATCTGTGATCAAACCTGATGGGGTAATAGAAGACATTCCAGTGTCCCTAGATTCTTAGGAGTACCATGTGGATTTCATGATCCTAACTCCTAAGAATAATCTAGGAGGGCATCCAATTATATTAGGAAGACCTTGGTTAGCTACAGCTGATGCTTTCATTAGTTGTAGATCCGGTGATATTTACATCTCTGATGGTAGTTCAACTAATAAATTCACTTTGTATCCTCCAGCAAGGAAAATTACAGATTTAGATGATACTCAATGGATAGACGATGAAGAAGACTTACAACCTCTCTTCACAATTTCAGAAATTAGTGAAGATAGTCAAATTCTGAATACTTTAGAAAACTTTGAATCCTCTTCGGAACATAAACATGACCAATTTCAAGAAGAATCCAACATTGAGTTTTTGTCATCAAGACATATGTCTCTTCATTCTATGGATAAATTTGGCAGCTCTACAAGTGAGATATTTCCAGGCAAAACTTTAAACATAAACAAGAACCTAGAAAAATCTCAACAAGAAGAGCTAGTCAAGATTTTACAGAGACATTCTTTTGCATATGCATGGGAGTACACTGATATGAAAGGGATAAGCCCCAAGACTTGCACTCATCACATCTACATAGAGGAAAATTGTAAACCAATCAGACAACCTCAAAGACGGATGAATCCAAATCTTAGGGAGATTGTTAAAGAAGAATTGCAGAAATTGTTGAATGTCAACTTTCTCTATCCTATTTCAGATAGTCAGTGGGTTTCTCCTTTGGTAATTGTGCCAAAGAAAAATGGTAAATTAAGGGCATGTATTGACTACCGAGAATTAAACAAAGCTACTCTTAAAGATCATTTTCTCCTACCTTTCATAGATCAGGTGTTAAATACCTTAGCTGGCAAAAAGTACTTCTCATTTCTAGATGGGTTTAGTGGTTATAATCAAATTCAAGTAGCACTTGAGGACCAAGACAAAACCAAATTTACCTGTCCTTGGGGTACCTATGCTTACCGAGTATTGCCATTTGGATTATGCAATGCACCTGCAACATTTCAAAGGGCAGTACTAGGAATTTTTTCAAATCTAATACATGATTGTGTAGAGGTATATATGGATGATTTCACAGTTTATGGAAACACATTTGAAGAAGCCTTAGCAAACTTGGAAATTTTTTTAAAAAGATGTAAAGAAGCAAATCTTTCACTTAGTCATGAGAAGTGTTTTATGATGTTTACTGAAGGAATTGTTTTAGGACATCACATTTCAGGGGATGGGATTAGAGTTGATGAGTCAAAATTTGAAGTCATCTCTAACTTATCTATTCAAAGTTGTCAAAAAGATGTTAGGAGTTTTCTAGGATTTACAGGATATTATCGAAGATTTATAGAAAACTTCACCAAGATAGCATCTCCACTCTTCAAATTACTTACCAAAGACTGTGATTTCAAATGGAATTCTGATTGCCAGTTAGCCTTTGAGACCCTGAAAACAAAAATTTCTGAAGCACCTATTTTAAGGGGACCTAACTGGAAGTTACCTTTTCATATTTCAACATATGCCTCAGATACAGCTCTAGGAGCAGTATTGGGACAAAAAGACATGATTCCTTATGCCATCTACTATACCAGTAAAAATTTGACTCCTGCAGAGTTAAACTATACTGTAACTGAAAAAGAGTTTTTAGCTATTTTTCATGCCATAAACAAATTCAGACACTATATAACAGGCTATGAAAATTTTGTTCACACAGATCATTCTGCAATTAGATACTTAATGAAAAAATCAATTACTAATGGCAGAGTTATAAGATGGTTATTGCTTTTACAAGAATTCAACATTGCCATTCTAGATAGGCCTGGAAAACAAAACACAGTAGCTGATTTCCTATCTAGACTCCAAAACATCAAAGATGACACTCCAGTTGAAGATCAATTCCCTGATGAATAGCTTTTTGCAATTTCTACCCAAACTCCTTGGTTTGCTGACATTGCTAATTATTTAGGTTCAGGAAAATTTCCTTCAATAATGAATGCAAGAGACAAAAGAAAAATCATTTATGACAGTGCAAAATATTCATGGGTTGCTAATGAGTTGTACAAGACAGGTCCAGATTTTATCATTAGGAGATGTGTTCGGGAAGATGAGATGCCCGAGATTCTCAAAGCATGTCATGATGAACCTTGTGGCGGATACTTTGCTGATAAGAGGACAGCTTATAAGGTCCTTCATTTAGGATATTATTGGCCATCCCTTTTAAAGATGCTAAAGAGTATGTCAAAAGGTGTGACAGTTGCCAAAGGGTAGGGAAACCTTCTCCTTCAGGTGAGATGCCATTGCAGCCTCAGGTACATATTGAACCTTTTGAAAAATGGGCTTTGGATTTTTTAGGACCTATTAGTCCTCCATCAAGACAAAAGAGATATATATTAGTTTGCACTGATTATGTTACCAAATGGGTAGAGGCCAAGCCATTACTTTTTGCTAATGAAGCATCTGTAGTTAATTTTCTTTTTGAGGATATTTTAACTCGTTTTGGTGTCCCAAGGGAAATTGTTACAGATCAAGGAGCTCAATTCACATCAAGGCTAGTGGAACAAATGATGGAGAGGTACAAAATCAGACACAAAAAATCTACTCCCTATCATCCACAAGCAAATGGTCAAGTGGAATCTACTAATAAGGTTATTGAAGGGATCCTAACAAAGACTATCCATTTACATAGAAGAGATTGGGTAGATAGGCTTCCTGAAGCCTTGTGGGCCTATAGAACTACATGGAGAAGCACAATAGGCCATACTCCTTATGAAATTGTTTATGGAAAGCAAGTTTTGTTTCCCATAGAGTTCCAGATTCAAACTTTCAAAATGGCAGTTCAGCTAGGACTTGATCTAACAGAGGCACAAAAGCACAGATTGGAGCAGATTAATGAATTGGATGAGATCAGATAGGATGCAGTCCAGAAAACAAGTATAGTCCAACAGCAAAGGACTAGATGGCATGATAAGTACATCAAGGAAAATAAGTTCAAAGAAGGTGACTGGGCTCTCTTGTTTGATTCAAAGTTCAAGGATTTTCAAGGTAAATTCCAAACACATTGGCTTGGGCCATATGAAATTATAAGAATTTTTGACAATGGAGCAATACAAATCAGGACAATAGATGAAGAGAAGGTCACTTTTCTTGTGAATGGTCATAGATTGAAGCTGTATCATAAGCCACTCTCAAGAGAAGAATTTGTCAAAAAATTATAGGAAAGCAGTGATATGAAGTTAATGAAGAAGAATTTTTCTTCTTCATCAACTTAAGTGAATTTTCTGAAGTCAAATATTGAAAAAATAAAAAATAATAATAATAAAATAAAAATAAATAAATAAATAAATAATAAAAATAAATTATAAACATGAAAATCAATCACTGATTGGCATGTTTATACAGAAAAGGTGGAGTGAAAATCAGAATCTTTCTGACACTTTATCTTTTCAAAGTTTGTTTTTCTCTTTGCAAGCAGTTGTTATAAAATCATAAGTGCAGATCCATTTCACTTATGGTCCATCTCATTTTTCCATTTCATTCATTCATCCATACTCCATTTCATTCATTCATCCACACTTCATTCATTTCACCCCATGGTCCACCTCATTTCCGTTCCAGATTTTTAAGTCTGATTTTTTTCTGCAATTGAATAATACATACCATGAATTGCAGGCCACTTCTCATACTTCACTCCATTTCATAAGATGTGATCCATTCCACTCCATTACTCACTTCATTCATATTCCATTACACCATATTTTATTATCCATCTTCACTCATTCCATAAAACATTACATTCATGCTCCAAACCATTCCATTTCATGTTTCAAGTCTTCTACAGGTACATTCTGTAGCCAGTTAGACATTCTGCAGCCAGACATACATTCTACAGCCAGAGATCCTGAAAGCACTGTCTAGTAATCACCTGCTCTGCAATAAAATGATCCTGCATATCCATGACAACAAGAAAAATCAAGAAGGTTATGAAGACTCAAAAATTAATGATTTTCAGGAGAGAACAAAGCATATGAAGAACACACAAAAAAAATCAGAGGAAAGGCAAAGGTAAAAGTTCTGATTATAATGACATATCATGTAAAATTTTAGTATAGTTAAGTTATGAATAATTCACAAATTTGTTTTAATTAATTTTGTTGATCATGCCTAACCAACCTCCCGCAAAACTTTGGATAAAAATCCTTCTATTTCACCATTTCAAATCCCATATTCGATCATCATTTAATCTAAACGGTTAAAGTGCTGAAGTGATTGGATTAGTCATGTCACTAGGCCAAAGCATTTAATGATGATTTTGAATTCGTTACAAAATATCTCCGCGGTCTCTTCTTCCGTGATATCTTTCGACTCATATACATCATCCTCACCTCATTATATTCATTCCGCAATCACTCCATATCATTCTTTCCCGTAGCCAACTCTTAACCATTTCAGTCTGTAAAATAGAGGAAACATCTGTGGGGCAAAAACATCTCTGCAACATCCGTTGTCATCGTGAACAGAGGAGCAACAATTTGAAGTTTGGAAAGTGGAGTTATGGGTCTTATAGTGAGGACTGAACTGGTTGGCACTAACTACTTGGAAGGTTATCCTCAAGTTAGAGAAATGTTACAACAAGCAGGGTGGTTGCAATTCTTTGAAAAATTCAGTGGGTTTCACAAGGAGGTGACCAAAACGTTTGCAAGATCCTTCAAAGGAGCTGAGGTCAAGATAGGAGACATTAAATTCACCATTATAGAAGCTTCCATTGCAAAAGCAACCGAATTGCCCAGACAGGGAGAAAGGTGGTTCAAGAATAGAGAATTTCATAATGAAGCATGGAATCATATACTCAAGTCACCAGGTATGGACGTTACCATTTTTAAAAAGGGTATCCCTAGCTCTGCACTAAAGAACAAATGGAGGAACATGTTGCTTATCTTGCAAAAATTCATCACTTGTGAAGGAAGATATGGTACTTTCTATGTCTATCATATTCGGTTGATAATGCATTTTCTAGAAGAAGAACTTAATTTGCCCTTTTTCTTGCTTCAAAGTTTAAAGAAAATGGCCTCAAGTGTTCAAAAGAGAATTCAATTTCTGGAAACAACCTTATACCACCATGGCTTAGTCAAAATTTTGATTGAACATCATTTGAGAAAAATGGGAGATAATTGGGAAGACTTCTTAGTGAGAAATCACTTTGAGGAACCCAAGGAACCTCCACCTGAAGACAAACCTACAAAAAGAAGCAGAAGATGGAAAACCTCCAAAACTGAAACTGGTAAAACAATACAAGAAAGCAGTGAAGAAATGATTTCTGAGAAATTGACTCAGATTAAGAAGCAGCTTAAGAAAGAGAGGATAATAAGAAAATTTTCCAGAGAGAAAGGAGAAAGGCCATCTCAACCGAGAAGGAGCCACAGACTTAGAGGGATACTAAAGAAAACAAAGGTTAAAAAAACTGGAGTCATAAACATAGAGGACAAAGAAACACTTACTGAGGAGGATTTTGATGAAGAAGTTCCAGAAATTGATCCAGCACAACAAGAAATTTACAACTATGTTGAAACATTAGAAAGGAGAGCTTCAGAATCTAGAGACAGAACTCCTAGCCAACCAAAGTCTGAAATTGATATGCTAAGAAGAGATAGGTATGAGTTAGAAGTACTCAACAGGCATATCAATAATGAGAATGAAATTCTAAGAGAACAGGTTAAACTGAAAACTGATATGAATTCAACTTTGTCTCTACAAATGCAAAATTTGTACAAGGCCAGTGAAAAATTGAAGAAGAGAAATAAAAAGTTAACCAGGGCACTCACAAATTTGAGGTTCAAGTTATTCATAAGAAAGCCCAGAAGGCCTTTGAATGCTAGGCAAAGCAGAAGAAGAGGGTTGGATGTCCTTGCAGAGGTCTCATAGTTCATGGAATAGTTGCATGAGGACATGCAAGAACCTAGCAGTGGGGGTATGTTGAGCTCCAAAGATGTTCTTTCTTCCACCACATTCCACTCCATTTTCTTTGTCCATTATTAATCACAGGCTCAAATGATTAGTATAATTAGTTAAAATTTCTTTAAGAATGAATATCATGACTAACTTGCTATGTTTTTATGATTTTGTCATTGTAGTACTTTTTGAACTAGATCTAGCTACAGAATGCAGACATTTTGTAGCTAGTTGTCGTTTCTGCAGCTGTCTTCATGTCTACGCAAGTTCCAGGTGTCATCTTGGAGAAAAACACATATGGGCATATTCCACATCATTCCCTCATCATTTTTTGCTCTCCATGAAGTTTGAACGGAATTCTGTAGGTGGTTATGTACGTGGGAACTCAAACTAGGAATTAGACTCCTAATAGGACAAGGACAATTCAGATGTCCTTAATTCTATTACGTGACCACCATCAGAGTCCTAGTTTGGTTTTTATTTGGAAAGAAAATTATCCCTAGGTTATCTCAAGACAGTTATGTAATGTTGATTATAAATATGGCTCGGGAAACTGAGGGACAAGGTTAGATTTTGTATTTGACTGCTAGATTTCAGAAGTACGAAAACACTCTATTTTGAAGTAATTTCTCTCTAATGCAAGAAGTATCATTTTATTGAAAGCACTGAGTCAATATTGAAGTAGGTTTTTCATGCTACTCCGGTCGTAGAGGGCCCCTGCCTCCTGAGCAGCCTTGTTTATACGGTTTAGATAAGTATTTTAGTCTCGTTTTTCATTTCTAGCTTAAGCACGTTTTTGAAGTTTATGTTTCATACTTGTTTACATTAATCATCACGGCTAGACTTACTCTTATAAAATATTCCAAAATATCATCACGATGAATAAGGCATAGCTGTGGTGTTTTAGGTTTTGGTTGCATTTCCTTTCGAATTTTATGATTTATGCTTGTTTACACTAAAGTGTCACAGTCGGTCTTACTCCTACAAACTCTTCCAAAACATCATTAACAATGATTAAGAAACAGCTATGGTATCTTAGATTTTAATTGTATTTGCTTTCAAATCTTATGCTTATGTTCAATTGCATTGAATAATAAAGCCAGAATTGTTTTTCCAAACTCTTCCAAAATATCATTCACATTGAACAAGATGGGCTGTAGAATTCCAATAGACTAGTTGCATGTTAATTTAGTCATAACACTCCGAAGGTTGATTGCATTTAGTTCAGCTCTGTCACTACATTTAAAGATTTGATAATGACATTTTAGTTTAACTCTGTTCACTGTACTTCAAGTAGATTAGTAGAACTCTAGTTTAGTCTTAGCTCACTGTATTAGCATTACAGTTTAGTTGTTATCCATTGCATTCTAAATTGTATTAGTTGTTAAATTTAGATACCACGGTCTTCATTATTTACAAATCTTCTTTTGTTCCAACCTCTTATTAATACATAATCATCTGGACAGAAGCTAGTATCAGTCTAAGGCCTGGAGTATTTTGCAACCTCTTTACCATTTCACAAATAAGCCTTTTCTCAAGGACTATTTTAAAAAGAAATCTATAACTTTTGAGTGAGGCCTAGTGGTGCTAAATTGAGTTGCATAACAGAATTAGAAGTTAGTTTAGAGTAGAAATCTTATTGTGCTACAAATTTTATTTTTCAAATATGTTCTAATAAACCTTTAACCATGGATGAGATGTTGTAACATTGTAAGTTGATTGTTTATTTAGGAGAACTTCATTTACACTTAACTTGTCCATTTCTCAACTTCTTCCAACACATCTTTAATGAATGAATTGGATAAGTTCAAGCTCATGTTGTGATTTATTTCTTTGCAATGAAGTCATTATCAAGCTTTACATTTGTTTTTTTCCAGCCATAGTTTAGGCTTTGTTCTGTTTTAGTATTTGCAATTTTTGTTTGCCATCCATAGTTTAGGCCTTGTTCTGCTTTAATATAACCAATATCTTCTTTTCACTAGCATTCAGTTCTTTCCCTTTTCAAACATAAAACCATAAAACCAAAAACATCAGAAAACACTAAACACAACGTAGTGAGAAACAAATACCTAGGCACATATAGTGCACCACAATTCAGCAGTTTACCAACCCTGGTTGACAATTAATGAACTCAATTTAGGAACACTAGGTTGAGCACAAACACTACCTTTGATCCAACAAAATTGTCATAGCTTTGGCAACAGTATTGTGGCCATTTTCCCGACACATCACAGTCCTTTGGCTATAGTACTCAGGTTCTTGCACAAATATCAGAGAACAAAAGCAACATATGAAACAATGTTTACATTCATAACTATATAATTGGTCAAGGAGAATTAAATTTATTGCATAAGATCAATCACATCAACACAATATGGGAACCAAAACATCATTCATGTATATATTAAGATAAAGAAAGATATTACAACCAAATGAACCTTGACGTTGTAGCGTCCTTCAATGGGTATAGTCAAAATGCGTCTCAAGGATTCGTCGAGGAATTTGGATGTGGCGAGGAAATAAGCCTAAGCTCTCTCTCGACAAGGGTCTCTCTCTCTACTCTATCTCACACCAGCTATATCAGGTTGTTTCAGCTATTCTCCAAAATGTTCAGCTATCCAAACCATTGAGCTAGCTACATCTATGTGAGAGAGATGTATTTATATAAGGAGAGGAGGAGGTTGGGATCCCTCAAATGGTGGAAGGGAGGCCTTACCCATTGGGAGGTTTTCTCAAAAGTAGGGAATAAGAAGCCAAAGGAGGGTGCTCGATGTTATTCAGTTGAACCACCCATGCTGACTCACTCATGAAGTGGTTAGCAATGGAAACTTTGCTTCTATATTTAAAACACTTTCCAAAAATAGCTCGACGTGGGCAGTCCACTGAGACAAAGCGTCAATGGATGCGGGGTCTAGTGCTGATTTCCCTTATCTGCGCAAGGCCATAAGTACCTACCAGTGCCAACCCAAAATCATGTGTTTTTTATGGTCTGTTCTAGGAATATTCAACAGAGGAAACATTCTTCTCATGGAAAGGGATGCAATTTCACATTTTGCAAGGCATGATACTACATATAAGTCACAGAAATGGTCCTACAATGTGCAGGATGGGGATTGCAGGGACGGTGACAAAATGTTGTGTAACAGATGCCCCATAAATCATGAGGTCCAAGAGAGAGGGAGGAGTGAAATTATTTACGAGAATGCGTTCGAACCAAACACCACTTTTGGAAGACCTGCAAGTAAAAATACAATTGATATCTCTGATACATGAACATGTGGCATGGGCGCAACCATCCATAATAGAGCACATATAAACTGAGATCCGAGGTATGGATACAACCATCCAGTAGTAAGGATCAACAAATAGACTCGGGTATGGTCGTAACCATCCAATAAAAAGAGTCATGCATATAGTCATGATAAGCCAAAATATCCCACAGCTTGGATCTTATCAGAAAAACCCACAGTCTTGTGCTCCAACTCGACCCAAACAAGTACAAATTCAAGCATGCAAATATGTGAGCTGAAGTCGAACAGGCAAGAAAATCACTTGATTACCAACCAACGATGAAATTTGTTAATGGGAATGAGAGAAACCACCAATAATGACAATGGATCTCAAGGTACAAATAGTACAATCCATGGAATGTGAACATTGATCTAGCATCGAATACCTGCAGAATCACTCAATCGAAGGCCAATGATGTGGACCTATCATTGAATGCGAAGAACTTGCCATTGAGGCATGCAAGCTCCAAGGTACCAGAAGGGAGTCTCTAGATCAACTTCCTGGATAATGAGTTGAAGTTGATAAGAAGTGAATTAGTCAAAGGAGGGCCATAATGTTTCCCACATTATCGAAATGAGACAGAGGAACATGTTGATAGTGAATCGGAAAAAAAAAAAGAGAACCAGAAGGAGGTTGAAAACTACAAACAAAAACTTCTCTTGAACATATCAACGACATGACTCCATATTTGGTAGTATTTGACATCAAGGGATCTGAGATTATGATGACTTGGGAAAGAGAAGATGAGAGGTCAAAAAAAATTACCCAAACCCATGGAGGCATAAATGACGAAATGAGATGTCCCCAACCCGACATGAATGCAAATGAGTGTCATGTTCAAGAGCGACATACTACTGACATGACTGAGAATTGGTTCTATTTTCCCCCACTATTGCTAGCAAGTACCCAATTTTTTTTTTGGAAAACAAGCTTGAAGGGGATAGCATATGCTTGTCATGTAAGTTTTTCCTTTGGACAAATCCATCCTAGTACATTTTACAAGCCCTAGGAAGGAGGAACTCGGTAACATCAGGGTGACGGTGTCTGATGTCATTTATGTTTTAATGAGTTTGACAAAGGAAGAACTCAACATATTTTCATGTTTAGAGAGTTTGAAAAGAAGCGGAAAAGAAAACTCCAGCAGTCCCTTTTCATAGGTAGTCTCACAGATCTGAAAAGATAGAAAAATGTATCTGAGAGAACCTCTTAGTCGTGAAAGGCTAAGGTATTTATTTTTCATAAATAATCTATCCCAGCCTGAAAAAGGGGTAAACGTATACTCGGTAGATATCATTTTGCATCCATTTAACGAGTTCAAAATGACAAGATTCTTGACAATTTTTTCAATTTTTAAGAGTTAGAAAAGAGTTGAAAGTTAACTCCTCCTGGAGGAACGAGTGGCATTAAGGGTAGCAACTGGTTCCAATTATGGTAGAACTACTCAGAACAAGTAAAGGTGAAGAGGCTGGCTAACAAGACCACTCATTGGAGTGGTTCCTCAGGAATGGGTAAAACAACCAAGTGAATGTGTATGATCGACCAAGTAGATGGGGACGATGGAATGAGAAAACCAAGGTTCATCTGCTAAAATATGCTAATAAAATGGAAATCACACGAGGTAAATTGAGGATGGTTTCATTTTTACACAAGCTTGAAATCAGGAAACTCTACTTGAAGTTGGTTTCATTTTTACACAAGCTTAAAAAAAAGATAAAATATGCTTGAAAACGTTTTCATGCCCCCAACATGGTGACTCAATTCAAGGTATATGCCCCCCAAGTGTCATGGCATCCACTAGAGTAGACTACTGGTTACTGACAGGTGGATGGAATGAAGGTTCAATTACAAGATCAGGCGAAAGAATCGACTTGGATTTTAGGAGATCTAATCAAAGACTCGAATTGGAAAGGGAACCTGTTTCATTTTTTAATGAGGTTGACATAGTAAAATAACTATCCTCATGACTTAATTCATTTTTTAATGAGGTTGACATAGTAAACGAACTATCCTCAGAAGAACTTGTTTCATTTTTTAAGGAGCTTGAAACAAGAAAATGAACTATGCTTCGATGAGCTTGATCATGAAAAATAAAAAGTCATGACTTCCAAGAGTTTCTCATCTACTGGTTACTGACAGGTGGATGGAATGAAGGTTCAATTATGAGATCAGGCGAAAGACTCGACTTGGATTTTAGGAGATCTAATCAAAGACTCGAATTGGAAAGGGAACCTGTTTCATTTTTTAATGAGGCTGACACAGTAAAATAACTATCCTCGTGACTTAATTCATTTTTTAATGAGGTTGACATAGTAAACGAACTATCCTCAGAAGAACTTGTTTCATTTTTTAAGGAGCTTGAAACAAGAAAATGAACTATGCTTCGATGAGCTTGATCATGACAAATAAAAAGTCATGACTTCCAAGAGTTTCTCATCTTACGGGAGAACAACACTCTGGAAATTAGGATCCAATACCCCTAGTACATAATTCAAAACATCACTGACGATACTATCACCGGATGTGGGCAAGGGACATGTGGCCATATAATTGACCTGCCATGGGGAAGATATCACCAGAAGGTAAGGACCAGGAAGGGACGGTGGTAGTCCATATGGCACATCAGGACTAAAGAATGAAAGCTGATCAATGGTCATGATCCGACCTTCGTGTGGAAAAAAGATCACACGAAAGAGGGAAGAGACAAGCACACCCACATCATAAGCATAGTCTCGCCCAAAGAGTAAATTAAAATCAAATGTTCTTTGGACCACAATTACGTCTATATAGATGGTTTTTCCTCCGAATGTAATAGGAAACTTCAGAAGGATCCCTAATGGTTGACTTGCTCTGTTAAAAGCCAACAGATTCCGAGTAATAGGCACAAGCTATGGAGAACCCAAACCTTGCCATGTATTTGAAGACAAAATACTAACCAAGGCTCCTTTGTCTATAATTGTGGCCGGAACGACCATATTGCAGGCCCGTATAATGATCTTAAAAGGAATGTAAGAAGGAAGACAGTTTCCCATTAATCGACTCCAATCAAAGGCAGTGACCAAACTACAAGGAGGTGGTTCCATAGGAATAAGAGGATTATCCCCTTATGTTACCGGAGAAGAAAGACCATCCTCGTAGGCTCCAAGAATGAGAGCAGGAGGATCACTTTTTGAAAATGCGACGATGGGAGTCGGAGGATCATCCTCATGGATCAAGGAAATGGGAGGATCACCCTATGATCCCGGGGAATCAGAGGAAACAACAAGAACCTGATTGGGATGAGACCCACTCTCGACAGAAAAGACTTGGTGAATTGTAGGTGGAACCAGGTCATCCTTGTTCTCAACTAATGATTGGTCAGAAATGGAATCAAGAGATTGACTTTCAGAGAGAGTGGAATTAACCAGAGATGAATCTCAATCAATAACTTGATCAGCTGGTCGAGGACTCGAAGAAATCCTCTGGTAACCAATGGGAAGATGGGACTCAGAAGCCGAAAGGGTATCCAATACTTTAGAGGCTTCATCCATATAAGGACAGAGGTGAATGAGATGGTTCCATTCACACAACCTACACAGAAATTTTATCTTACCTTGTTTCTCACAAGTCTCATTATCTCTAGCTGAAGGCTTATCATCAGTATGATGCCCAGAGGCTGATGATGAAGGGTGAATCAGGCTAACAGACCACACTTCTAGTACCTTGGGAATACCAGGGAAATCATGAAGAATGTGATCACCCTCACATATCTTGCAATGGAATTTGACTCTACGAGACAGAGTGGGAAGTTTCCTGATATTAGTTGCATGGGTAGCAATAGTTGTTGATTTTCCCCATAGCTTATTTTCCTTCTTCTTCTTCGACTTATTATTCTTCTTCTTAGGCACTTAGTTACTAGAATCCATACTTTCACCAGAAGAAGAAGGTGAGGGGTCAACCTTAGGATCAACATGGGGTTGACATGGTTCAAGAGGAGGAGAACTTGGTTGAGAAGCCATTTGGATGTTCAGAACCACTGAGTTCGAAAATAACCAAATGAGTAGACCAATAGTTAACCCAGGAAGGGACAATGTTGCCATATACGAGGCACCGAAATTCCCGAACGAAGGAAAAAGACCAGGATTCCCATATGAGGGGATTCCTTGGTTGGTGAACCCTGGAAACGTCGCCATTAGCCTCAATCCTAATGAATCACTAAGGAATGTAACTTTAACCAAGAATATTTCGTGGGTAGTCAATTTTAAGACACTAAAATAAAACTCTACCTTTTCATGTTTTAAGAGTCGAGAAAAGGACAAAATGTGACTCTAGCCACTTTCAGTTTTAATGGACAAGGGATTGATGGTATTTTCACTTTTAGAGAGTCACAAAAAGGAAAATATGACTACTCAGGTAATCTAAGCAAGAGGGTGTACCAAGTTTCCGTGAACTACCATATACACCTTGGTGATCAAATGAAAGAGAAATGACCAAGGACTTGATGTACGTGCAGGTAGTCTCCCCAAATGTTGTGTTCGGTGTGTCATGGTTACAGGGCGATAGAATCGACTTCCTACAGATAAATGATTGCAACCTATGAGGGTATCCCTTTATATATGTGACGGTATGGGGAGCACAACTCCATACTAGCGTTTTCTAATGCCAGGTGGCAAACAACAGCTACTAGGTTTAACGATGCTGGAACACGTCACCAGCTTAGATCTCTAAAATATGTGTGATAGTTTCAATGCTTCCTTAGGTTGATTGAATTCATTTTAAGGTTGATCTTGAATTAATGTTTCAATTTCAAGGCCTTACCTAATGTGATCTCGAATTCCTAAATGCATACTACATGCAAAAGAACATCATTTCCGTTCAATGAATTCTAGCTAACAGAAGGATAGGAATCTATGACGAGGTAGAAATCAATGAAAACATAAGAAGAATTTTGCTAATGAATCTAATACAAAAAAACAAGGAAATGAAAACTCTTTCCCAATTCTCTAAGAGCTAGTTATGCAAAATAACTTTTCCATTTTCAATTTAAGTGAAAGAATGCAATTTTTTATTTTTTAGATGAATGAAGCACACAAAAAACTGTTACACTAAAAAGAATAACAAGTACTAGTTTTGAGCACCATGAATGTAAAGATCTAAAACAAAATATCAAATGCAATACAAACATAAAGCACACTCAAAACAAGGATGCACTCTTCCAAGCAACCCAAGGGCTTTCAAAACTATCCAACGAGCAATATAATCTATGCTCGAAGTGAAAAAATGGAGAGTCAAACAAAAAAAAAGAGTGATCATCCAACGAACTAATGACACAAATAATCAAGAGAAAGACGAACACAATTAGTCAACGAATTGAGATGAAAAAGATAAAAGTGACTCGAACTTAACTCAGAAGGCTCAGTGAGGAGAGGGCTGAACAAACAACACAAGACACCTAGAAACCCTAGGGCTACAAACTCCACTGGTAAGATGATGGAAAAAAAAACTGAAAAGACCAAGACTATAGAGTCAAAACAATCCCAATGGACCAATTGCAAGGTAAAAAACCAATCTAGAGCCAAGAACTACTGACAAAAGCTCAGTAAAAAGGTCAAATCAAACCCTACAGGATTTGATGCGACTGTTAGGCTGTAATCTGTGCCTAACAGGGGCTGGTGCACCTGTGACAAAAGAAACTTGCACCAATAGTGTTGGTTGGATAAATCGATCTTGCGAACAAGATCGATCTCCCTAGTATCAGAAGATAGTCTAGCAACAAACAGACAATTAAATGTATCTTTCTCTAGATATATAACGATTTATAAGTAAATGCTACAAAGGTGTTACGATCCTACCTTGATCCAATGCTTGTTTGTAGTAGTCGTCCTTCAGTCACCCGAAAGAGTTACCTTCGAAGACCTGCATTCACAAAAAAAAAAATATCAAATAACACCTGCATAGCATATATTCATAAATCATATATATTATGGTGATCAAGGAATCCATAAAATAAACAATCAAATGACAGCTTATTGAGAAAAACAAACTTATTTGTATTAACTTTGAAATAGTAGAAGAACCTTACAATATTTTCATCCATGATGTTGAACACGTCCTCCTGGGATTCGAAGCAGGAATTTCCTCTACTCTGACAGGTCTTGCACTCTTCCAACCGAGATACATACAGGTATGTAATCTTTCCTCATAAAATCTCAGCTAAAGGAGTCTAAGCTCCAACAGCACTTTACCTCAAATAACACTAAAGCTTCAACTCCCTTTGAGGCTGCCCAAGGCCTCTTTTTATAGTGCAAAAGAGGAGGTTACAGTTCCACCTATTAATGGATAGAGTCCTCCTTTAAAGGGATAAGCTCCTCACATCAAGGGGTTAGCTCCTTAAGGCATGGGATACATGAACCTGAAAAGAGCGGTTCTGCCACCGCAATATTCCTTCTAGAGGCTTCTAGAAATGACTGAAAGTGAGATTTTTTAGTTTACTTGTGCCTTTTTAATATTTTACAGGGGTCCACACTCTTAACACAGAGAAAGTGTGGTCAGGTACGCAGGAGACATGACCATTAGGTGTGGGACCGCAGGTAAGACAAAGAGAAAGTGTGATACTAGAGTTTTAGAGATTTTTGAGATATTTTCTCTTATTTTTAAGGCTTGACATGAGGAACTAATGTTTTTAGACTTGAAAAGGAGGAAAGTATGAGTGATAATGAGCTCATATGAACAACGAAATGTCAAGGTGACAATTTTTCAGTGCAACAGATTGCCCCCTAAAGTGTGAAGTCTGTAATAGATGAAGATAGAGTCTATCATGTATGAAGAGTGAAGTACTTTATCATTTCAAGGATCATCCTGTGTACACCCCAATCGGAACCTGTAAAAACATGCAATGCAAAATACATATATGTAGATATATCATTGCTGAGGTAGGCATTCCCATAATCAGATCAAAACTAACCAGAAAACTGACTTAAACTGTTCTGATACAGGAATGATTTTTCAATACATCAACAGTATAGACATGTGTAGACATAGTATGGACACAACCATCTGTTTATGAATAGTCCACTGTATAAATGAATAACAAAATTCCTCGCAGCCTGGATGGTAGAAACTGGATCCAAGGTTTTGATTTTCGCTTCTCGAACTAGTACGATTCTATCCATGTGAATGAATGTGTCGAAGTCGAACATGGTAGAAACCAGTTGATTACTAGTCAATAATGTGAACTGTTAACAAGTGTGAGAGTAACCACCAGTAATGTCAATGGCCCTCAAAGTACTCAGTACAATCCATGAAATGTGAATGAATGAGCTGAAGTCGAACATGTCATGGAATCATTCGATCGAAGGTCAATGATGCAACCTGTCATCAAAGGCGAGAAACCTGCCATTGAGGCATGCATATTTCAAGGTACTAACAATTTCTTGATCAACTTCCTAGATAATGAGCTGTCTTCGATAGAAAGTGATCCGTTGTAGGCAAGCCCACAACACGAAATCATAGATCAAGTTTTGAAGAAATATATTGGCAAGGACTGACTCAAGGATGGTCAAAATGGAAGAAAAATATTTTGTAGATGAATGGTTTGTTTGAACTGTCCTCTTGAACACATAACGACACTGCAGATGTCTCGGTGATAATTGACCCAAAGCTAATACCCATAAACTAGCTGAAGACTTTGAATATGGTTTGATTAACTGTTAGGCAAAGGATTTTCCAAACCCAGGTGAACAAAAGTGTCGTGTTCAAGAGTGGTTAACGATTTTCTGAATAATCAAAATGTAACAAACATGTTCATTTTTCTCTCTTTTCCCCCACCATTTCTGGCAAGTACCTCTTTATTTTTGACAAGCTTGAGGAGGATAACATTTTCTTGTTTATAAGCTCATCCTTCGGATGAGTCAAACTTAGTTTAAGATTCAAACCCTAAGAAGGAGTGGTTCGTTCCTGTTTAAAATTCAATAGGTCCTTTATTGTTAAATTTTAATGAGTCCAGTATAGGAGAAACTCGGCGTTTTTCAATTTTAGGGAGTTAGAAGAAAAACTTAAGAAAAATCCATGGGTGTAATTTTTCGTAAATTTAGTCTCTCGAGCCAGAAAAAGGATAAAATAATGTGGGAGAGAACTCTATTGACCGTAATTAGTCAACGGATACCTTTTTCGTAAATAGTCCATTTCAGTTTGTAAAAGGGGTAAACTTATACTGAAAGGACGATCATTCATTTATTTTAACGAGTTCGAATAATCAAGTGCTCGGTAATATTTTCAATTTTTGAGAGTCTAAAAAGGGCTTAAAGGAGGACTCCAAGTTTTCTCTTGTTTGTAGAATTTTGAAAGAGTCCGAAAAAGTGATAAAAGTATGCTTTGTTGAAAAACGATCAATTTTCCCGAAAAATCCAATTTTCTGCACAAAAAATCGAAACATTACACATACCTGTTTAAGATAAATAAAAATGTTTTCAAAAATTACATTTTTAAAGTAAAAAATAAACAAATTAAAAATTCATTTATTCGAAAGAAATTATAAAAAGGGCTTTTCTAACTTCATTTTTACCATTTGAGTTCAGACTGAAAAGTGAGAGCTTTTTGGGTAAAAAAAAGTTCATGTGAAGATTCTGGAAAATCTGTCCGTTGGAATCGAGAACCATCAGCTCTATGTAATCCACGTCCTCCTTAACTTTCATTTCATCCATTTACATTTTTTTTTTAGGCTTTAAATTTCATTTTTTAAGGAAAAATAGGTTTAAAAAATCGCTTTTGGGGGCCTGCAGGTGTAATACATGGGCCCTGCGGACCCTAAATTTTTTCTAAAAAGAAAAAAGTCATGGGTTCACACCTATTGCACAACACCCGTGCATACCTATGCAATGTGTGTGAGAAAAGGGTGCGGACCCCGCACAATAAAATTTCAAACTTAAATTTCTCAATTTTTACCCAAAATTTTTCAAACAAGTTTGTTCTAATATGTCTTTTTGTGTATTGTAGGATATTCAAAATGCTTACTTGGAGAGAACATGAGCATGAGAATGTAGATGATGCCACAATGAATCATATTCCCACACTACAGGCATTGAGAACATGCGTATTGTATAAGTTTTGGGCCATACAAGGCATGAGAGCCCAAGTAGACCTCCTGACATGGCTGGTAAACAAATGGGACACTCAGGACTAGTGTTTTGTTATTGGCAGCCACCAACTTGAAATTGAGCCAGAGGATATATATTTTTTGAATGGTTTGCCCAAGAGGGGTGAACAAACATCTCTGTTTGGGATTAGGCCAGGTGGCCAATCTGTCACTAGTCTTCGACTAGAGTTTTGTGATGATCAAGCAGACCCCAAAGATAAACAGATTTATATTAAAACTATCACCTGACCTAAGCTCAAATTTATTGCATTCACTGTTACTAGACTGTGCGGGAGTGTAGCATTGCATGTGGCTACTGGGTCCCAGATGCAGATTGCAGTAGATTGTTTACGAGGCACCATATTGAACTGGTGTGAAGCAGTATTGGCCAATGTGAAAGGCAAATTGACCAGAGAAAAAAATGGAAAGTTAAACAACTTTGGTTATGGATCCATTGTGGTTACATTTTCTTTGGAGATGATTCCCTTACTAGCTCTGCAACTCATTCCAGTCGATCCAGGAAGTGCCTGGGAACCTCGAATGATTTGATGGGTAGCTTTGATGGCCCGTCACGCTGAGGGCATAAAAGTTGTTCGATTTGAGCCTGCATATTTTCGTTGGTTGAACAACCAAATTTTTGTGATTGAGGAATTTCTATATGCCAGGATGGACTTCCGCGGCGATCAAGACATGGCTCTTCCAGAAGGAGAACAGTGGGATGATTCAGGTAAAAACTATTTTCAACATTTTCTAAGTTCTATTTTTATTTTATTTTATTTTAATCATCCAAAAATAATAATAAAATTTTTAAATGCAGATGTGGGCCCACGATGACCAACCACTCTCCAGCCTTATGAGAGGAGACACCTAGCTGCAGTAGCACCAGCCCCACAGGGCCAATCAACAGAGATCCTGGCCGACTTGAAGCATCATCTAGAGCGCTTGACACTAGATATTCCAGAGACTGATATAGATGATATTCCACTTAGGTTACAGAGATATGTGATTAGGGTCCCAGGACCTTTTAGGAGGTTCCTGTGTAGGGTGGCCCAAGCAGTAGTTTCTTATCATGATCATCACCAGGGATAAGATGATTGATTTTGTAGACTCATGACATTTTTGACATTTTGTATTATCGAAGACGATGTATATTTTTAAACAAACTTCTATGCTATGATATATCATTATTACTAGCTATCTTGTGTAACATGTTATCAAATGTTGTGTAATTTACTATTTTTATTATTGCAAATGTCTATTTATCATACTAGAACCAACTGCATCTTCTAATGTATTTAAATGTCTTGGAATATGATGATATTCAATGTAATCAAATTCACATTCCAAGAGATGAACTCTCAAAAATAACCGTAATAACACTGGATTTCTTGTGGCATAAAACCTATTAAGTTGTAATACAACGAGTTCAGAATCCAACCTAACAATCAAACTCCGAATTCCAAACGATATGGATTCAGATAATAACTCAATCACTGTACTGTACTCTGCAATGTTATTCATTGTTTGACTGAGGCTTACCCCATGCATGGATACTAACTCATCAGAGGGTGAATAGATAACCCAAGCTGCAGAATAAATGTTCCGTGTACTACGACAAGCACCATCAGCAAAACTAATGTATGTTTAAAGATACCTCGACATCTGCAATATCAAGAGTAAAACCCAAATAAGCATGAATAGTGATAAGACCACACTCTAAACTAAGCATGTTTTTCTATCTAAGACACACCAACTGTAAAGAAACTAATCTAACAAAAATCTACACTCAAAATTTTAGCATAATATCTCGTCAGATAAAGCCCATTTCTGGGTTTATCTAAAGAGACCCCATCAAAATCTATCAGTTCATAGGCCCCTTTTGCCAGCTTTTGCTTAACAATGTAAGGACCATGCCACATAGGTACAAATTTTCCAGCCCCTAGCTTATCATTTGCTTGATCGTATACTAAAACTAGGTCTCCTTCTAAAAAATTTCAAGGTGTAACATTTTTGTCATACTACGCTTTCATTCGCTTTGCATGAGTCTCATTTGCTAATGCAACAGTGCGTCGATTCTCATCTAGCTGAGCTAAGTAAAAAAAATGTTTCTCTTCTTCAGAAGTAGCTGGAAGTAATTCTATGGCTAATTGTAATGACGAAATTTTGCATTCAATAGGTAACACAGCTTCCAAACCATAAACCAGTTGAAAAGGAGTGAAACCAGTTGATGTTTTTACTGAGGTATGATAAGCCCAAAGTGCTAAAAATAGCATGGAATTCCAATTTGACTTATGAATACTAATGATTCATTTGATCATAGTGACTTAAACTTTATTGATAGCTTCAACCAGACCATTAGCCTCCGAGTAATATGGAGTAGAACTATCGTGGCGCAGGCCAAGTTGATATGTCAGTTCAGTCATCATGATATTTCGAAAATGACTTCCATGATCCGTAATGATAGCTTGAGGAACACTGAATCTAGCAATTATATGATTGAACATGAAATTTTCAGTAGTCTTGCCGTTTGCCGAAAATGTAGGCATCGCCTCAGCCCACTTAGTAAAATAATCTACCCTTAGGATAATATACGGATGCCCCCCGGCCGAGTGAGGGTTACATGTAATAAAGTCAATACCCACTTTGCAAAAGGAATGAAAACAATTATAGGGTGAAGAGGAGAGGGTGGTGCACGCATTTTATGATCAAAGATCTAACAATTGTGGCATTTCTGGATTGCATAGATACAATCATTGAATAAGGACGGCCATAAATAACCAACACGCAATATCTTTTGGGCTATGGAATATCCAGACATATGACCGCCACATGCTCTAGAATGACAGTCATTTAGAACCTTCTCAGCCTCTTCATGAGTAAGACAATGTCGGAAAACACAATATTATCCACAACGATAGAGTGTATCACCAATAATATTGTGTTTTTGGGATTGGAAACATATTTTCCATCACTGAGATCGTGAGATTTCAGGCCGAAAAGATTGAGTTTGGATATAAACAATAATATCCTCATACCAAGGATTGACAGTACTGATAAGAAACAAGGATTCGTCCGCAATGGGCTACACCGCCACAGTTTCAGTATCAGTACACAAGAAATCACACATCAGTTCAACAAAAACTAAAGACTTCTTTGCCTTGTATTTTTAAAATTCCAAGTCAAATTCCTGCAGGATAACTATCCATTTGGAATACTTGCCCCTAGCAGTTGTTTCATAAAGATATACATCATGGGGTTACAGTCAGAAATCACTGTGGTTTTGCGTAATAAGATGTAATGTCGAAATCTTTAGACAACTTGGACAACTGCCAAGGCCAATTTCTCCACAAGAAAATATTTGATCTCAGTCGGATGCAAATTTCGACTAAGATAATAAATCACATGTTAATTTTTGAATTCATCTTCCTGAAATAAAACCATCTCAATGGTGGAATGAGAAGCGGCGAGGTACAAAAAATAATCCTGGTTGTAATTGGGAGGATGCAGTAATGGTGCATGGGTCAACGTGTGTTTGAGTGCATCAAAAGACCGATTAGAAATCTCATCCCAAAAGAATGGAACGTTTTGTTTTAAAAACCTAGTAAAACCTTTTGTTAACTCGGCGTAGTTAGGAATGAAATGACATAAAAGGTTTGCTTTCTGTTGCAAACTTTGGAGTTGGCGAAGAGTCGAAGGAGGAGGTAGATTAACGATAGCTTCAACCTTCGACGGATCAACACGAATCCCTGCTTTTGAAATGAAAAACCCCAGTAAGCAACCCAATTCTACACAGAAAACACATTTGTGTGGACTCAGCCGAATTAGATAATGCCTACATGTCATAAAGATAGCTCGTAAATGAGTAAGATGATTGGCTCTATGTGATGAATGGACAAGTAAATCATTGAGATAAGGCTGCACAATTTGCTGGAGGTCATGAAATGCATAAGACATAGCCCTTTCAAAATTTTCCCCAGCATTCTTCAATCCAAAGGGTAGTTTGCAATAATAAAATGTCTCCCATGGAAAAATGAAAGTTGTTTTAGGTTGATCAGCAGGGATTATGTTTATTTGATTGTTACCGGAAAAACCATCTATAAAGGAGAACATTTCACTACTGGCACAATCATCAATAATTTGATCGATATAGGGGGTTGGGTAATTGTCTTTATGCCAAGCTCGATTAATATCCCTATAGTCGATACATACTCTTATCGTTCCTTGTTTTTTGTTGACAGGAACAATATTCGATACCCAATCGGTTAAAGGAATTGGATAAATGAAACCTACACGAAGTAATCAACTTCAACTTTGATAGCAGCAGCCTTTCTCAGATGTATTTGACGTAATTTTTGTCAGACAGGTTTAGCATCTGTGTAAGTCTTAATTTCATGGACAACAATTGATGCATCGATTCATGGAATTTCTTCATATGACCAGGCAAACACGTCACAAAATTCTTGAAATAGGGCTTTATAAGTTTGTATTTCATCATCTGTATAGCAAGCACCTATATGAATGTTTTCAATAATTCCCGGCTTAACTGAAATGTTAAGAGGAACCGTTCTAGAGATATTTCCCAAATTTAACTCAGAATCAGAATGTTGTAATGGATTATGTGGTTCTTTGACATAGTTAGTAGAAAAAATAGAAGAGAAATCATTTTCAAAATGATCTAGCTCAGGTAAAAATGAAGATCGGTGATGTAGATCTTTCCATGGTAAATCATCAACAGACAAGAGTTCATGAATATGTTCATCACTATGAACAAGATCAGGAAATGTTGTTGTAGTTGAGCTAGATATAGAAAGTGAGTCCTCATGGATCACATTCATTGGATCATTTTCGATTGAAGAAGGATCAGAAAATGATTGTACATCCTAATATGCAATTTCAAAGGGACTCAAAGGCATCGCGCCATCAAATGAATCCACCTGGGAATTGGAAGGTACGATCCAAGGATAATCAAAAGTAATAGTATTCGATGAAATCATATGAATATTTGCGATAGGAGGTGATACGTTAGGAGGACGAAAGGAAAAAGTTCCCAGTAAACCAAAATATTTAATCAAACCTACGTCGACATCCTTATAAGGGATAGCCGTTTTACCGATGTGCTGAATACTATCTATAGAGGCTGGATCGGATGAGAAATAAGTCAGCTGGTCTATGGTAACGATCTTTCATTTATGTGGAAACTTGATAAGCCGAAAGTCCGATGAAACAACAACATTCATAGCATAAGACCAACTGCGACCCAGGAGAAGGTTGTAATCTAGAGGGGAATCAACCACTTCCACATCTATATTTACGGATTTTACTTCTACCTCTATAGGTAAATTATGCAAAATACCAAAAGGATGGAACCCTCGGCCATCAAAATCTTTTAGAATTGTCGAAGATTTATTGAGTGTGGGAGAACCAAGCGATTTCCAACACTGGATCGACATAATACACGTAGAAGCCCCTTCATCAATCACAGTCCGAAAGCAAGGTCTGTTTTTGACTAATAATGGAATCTGGAAAGCCATTTGATGGGGTAGGTGGGGTATACTATTCTATAAATAGAATATTATTAGGTTTGAATCCTGAATATCAATAGCTCCTATGGAAAAAAATAGTAATTTACGCTGTGTTGGGCATGATTGCAGCACTTCTAAAGCCAACATTGCTGAAGGGGAAATAGCTAAGTCCTCAACAATGTTGTAATTCTGAGCAACTCTCATATGTGAATTGAAAGCTGATTTACGAAGTACACCTTTAGCAAGTGGTTTTATTACTAAGTCTGAGTTGGGTTTCTCGATCTGCAGCAGATTAGAAATGGCAGGAGGTGTAGTTGATGTGTTTGAATTAAATGATTCTACTTCTTTACCACCAATAGGATTCTTATTACCATAATCTTGCAATTGTGTCGCAATCCTAACATGAGACATCATCAGAATGGGTTCTTCTGAGGCGTTCGAGGTAGAACCAATCATATTACTATATTGAGTAGGAAAAGGATCCTTCAAGACAGCAGTCGTTTGAGAACCTCTAACGAATTTTGAAACCTCTGCTCGATGTGGGCATTCTTTGTTAAAATGATCCTCATCGCAAATGAAACAAGGATACAGAGGTTTGCGTTTTTCGTTAGTAGATTCATTTTTATCTGTTTTATCTTTTGATTTTTTTTTTTTTTTCAATTCTTGCCCTTCTTTTTACTGCCAGATTTAGATTTGGTCATAGATGACTCTATGACATGGATGTCGGTAGAAACTTCAGCGGACGAATCTCCTTTCGGGGAATCAGGTAAAGTTATTATAGGAGAAGAATTATTTGAAGATTTCTTCTTGCTTTTAGTACTAACTAAACCAATCATACCATCAGCAGCATGAGACCCTAAAGGGGCTACAATTATTTCACCGTGTTTTGGAAGATCAAGGGTTTTTTCATGTAAAGTACCTGACTGTGTATAAATGAGGTCAAGGTATTGAGCCTAAGAAATGACTTGCTCTTCAGTAACAACTCCTCCCTTAGCTACATATTCAGTGATTTTGGGTAATAATGAGTTAATGAATCATTCCACCATAATTTGATCCGGAATGAAAAATTTCACTAAACACCTTCTACGTCGCCATTCGTGAATATGATCAGAAATATATGTGGACGTGGATTGTTTTAGTGAAGTCAAAAGTTCTGTGCCATTGTTGTATCTGACAGGCAACTAAAAATAAGTTAAGAAAGCAGTTGCTAATTGATTGAAATTATTAAAATAGACTCGTGGTAACTCAATGTACCATTTGGCGGCAAGACCAATAAGAGTTCATTGAAAAAGGTGTAACCAGAGGTGATAAGTCATAACGTGATTTGACAGATCCTCTCCTGACTTACCCTCGAATTTAGGTACATCACTGGGAAACTTATTAGGCATTGGCGGCCAATAAGGAAGATAGTAAATTGGATCATTCGTAAGGTGCGACAAATCAGGTAAATCCAAAGTTGCAACAAATGGTAACTGACGATTAGGGTCGCGAAAACCTTGAGTAATGAGACTAGTTCTGGGAGGGGGATTTCTAGGATAATCTAGAATCGGATTTGCGTTAGGAATGGTATAACCTCCTGGAAAACCAGGATTAACCGGACCAAACTGGGGTTGTTGAGGCTGTTTATAAGTATAGCCAGGATAAGGTTGATACTGATAAACTGGGTTTTGTGAAATGGGAACGAATTGATACTGTCCTTGGTAGAGTTGATATGTGAATTGCAGTTAACTTGTGGAAATATTACTTGTACCAGCTTGTTCTGCAAGCATCTGGACCGAAGTCTGAACTGTAGATCCTGACTGGGGCACAAAGAATTGAGGAATTTACACAGATGTAGGAATAGAAAAAACCAAAGCTACAGATACTCCAGAAACAGGTGTTGTGGGTTGAACAGATGTTATAGTAGTTGTAGCAGTTTGAGGCGGAGTCTGGGGTGTACTAGGCCTAGGCTGCTGAACAGAACCAGGTGCAGGAACTTGAACAATAGGCTGGACAGGTTGCTAGGTTGGACCAGAAACCAAAGGCTGTCCAGGTTGATTAGGTAATTACACATTAGGTTGCGTAGTCTGTTGAATTTGAGATGTATTCCATACCATGTTCATTTTGGGGTATTGTCTCATAGAAGATTGTGCATATGTAGGACCATAGCCTGGTTGAACGTAGGGTTGATAATTAAGTGATAAATTTCTAGCTTCTTGTACAAATGATTGACCAGAAGGTGATTGGAAACCTTGAGTTGGGTGCTGACCTTGAGGTTGATAACCCTGAGGCACATAATGAATTTGGGGTTGATAAGGACCCTGAGGAATATACTAAGTCTGGGGTTGACCTTGGGGTATGTACTGTCCTTGAGGTTGATAACCTTGAGATATGTACTGTCCTTGAGGTTGTTCTCCAGGTAAATAGTATTGTCCCATAGTTTGTCCTGGTAAAAAATTACCTTGAAATTGTGCCCCAGGCTGTAACTAACTGCCTTGAGGTTGCCCCCTAGGCAGTAACTAACTACCTTGAGGTTGCCCCCCAAGTGGAAATTGACTACCTTGAGGTTGCCTCCAGGCGGTAACTGACTACCTTGAGGTTTCCCCCTAGGCGGTAACTGACTACCTTGAGGTTGAGTATTTGGGATATTACCAGACATCATAAAGATTTTCTCTGCGTTCAATGTTTCAGTTTTAGCTCCATTAATACTAGATGATAAAATTTGTTCAATTGGTCGAGGAGTTGCTTCTGAGAAAGTACCAGAGAGTGCCTGGTAACCTGAAGGAATAGAAGGACCACTATATAAAAATGTTTCCGGTGATTGGGAAAACATAGATGACTCTCCTGACATGACAAATGAAGGATAATAACCTCTTGGTGTAGGATGAAAAGGAATTCGAAGTGGTGAAAAACTAAGACCCGAGTTTTCTAAAAAATCTGTTAATGATAAATACCAAGTGTCACTTCTAAAAGGACTATAGAATATTGATTCACGCTCCCTAAGATTCAAAGTCTGTTGGTTTTCGAGAAGAGTTGTTATGTCTTCGTCTGGACCAACAAGTTCTTCAATAGATATGAGGTTAGAAGGAAGATATTCAGTAATAATATTTCTTACCCTAGCTGAACCGGGATCACTAGAAGTTGGAGTAAAAAATCTTGAAGATGGATCCAAAACAACAAGTTCAGTGTCAGGCTAGAAATTTCAGGTTCTTCAGCTAATTCACTGGAAGGAGAAATACTACCAGTAACTTCGGAAACTGAAATTAGCTCTTGAATATGTTCTGTTGTTGGTATTTGATGATGAGGATGAATAATTATAGATGGACTTCTGGGTTCTGTTGATCTAATTCCACTGTCACTAGGTGATAGTAGAGCTCGCAGCCCTTCAAGTTGGCTTGGTGTATACTCAGGGGGCTTCCCCTGAAGTCTACAGCACTGTCTCGGTAATTCTGCCATGATTGAATATTAATTAATCACACGTAAACAAAGAAAATTACAATAAAAGCACCTAAAGTCTCTAAAGGAAAAAACAACTAAATCACACACCTAAAAAATCTAAGAGTTAAAACCACACACAAACAGTAACTTCCCATACTAAAAAAACTAGTTGGTGATGAAATCCAACTTACTAGAAGTTTAATACAGAAAGAGTGGTTGGAACAGTTATCCCGACAACCTGCTTAATGAAACAGACTGGCACAAGTTTCTTCACAAAACCATCTTGAGTGAACAGAACCCCGCAGAGAGTCCAGGTGAGTCTAGTCGATTTCTACTTTAGGTACAGTGAGATATTTCCTTCACCATCAAATTAGGAAATAATATTAAGTTTATGGACACTAAGGTTACCAACAGCAACAAATACAACTGGGGGAACAGTCTACAATCCGATTCTATATGCAAGAGTAGAGTAACAAAGCTCAATCCCCTTGAAGGCTCCTCGACATGGTCAATCCGAGGTTTACCAACAAGTGACCCCAGGCTCCTCGAAAATGGTTAATCTAAGGTTTACCATTTGTAATGCACGCAAATATTCTATCTTTCCCAATGAAACAGAATTGATTGTCTCAAAGGTTCAGACATGATCTCGTGATTAACTCCTTTAAGAGAAACTTCCCAGAATGTACCAATTACAATTGGATTTGTTTCCTACCGCAATATTTATCTACTTTTTTGTTTTTACTATCTTGGAGATTCAATTACTCCCTACTCCAAGATACTAGCCTAAGCTATATTGGTGATAAGAGCCCTAGAAATAGAAAAAATTACTAGATCAATTTTAATTAAGCGTTGTTTTTAAGGGTTGTTCTTTAAGTCGATAGGTATGGAAATGAAACTTTGATGGTGTGAAGACTCGACTTCCAAACACACTAAAAAATTCACCTAAAATGATAAGCAATTCATTTTTATTTCAATGAAGTCTATCTAAAGAAAGAGTTCGAGAAATGCAATTTCTTAAGAGACAATTCTTTCTTCCAACATGAAGAATAAATGAAAATAAATTCTTTTTGTTTTTCAATAAGAACTCAAAACGAGACAAACAATCAATGCTCACAATAAATCCCTTTCACTTTCAAAACTCAAAACTACAAAAAACAACTTATCTTTCAAAAGAGATCTACAAGTTCTAGAAAAGCAACCAAAACTATGAAAAACTAATTTTGATATCTAAAAAATTTGAAAATCTAATTGAATAAAAGCTTCAATTTTTTTTTAGAATGTTTTTCTTAGTTGTTTAGTAAACTAAAGATTCATTTGCGCAGAATAACACATAATCAAAAAACATCCATATATGTTTTTTTGTAAAAATGAAATTCAGAACTTATAACAAAGTTTGTTCAAAGATTTGCAAAGAGAAAACTAGATCTACTCCTCAAAAAGGATGGATTTCACAAACAATTCAGACTCATCAAGAAGACAAAAAGACACCAGTGTGATCTAAGGTATTTCAAGCTTCTAATATTTGAGTCACTACAGAGACAAAGTGAAAACCACTCCAAGTATGCAAAACTTCTGGAAAATCACTCAAAACAAAAATACTGTTGGAACTCACTTCAAGATATCTTTGACAGGAAAAATATAGATTTGGGTAGACAATAAGAGTCCTAAATAAAATCTAAACCTAAATTGGAAAAGAAATCTAAAGTTTCTCACAAAATTTAACAGGGTCCGCAGGCCCCAGAAGCAACAGGTGCGGTCCCGCACTGGTTACTTAAGGAAAGTGTGAAGATGCCCGTACTGTGTGTGAAGATAAAGTGCGGTCCCCAAAAAAGTTCAAGAAAAACACAAAAGACTTCAAAAATTTTCAAAGCAAAGTAAACCTAAGCTACCGAGGCAAGTATACATCAATCAAAAACTAGAAAAAATCATTTTCTCAAGTCAAAACAAAGGAAAACCAAAAATCCAAACCGTCCCGAGTGGCGTCGCCAATTTGTTGGCCGGATAAATTGATCTTGCAGGCAAGATAGATCTCCCTAGTATCATAATATATTCTAGCAAAAAATAGATAATAAAATCTATCTTTCTCTAGATATATAATGATTTATACGTAAATGCTACAAAGGTGTTACGATCCTACCTCGATCCAATGCTTGTTTGTAGTAGTCATCCTTCAGTCGCCCAAAATAGTTACCTTCGAAGACCTGCATTCACAAACAAGCAAATATCAAATAGCACCTACATAGCATATATTCATAAATCATATCTATTATGGTGATCAAGGAATCCATAAAATAAACAATCAAATGACAGCTTATTGAGAAAAAAAAACTTATTTGTATTAACTTTGAAATAGTAGAAGAACCTTACAACCTTTTCAGCCTTGATGTTGAACAGGTCCTCCTGGAGTCCGAAGAAGGAATTTCCTCTACTCTGATAGGTCTTGGACTCTTCCAACGGAGATACATACAGGTATGTAATCTTTCCTCATAAAATCTCAGCTAAAGGAGTCTAAGTTCCAATAGCACTTTACCTCAAATAACACTAAAGCTTCAACTCCCTTTGAGGCTGCCCAAGGCCTCTTTTTATAGTGCAAAAGAGGAGGTTATAGTTCCACCTATGAAGGGATAGAGTCCTCCTTCAAAGGGATAAGCTCCTCACATCAAGGGGTTAGCTCCTTAAGGCATGGGATACATGAACTTGAAAAGAGTGGTTCTGCCACCGCAAGATTCCTTCTAGAGGCTTCTAGAAATGACTGAAAGAGAGGTTTTTGAGTTTACTTGCACCTTTTTAATATTTTATAGGGGTCCGCACACTTAACACAGAGAAAGTGCGGTCAGGTACGCAGGAGACATGACCATTAGGTGCGGGACCACAGGTAAGACAAAGAGAAAGTGTGATACCAGAGTTTTAGAGATTTTTGAGATCTTTTCTCTTACTTTTAAGGCTTGAAATGAGGAACTAATGTTTTTAGACTTGAAAAGGAGGAAATTATGAGTGATAATGAGCTCATACAGACACCGAAATGTCAATGTGACAATTTTCAGTGCAAAAAATAGGTGCGACTGTTCAAGGAAAAACCATGCCAAGATAGAATGCCATGGGAAAAAATAAAACCACTGAGCACAGTTTAGACCTGACACTCTGGAATTGAATAGGATGGTTTAAAATAGTCATGCAAGTAAAGCAAAGAAAGAAAACAATTATACGACCAAATTTGACTCGATAAGCCAAACACTCAACAAACAATGAGACGAAAAGCACACACTGATTCCCCAACAGAGTCACCAAATTGTTTTGTAGGTAAATTCCCTTTGCAGATAGAGGCGATCCCTCTAGCCCTATGGTGGGTCTAGCAACAAGAGGACATGCTAATGCATTGATTCCTAGTTAATGAGGATATATTGTCCTACCTTTGATCCAATGCAGTTGTCGTAGTTGTGGCAGCAATCTCCTGATCTTCGTCCTAACACGTCATGGTCCTTCAACTATGGTACTCAGGTGCCTGCACAAAGATCAGAGAATGAAAGGAGCATACGAAACGATGTTTTCCTTCATAACTATCTAATTGGTCAAGGAGAATTAAGCATATTTGGTAAGATCAATCACATCAACACAAGATGGGAACGAAAACATCAGTCATGTATATATTAGGAGAAAGAAAGAGATTACCACCAAATGAGCCTTGATGTCGCAACCTCCTTCACTAGGTTCAGTCCATGGAAAATTTTAGGGGCTAATATTAGCAAATGGGCTAATATTCCATGGTTTTTCCAAAAAATACATTCACCAATTTCCATTTTTCTAAAAAACAATTCGCCCAAATTTTATAGTATAAAAATATTTTACCTTAAAAATCGCCAATATTATATATTGTCTAATATAAATAATTAGAAATCTAAAATTTTTTACAAAATTATCATCAAACATTTTAAAATTTGGATATTAGGGACTAATAATATTCGCCAAGGTTTCTAAACTTTAAGATAAAGTTCCATCCTTCAAATTTTCCCTGGTCCAGTCAAAACGCATCTCCAGCATTCAACGGGGAATTTGGACATGGCGAGGAAATAATCCTAAGCTCTCTCTCGATAAGGGTCTCTCTCTCTTCTCTATCTCACACCAGCTATATCAGAAAGTTTCATCTATTCTCCAAAATGTTCATCTATCCAAACTATTCAGCTAGTTGCATCTATGTGAGAGAGATGTATTTATAGAAGGAGAGGAGGAGGTTGGGATCCCTCAAATGGTGGAAGGGAGGCCTTCTCTTTTGGGTGGTTTGCTCAAAATTAGGGAACAAGAAGCCAAAGGAGGGTGCTCAACATTATTCAGTCAAACCACCCATGTTCACTTGCTCACGAAGTGGTTGGAAATGGAAACTTCACTTATGTATTCAAAAAAAAAATCCAAAAATAGCTTGGCGCAGGCAGTCCACTGAGACAGAGCGCCAATGGCCATAACTGCCTACCAGCGCCAACCCAAAATCATGTGTTTTTGATGTTATGTTATAGGAATAGTCAACAGAGGAAATGTTCTTCTCATGGCAAGGGATGCAATGACACTTTTTGCAAGGCATGACACTACATATAAGTCACAGAAATGGTCCTCCAATGTGTGGGATGGGGATTGTAGGGACGGTGATAAAATGTTTTGTAATAGATGCCCCCTAGAGCATGATGTCCGAGATAGAGGGAGGAGTGAAATGCTTTACGAGAACGCGTTCGAACCAAACATTGTTGTCGGAAGACCTACACATACAAGTACAATTGATATCTCTGATACATGGACATGTGGCATGGGCACAACCATCCATAATAGAGTACATATAAACTAAGATCCAAGGTATGGACACAACCATCTAGCATTAAGGATCAAAAAATATACTCGAGTATGGTCGCAACCAGCCAATCAAAATATTCATGCATATAGTAATGATAAACCAAAATATCTCACAGCCTAGATCTTATTAGAAGAAACCCAAGTTCTTGCGCTCCAACTTGACCCGAACAAGTACAAATTCAATCATGCGAATATATGAGCTGAAGTCGAACATGCAAGAAAGTCACCCGATTACCAACCAATGATGAAAGTTGTTAACAGGCACAAGAGAAACCACAAATAATGATAATGTCTATCAAGATACAACTAGTACAATCCATGGAATGTGAACAGTGATCTCACATTGAACACCCGCAGAATCACTTGATCGAAGGCCAATGATGTGGACATGTCGTCAAATGCGAAGAACTTGCCATTGAGGCATGCAAGCTCCAAGGTACCAGAAGGGAGTCTCTAGATCAACTTCCTGGATAATGAGCTAAAGTTGACAGGAAGTGACATGGTCGAAGGAGGGCCATAATTTTTCCCACATCATCAACATGAGACAGCGGGACATGATGATAGTGAATGAGGAGAAAAAACAGAATTAGAGGGAGGTTGAAAACTACAAACGAAAACTTCTCTTTAACATATTAGTGACACGACTCCGGATTTGGAAGTATTTTACATCAATGGATCTAAGGTCATGATGACATGGAAAAGAGAATATGAGACGTAAAAATAGATTATCCAAACCCATGGAGGCAGAAATGATGAAATGAGATGTCCCCAACCCGACACGAATGCAGATGAGTGTCATGTTCAAGAGCGACATATTTGGGGACACAACTGAGAACTGGTTCCATTTTTCCCCACCATTACTGGCGAGTACCCCAATTATTTTTTTGAAAACAATATTTAAGGGGATAACATATGCTTGTCATGTAAGTTTTTCCTTCATACAAATCAATCCTAGTACATTTTATGAGCGCTAGGAAAGATGAACTCGGTAACATCATGGTGACAATGTTCGATGTCGTTTAGGTTTTAACGAGTCTAACAAAGGAAGACCTTGCCATATTTTCATGTTCAGAGAGTTTGAAAAGAAGAGGAAAAGAAAACTCCAACAGTCCCTTTTCATAGGTAGTCTCACAGATCCGAAAATGTAGAAAACTGTGTCTGAGAGGACCTCTTAGTCACGATAGGCTAAGGTATTTCTTTTTCGTAAATAATCTATCCCAACCCGAAAAAGGGGTAAATGTATACTGGGTAGATATCGTTTCACAGCCATTTAACAAGTTCAAAATGACAAGAGTCTCGACAATTTTTTCAATTTTTAAAATTCAGAAAAGAGCTGAAAGTTTACTCCTCCTGGAGGAACGAGTGGCATTAAGGGTAGCAACTGGTTCTAGTTATGGTGGAACTGCTCAGAGCAACTAAAGGTTAAAAGGTTGGCTAACAAGACCACTCATTGCACCATTTCCTGAGGAATGGTTAAAAAAACCAAGTGAATGCATATGATAGGCCAAGCAGATGGGGACGATGGAATGAGAAAACCAAGGTTCATTTACCAAAATAGGCTGATAAAATGGAAATCAGAAGACATAAAATGAGGATGGTTTCATTTTTACACAAGCTTGAAATCAAGAAACTCTTATTGAATTTGGTTTCAATTTTACACAAGCTTGAAACAAAGATAAACTATGCTTGAAAAATTTTGCATGCCACTAGCATGGTGACTCAATTCGAGTTACATTCCCCCCAAGCTTCATAGCATCCACCGGAATAGATTGCTGGTTACTAACAGGTGGATGGAATGAAGGTTCAATTACGATATCAGGCGAAAGACTTGACTTGGATTTTACAAGATCTAATCAAAGAATCGAATTGGGAAGGGAACCTGTTTCATTTTTTAACGAGGTTGACACAGTAAAATAAATATCCTCATGACCTAATTCATTTTTTATGCGGTTGACATAGTAAACGAACTATCCTCAGAAGAGCTTGTTTCATTTTTTAAGGAGCTTGACACAAGAAAAGGAATTATGCTTCGATGAGCTTGATCATGACGAATAAGAAGTCATGGCATCCAAGAGTTTCTCATCTAACGGGAGAAAAACACTCTGGAAATTGGGATCCAATGCCCCTAGTACATAATTCACAACATCAATGACGATAGTTTCTCCGGATGTGGGCAAGGGACATGTGTTCCGAAAAAAATTGTGTGAGACAGGGATGAAAAGTTCACTTCCAAGTTTTGGAAGTATTTATTTACAGGTTTGGGCATAAAGTTGGCCTTCAATACAACTTATCTTCCACATATAGATGGACATACAAAGAGGGTCAAAAGGATATTGGAGGATATGTTCAGGATGTATGTGATGCATCAACAATGAAAGTGGGAAGAGTATTTTCCACTAGCTGAGTTCGCTTATAGGAATGGGTATGCAAAATATTTGAGGACGAGTCCATTTGAGGAATTGTATTGAAAGAGTTGCAATTCTCCCATCAGTTGGAGTTAACAAGTTAAAAATGATTTAAACCTATGCAAGAATGCAATATAATAAATAAATACACATAAAAATAGAGATGCAGCAGAAATAAACCTTCCTTTCGTTAATATCAAACAACTGAAATTTTCTTACAGACAAAATAGAAATAAACTATATAGGGCACTGGTAGCTTATCTTTGAGAAGAGATTTGGTGGATATAGGCCTCTGAAATATGTTGCAATGAGGCTCAAGGGCTTTTTTATTATTAAACAACATAGGAAAACCTTAAACAACCAAATCCCTAACCCAGGAGATGAAACACCAAGAGTTTATGGGCCTCGTTGGGGTTAGTTGGGCAACCAACTTCCTGAGGTCATAAATTGGCCATATTATCTCCATTTGGACCGTACGATATATCATCAATAATATCTCTCTGAGTACTATATTTTTTTCGTAGGCCCATACCGATAGCTATGGGCCTACTCCATACCTTAATAAAACATTTTTTAGGCGGTCAAAACTGCTCTGGAAATTCACGACCTGAAAAAATGCTAAAAATAGTAAATGCTGATATAAAAAAGGAAACTTATGAAAATGATTGGAGGTCTAGTTGAATAGGTGGGTGGCCACCAATATCCACCTATATCATTCCTCCCCTCTGGGAAGCAATGGGCCCCATTGCGTGCAGAGCCTCCATGAGGTGAGGAAATTTCTGTTGAACCTGGTTTGTGGTGAACCACTTTCCATGGTGAAGGAGTTGGACTGCTTTGAAAAATTGATATAGTTGGATCCTCTTTTGGTGAGTGTTATTGATCTATGTGTCCATGATTCGATCAAATGTGGATTCTTCCATGCAGTCTAGGTTTAAGTTTGTTGGTGTGAGTTGTTCTACCATGTCAGATGTGTCTAGTAGAGGTGGAAAGTAGGGTCGAAGGGAGTCCACATTGAAAAATGGGTGGAGACCAAGGAATCATGGAATACTGAGCTCAAAGGTATTGTCCCTTGTAGCCTTCGTGATGGTGTATGGCCCATAGTGGAGTAGGCAAAGCTTACGGTGAGTTCCAACGAGGTTTTCCTTTTGCAAATGTAGCCGCACTTTTTCGCTTACCTGGAAGTTGTGTGGCACCTGATGTTGATCATGTCGCTGCTTGTAATTAGAATTGGCTCTATCCAATATGTCATGAATCTATTGGTGGATGTGTTGAATGTGCTTAATGAATTTGTTCGCCTTTCTCGCTTCAGACTGGACATCAGCCAAATATGCCTGAGTAGTCTCAAATGGCATGGCTACGTCAACGGGACATAATGGCTAGAATCCCAATCCCACCTGAAATGGGTTGTGGCTATTTGAGCTATGGAGAGCCCAATTATAATTGTGTTGTAAATAGCGAAGGCTCTCATCCAATATGCGGGGATTCTTTGAGTTGTACATTCACAAAATGTGTATGATCATCTTGTTGATGATATTTATCTCTCTGTCACTTTGGGGATGGAAAGATGTGGACTTGGTGAGCTTGGTGTTCAACATTGACTAGAGGTTGGACCAAAATTTACTCAATACCCTGTTATCCCAATTTGAGATGATAGACTGTGGGATCCCAAAGTGTATCCACGCTCATTTGCAGAAGAGTTTATCTGTGGCTTCTACTGTGATATTCTTCTTCCAAGCTGACATAATTCCCATCTTCAAGAATTTATCGACGACCAAAAAACACAGTCATTTGCATGCTTAGTAGAAGGAAGTCCTAACATGTAATCCATGGAGATGGATTCCCAAGGTTGACTAGGGGTAGGTGTTGGATTATAGAGGCATTTCTTCTCAATGGTTAGTTTGGAAATGGAGCAGGTAGTGTAGGATTTGATGTACTTTCCGACATCATGTCGAAGGTTCAACCAATAGAAATACTTCTTCAATACTTCCATTGTTTTATCGACCTTGAAGTGCATAATGACCTAACTGCAGTGCACTTCCAAAACCATCTTGGCACGCTTTCTTAAAGGAAAATAAATGTGTCCTAGGCGACATACAGTGCATCCTAGAAGTGAAAATTTTGAAATTTCTTACCCTCTAAGAGCGTCTTCTATGTGTAGCATAATTCTGGATCACTTCTATAGAGAAATGGCCAATCGAAAGTCTCGTGCCCACAAGAGTTGAGCATGGTGGTTAGTGCCATGATTGGTGGTCAACTGAGGCAGTCTTCAACATTATTGGTGTTTCCCTTCTTCTACTTGATGTTCAAATGAAACTGTTGTAGGTATGTGGACAACTTCCTATGGTGATATTTCTACAACTTCCATTGTGTTTGTATGAACTACATGGGTCTGTGGTCTTTCTGGATGATTGTTTCCTTCCCCCAAATGTAATGCTTCCATTTTTGGCAAGACTACACAATGGAATACATTGCTTTGTAATGAGGGGGATACTTCCGGACCATGTCGGAAAGTGTCTCACTGTGATATGCCACATGATGTCCTTGCTGAGTAAGAACTGCCCTAATAACATAGTCAGAGGCATCTATCTCGATCTCGAATGGCTGTTGCAAGTCTAGTAATGTGAGCACTGGTGTAGAGAAAAGGAAATATTTCAACTCTACGAATGCCTTCGGTTGAGATTAAGACAAAAAGAAATTTTCTTTCGCTCCTCCTTTGGTAACCTGACTCAGGGGCCAAGTGATATGAGATAATCCCAACATGAACCTGCATTAGAAATTGGCAAGAACCAGAAATTTGTGGAGGTCTGTAAGAGTGGTTGGGATTGGCCAATCCTCAATGACTTGAATCTTAGATATATCCACATGCACCCCCTGATCATCAATAATGTATCCTAGATATTGAACCTAGGAAATGTCAAAAGTGCCCTTCCCCAAATTAGTAGACAACTTGTGTTGTTGCAATGTTTGCAAGACCTGTCAGATGTTGTGGAGGTGCTCTTCCCAAATTTGGCTAAAGGTAGGATGTCATCCAAGTACACCACCAAAAATGCATTGGTGAATGGCCGCAGGATATCCTCCATCAGCCTCATGAAGGTTGAGTGAGAATTCGTCAACCTAAAAGGCATGATAAACCATTTGAAAAGGCGCTCCTAGGATTTGAAGAAAGTATTCCACACATCAGAGGGTTCAATTTGTACCTCATGATACTTGAATTTCAAGTCGATCTTGCTAAAAAAAATTTCCCCCTTGAGTTGGTCTAGAAGGTCATCAATCCATGGGATCAAGTACCTATTTCGAAATGTGATCTTGTTCAACGCCCGATATTCAATGCAGAGTATCCAAGTCCCATCCTTGTTTTGCACTAACATGATCGTGCTCCCATAGGGTGATGAACTCGACTAGATATGACCTTTCTCTAACAGCTCCTCAATATGCCTCTTCATTTCATCGTTCTCCATAATAGAGCATTAATATATTGTTCCATTGGGAAGCAATGCACCTGAGGTAATATCAATGGAGTTCTTGACCTAATAGTGTGGAGGCACCCCTACGAGTGAGGTGAAGATTTCCCCATACTCCTCCATGACTTTGTCGATCTGTTGTTGTCGTGTGGAGGATACCTATTTGGAGGTCGTGACCATAGTATTCTTCTTGCCCTGAGGGCGGATCATAAGGAAATTTTTTTTTCTAGTTTTGTAAATGAGCTTACTAAATTGTTTTGCAGTAATGAAAGAGATGGCAGTAAGCAGTGCTACCTCCGATATGTTGTACAACTTGTTTCTCAAACTAACAATAACATCGAGAGGCCTGGACTAATACACAACATGTTGCTGCCACAAGTATGGTTGTCCAAATAATACATCATAAATAGCGAGAGGATAAATGTCACATAATATCTCATCCGCGAGGGGCTTGATGATGTAGGGACGACATAACTACTAGCTGACGTGGAGATCTTGTCCTTGGTGAAGCCACATGATGGTGTACGATTGTGGATGTGTTGTGGTTGGAAAACCCAAGTGCTTCATGACCTCTGCTGAAATGAGGTTCTTTTGTCTCCTATTATCGAAAATGAAATGAAATGGGGAACCCTTTACCCACATCTGGGAGTGGAGGTGGTTCTCCCCCTCCTTTGGATATTTCGTTTCCTCCTTTTGGCTCTTCGTGGTGGCAACGGTGGAGTTGGGCTCCACATCGACAGTCTCCTTCCCTTTTTCATTCCCCTTGTCAGGTTCTGATTCAGAGTTATAGCATGCATTCGATTCAGAAGCCTTCACCTTGACCACCAATGAGTTCTTGGCCCGACACTCACTTTTGTTCGGAGTGGAGATCTCATGGAACACACACCACTTTTCTGTGTCCTTCTTTGGCTTTGCGATGTTGTTCTTTTATTGCAGTGTGGGTGTCTTGTCCTGGGCTGCTCCGCCTTGGATTTTTCCTCTGTTTTGCGGTTTTGGGCACCTTTCCATTGCATTTGATTTTCAGATCCAAAGTCTAGCTTATTCTATTTTAATTTCTGCTCAATCTTGGTAGCATACCAGTATGCTACACCAAGAGAGGAAATGTCGAGGAACTCCATTTCCTCCTGAATGTATCTATGTAGATAATTGCAGTACTTCAGCACCAAATGTTTCTCTGAATATTTGATACCAAAATTTGTGCATAGGGTATGGAACAAATTCATCCACTCATGCACATATTTATCCCTTTGTTGTCGCAACGTAGTCCATTATATTTAGTAGTCCTCATAGCTCCCCATGAGATAATATTATTCCTTAATGGTGTCTCGGAAGGAATCCCAAGTGGGTGCAGCCATTTTACACTAAAATTTGTCACCATGAAATTTTAGTGTCTATATGAGTTCATCATTATTCATATATTACTCCCTTAGAAGTCTACAACATCAAAGTTCCTAAAGTCAAGCCTTGAAGTTAAGAGAAAAGCTCATAAAAGTCTTAAAAACACTTGTACCACACTTTCTCTTAACATTGCCTGCAGTGCCTCACTTTTTTACTCAAAATAATGCAGAGCTAAATGCACTTTTTATTCATAAAAGGTGCAAACCCCTGTAAAAGGTAAAACAAAGGCGAAAACTAACATTTAGAAGCCCAACAGTCAAATCTGGGAGCTTCTAGAGGAAATTATCCGGTCGAAGGTTCGCTCCTATCATGTATGTTCATTCCTCCATTATGGGAGCCTACCCCTTGGTTTATGGAACTTAATCCCTTGATAAGGGGACTCTATCCCTTCCATTTTGGAGCTGTAACCACTTTCCTTTTCCTATAAATTGAAGTTTTGGTTAAGTTTCAAGGGATGGAGACTTTGAGAATTGGAGTTAGACTTTGAGAATTTTTGAGGAGAAATGTTGTAGAAACTCAGACTCTCTTAACTGATCATTATATGGGAATGATTACACACCCATGTGCATTTTAGCTGAGAGAGTGCAAATCTTTTCAGAGTAAAGGAAATGCTTATTCCGGACCCTAGGAAGGCCTGTATGACATCAACGCGGACGCGGTTGTAAGGCTCTTCTTTATTTAAGTTAATACAAATGAATATTGTTTTCTGAATGAGTTCTTTAGTTAAATAGCTCATTTCTTGAATTCATTGATCATCTTGATAGATGTTTGGTTCATGAATTAATTTTATTACGTAGGTGCTTTTGATATTTTATTGTGTTTGTGATTGCAGATCCTTGACGACGACTTTCTTAAAGCTACCGGAAAGAAGATCGACGCTGGACTACAAGTAGGTTTCTAAAACCATATTATAATTAATTCCAAGTCAAACAATATCTAGAGAAAATAGTTTTTAGTTGTCTATTTGTTGCTATCTGCCCATAGGACACTTGGGAGGTCTGTCTTTTCCATAAGAATGACTTATCCGTCCAACAAATTGGCGACTCTACTCGGGAATGGATCTCGAACTTTGATTTCTTTTATTTTTGACTTGTGAATTTATTTTCTTGATTTTGATTGATTTATACTGGCTTGGGTAGTTATCCCTGTAGAATCCTTGACAAATTTTTTAGAGTTTTTTTATTTTTCTCTTAGTTTTCTCGTATCCACACTTTTCTTTTAGAAAGTGCGGGCATCTCTGCTCTTTTCTTGTATAACGAGTGCGATACTGCACCTATTTACACTAAAACCTGCGGGCCCTGTGAAAATTTTTAGAAAACCTTAAAATTATCTTTTCTTGATCAGTTTGTTAGATTCACAGTACATACCCGGACTTGTATTTTCTTTCAGAAAGCCTTGTGTGAATTTCTTTTCAACAATTTTACAATCTCATCAATCTCCGTTAAGTTAATTAGGTGTTTTGAATATTCTTTTTTGAGAAATTCTTAGTTTGATTTTCTTTGGTCATTACTTCGAGGTTTGTCTGAGTGTTAATCGCCTTTGAGTGTTCTTATTTTTTTATCTTTGGAACTCCCACCCAATTTTCTGTACTTACACTTGATTGGTTCTTAGAATTATCTTGTGTTTGATAATTATTTTGCATAGATCACATTTGCATAATTAGAATTCTCATTTTCAGAATATGAATGAAAAATGTGCATAGATTACAGTTGCAGACTTTTCAAGTGAAATGTGCATAGATTACAATTGCATAGTTTACATTCTGAAAAAATCAATCGTAGGTTTATATTATTTTTCTTTAACTTGAATTTACATGTTTTTGTGCTTATTTTAAAAACACACAAAAAAAAAATGGAATTGATTAGTATTAGTTTTTCTTGATGAAATTAGTGCATTAGAGAATTTTTTATTTTCTCTTATTTATCAATTTTTGCATTGTTGGAAGTGAATGGAAACTCTCTCCTTACTTTAGTTAGGATTCATCGAATTGAAAATATTACATTATCATATTCGGTTGCATTTAGTTTTGGGTTGGGTCATAACACCATGGGTTTCGTATCCATTTACCCTTTGAGTAATAACAGCCTAAATAACACAGTTCTTAATAAAATTCATCTAGAAATTTTTACATTTTTAGGGCTCTTTCCACCAACATAGCTCAGGCTAGTGTCTTGGAATAGGTTTTAGTTAACTCTCCAAGACAGTAAAACAAACAAGTAGTTGATCTTGCGGTAGGAAAATTCCAATAGTAGCATGTATTCTCTAGGAAGCTCCTCCTAAAGGAGTCAAGCACGAGATCATATCTGAACCAGTGAGGTAATCAATCCTTCCTCATTGTGAACAATAGAAGATATACACGTATTAACAACGGTAAACCTCAGATTGACCATTGTTGAGGAGCCTGGGGTCACTTGTCGGTAAACCTTGGATTATGTCAAGGAGCCTTCAAGGGGATTGAGCTTTGTTACTCTTCCCTTGCGTCTGTGTCGGGTCATAGACTATTCCCCTAGGTATATTTGCTTCTGTTGGTACCCTTAGTGGCCATAATCTATAGGATTCTTTCCCAAGGTGACGATGGAGGGAAGATCCCACTGTAACTGGAATAGACGTCGGCTAGACTCACTTGGACTCTCCGGAGGGTTATCTTCACTCGAGATGGTATAGTGGAGAAACTTGCACCAATATGTTTAATTAAGCAGGTTGTTGGGGTAACTGTTGCAACTGCCATTTCTGCATTAAAATTCTACAATGTTGGATTTCATCGCCAACTAGTGTTTTTAGTGTGGGAATCTACTGTTTGTGTATGGTTTGACTCCTAGATTTGATAGCGCATGTTCATTTGTTTGTTTTTACTTTTAGAGACCATAGGTGTGATTTGTGAATTTTAATTATTAGGTGTGAATTGTGAATTGTTAATTTTAGTTTTAAAATTGTTAATAAAATTCACTGAAGTTGAATATAGTGGCAACTATTTCGGAATTTACCAACCAAGGAACCCCTCTTACTGAGAATCCTAATAATTTTCCTTGCTTTGGAAATGTTGGTCCTCATTATATGGCTACATTGTCATTACTTGGATTTACAATAGGTTTACTGGTATGGTTATTTTCAACTTCGTTGGCCCCAAATACTCCAATTGTTCCACCTCAACCGGATGCTTCACCTCAACAAAGTTCACCATCTCAAAATCACCAACCTTCTGTTGAACCTTTATCTTCTTCACCCAATATGTCTTCCTCCCTTTTTTCCTCTTCGCTTGATAAAATCCTTGACGCTAGTAACCAGGTAACTAAGAAGAAGAAGAAAGGGAAGAAGAAGAAGAAGAAGAAGAAGAAGAAGAAGAAGAAGCAAAATAAGAAAGAAGTCAACCAACCAACCATGGCTATAAATGTTAGTAATGTTGCGGAAACCTCCAACATGCAATGTAAACCCAAATTCCCTTGCAAGCTTTGTAAGGGTGACCACTTCCTTATCAATTGTACTGGTATTCCAAAGGTGTTGGAAGTATGGTCAGAAAAATCTCATGAACTTTCTATTGATCCATCAACCAGTGATAGTCAGGTTCCTAGGTATAAGGGTAAAGTTAGGTTTCCTTATAGGTGATGCAAAGGGAGTCATCAAACTCACCTTTTCCCTCATATGGATGAAGCCTCAAAATTGTTGGAAAACCTTATTGTTCCACATCAAGAACTTCCAATCGGTTACCATCAACTTTCTCCCAACCTACTGTCAACTGACAAAGTGATTGATCTTATTCCAAATACAGTCAATCCCACTCTTCCATTGGAGAGTGAAACTCATATCACTCAGGTTGATGATCCATTAGTTGATCAAGTGGTCGATTCGATTTGAAATTCAGTCGATCCCACTCTCCCTGTAGAGAGTGAACTTCATACTGCTCAAGGTCTTCATGTTACATCAGATTCTTCTACGCCATGGGGCATTTCACCTGTTTCTACAGAACCCCCTCCAAGTACTGAGGTCTTTTCTTTTGATTGGAATAGACTGACAGCACCTCGTCTTCCTTCCTCCATCCCTTTCCAAATAATTGTGCAGGCTTGTCATAAGAATGTATGTTGCACACATGTAGATGAAGGTGCTTCTATTAGTATTTTATCCTCAAATGCTTGGAAGGCTTTGGGGTCTCCTCAGCGTGTGCCTGTTACGCAGAATCTGAAAGCTTTTAACAGAACCCTTAGTGAACCTTTAGGGATCCTCCCTAATTTTTCTATTACTTTGGAAGGCAAAACTGTTTGTACTGATCTTATGGTAGTTCGAGGCCCCTTTGATTTCAATTTACTCCTTGGGCGAGACTATGTATATGCAATGAAATATGTCATATCGACACTCTTTCGCGTGATGTCTTTCCCTCACAATGGAAAGATTATTACTGTTTAGCAACTTTCATTCCCTAGTTTTGATTCGACTACCAATAATCTGACAGCCCTAAATGTTCATAATACTAAAGTGGTATCTACCCCGCCACGGGTTAATTATGTGGAAACCAATCTCATGTTTTCAGTTACGATGTAAGCGAGCCTCTCACTATTTTCTCAATTTCCTTTGACTCAGATCCAATAAATGACATGGAAAAATCTATGGGATTATTTGAACGCGATGTTCCTATCCCTTTTGAGTCCCTTGACATGTGTTCCTTCCAGAGAATTATTCTTCCATTTGATGAAGACCTTTTGGAAGCCATGATCGAGGAGTGTCCCTTGACATGTCTTTCTTCCAGTCGGAAGCCATGACAAGGTTAGATGAGAGAAAGGTTCCTTTTACTGTGTCAACCTCGTTAAAAAATGAATCAGTGAGTCACGAGGATAGTTCCTTTTACTGTGTCAACCTCATTAAGAAATGAAACAAATCTGGCGAGGATAGTTCCTTTTACTATGTCAACCTCATTAAAAAATGAATCAGTGGGTTGAGACGGAATTTTCTTTTACTGTGTCAACCTCGTTAAAAAATGAAACATGTAGTTGAGGATCCTTCCTGTTACTATGTCAACCTTGTTAAAAAATGAAACATGTCTTAGATGAGGAAAGTTATTTTCCTGTGTCAACCTCATTAAAAAATGAATCACTAGGTTATGTAGGTAGATTGTAGAGAGTAGATATGAGGACAGTTCTTTTACTTTGTCAACCTCGTTAAAAAGTAAAACAGACCCATGAGGACAGTTATTTTACTGTGTCAGCTCGTTAAAAAATGAAACAGACCGATGAGGACAGTTCTTTTCCTGTGTCAAACTCATTAAAAGATGAATCAATAGTTTATGTAGGTAGATTGTAGAGATTAGATATGAGGACAGTTCTTTTATTCTGTCAACCTCATTAAAAAATGAAACAGACCCATGAGGATAGTTCTTTTACTGTGTCAACCTCATTAAAAAATGAAACAGACCCATGAGGACAGTTCTTTTCCTGTGTCAACCTCATTAAAAAAATGAATCATTAGGTTATGTAGGTAGATTAGAAATAGTAGTTTATGAGGATAGTTCCTTTTACTGTGTCAACCTTATTAAAAAATTAAACAGTTCACTATGAGCATAGTTATTTTCCTGTGTCAAGCTCATTAAAAAATGAAACAAATCCTCTCCTAGTTCAAGTTGAGTCTTTCATCCGATCTTGTAAATGAACCTTCATTCCATCCAGCTTTTAGTAACCAGTAGTCTACTTAGCTGAATGAAATGAATCTTGGGGGGCATGCACTCTAGCAAGTTACGCTTAGGGGGCATTCAAACTTTCAGGCATGATTTTTCATTTGTTTCAAGCTTGTGTAAAAATGAAACAAACCCATTCTCAAGCACAATTTTCCTACGTTTCAAGCTTGTGTAAAAATGAAACCACTTTCAAGCATGATTTTTCCTTTGTTTCAAGCTTGTGTAAAAATGAAACAAACCATTTTCAAGCATAGTTTTCCTACGTTTCAAGATTGTATAAAAATGAAACCTATCTTGAGTCAATTTCAGTTATTATTTTCAAGACCCGTTAAACTCATGAAAATCCCGAGCTTCTTTTGATATTTTTCATTCTTGTAAAAAAAAAGAAAATTTCGAGTTCTCTCCACCTTTCCCTGCTCGTAAATTAAATTGAAAATCAGCCACATGAGTACATTTTTATCTCTTTTTTGAACTCCTTTTAAACTTATGAAAAAGTGAAAACCATGAGTACATTTTTATCCCTTTTTCGAACTCGTTAAAAATTACGAAAAAGTGAAATATGGAGTTCTCTTTTTAGCCCTTTTCAGACTCTCTAAAAATGAAAAGATTGCCGAGTACTTGAATATTCAAACTCGTTAAAGGAAATGAACAGTCATCCTTTCAGTATAAGTCTACCCCTATTCCAGACTGAAATGGACTATTTACGAAAAAGGTATACGTTGACTAATCATGGTCAATAGAGTTATCTCATGTATTGTTTTATCCTTTCTCGAGCTTCAGAGACTAAATTTACAAAAAAGTACACCCATGGAGTTTTCTTAAGTTTTTTCTTCTGACTCCATAAAAATGAAAAACACCGAGTTTCTCCTATACTAGACTCATTGAAATTTAATAGTAAAGGACCTGTTGATTACAAACAGGAACATACCACTCCTTCTTAGGGTTCGATTTTAAACTAAGTTGGACTCATCCGAAGGATGAGCTTATAAAAAATCAAATGTTATCCTCCTCAAGCTTGTCAAAAATAAAGAGGTACTTTCTAGAAATGGTGGGGGAAAATAGAGAAAACGAATTCATTTGTTACACTTTTATTTATCAAAGCAGTATACCACTCTTGAACATGACACTTTTTGTCACACTTCTACCTAGGTTGGGAAAATCATTTTCCTATCAGTTAATCAAACCAATTGAAAGTCTTCAGCTGGATTTTGGGTATTAGCTTAGGCCGACTATTACCAAACCATCTGCTGTGTCATTATGTGTTCAAGAGGACAGTCAAATAAACCATCTACCTTTTCCAGACAGAAATGGACTATTTACAAAAAATGTATACAATGACTAATCATGGTCAATATAGTTCTCTCTTGTATTGTTTTAAACTAACTTGAGTTCATCCGAAGGATGAGCTTATAAACAAGCAAATGTTATCCTCCTCAAGCTTGTCAAAAATAAAGAGGTACTTGCCAGAAATGGTGGGGGAAAAGAGAGAAAACGAATTCATTTGTTACACTTTTATTTATCAAAGCAGTATACCACTCTTCAACATGACACTTTTTGTCACACTTCTAGAAAAATCCTTCTTAGGGTTTGATTTTAAACTAAGTTCGACTCATCTGAAGGATGAGCTTATAAATAAGCAAATGTTATCCTTCTGAAGCTTGTCAAAAATAAAGAGGTACTTTCCAGAAATAGTGGGGGAAAAGAGAGAAAATGAATTCATTTGTTACACTTTTATTTATCAAAGCAGTATACCACTCTTGAACGCGACACTTTTTGTCACACTTCTACTTGGGTTGGGAAAATCCTTTGCCTATCAGTTAATCAAACCAAATGAAAGTCTTCAGCCGGTTTTTGGGTATTAGCTTACGACAACTATTACCAAACCATCTGCTGTGTCATTATGTGTTCAAGAGGACAGTCAAATAAACCATTTACCTTTTCTAGACTGAAATGGACTATTTACGAAAAAGGTGTACGTTGACTAATCATGGTCAATAGAGTTCTCTCCTGTATTGTTTTATCCTTTTTCGGGCTTGAGAGACTAAATTTATGAAAAATTACACCCATGGAGTTTTCTTAAGTTTTTTTCTTCTGACTCCCTAAAAAATTAAGTTGGACTGATCCGAAGGATGAGCTTATAAAGAAGAAAATGTTATCCTCCTTAATCTTGTCAAAAATAAAGAGGTAATTGCCAGAAATGGTGGGGGAAAAGAGAGAAAACGAATTCATTTTTTACACTTTTATTTATCAAAGCAGTATACCACTCTTGAACACGACACTTTTTGTCACACTTCTACCTGGGTTGGGAAAATCCTTTGCCTATCAGTTAATCAAACCAATTTAAAGTCTTGAGCCGGTTTCAGGGTATTAGCTTAGGGAAACTATTACCAAACCATATGATATGTTGTTAGGTGTTCAAGAGGACAGTTAAATAAACCATTCATCTGCAAACATTTGTCTCCATTCACATTGACCACTTTTATTCATCTGTATTTAATTAAACCAATTGAAAGTCTTCAGCCGGTTTCAGGGTATTAGCTTACAGAAACTGTTACCAAACCATTTGTTGTGTCGTTATGTGTTCAAGAGGACAGTCAAATAAACCATTTACCTTTTCCAGACTGAAATGGACTATTTATGAAAAAAGTATACGTTGACTAATCATGGTCAATAGAGTTCTCTCTTGTATTGTTTTATCCTTTTTCGGGCTTGAGAGACTAAATTTACGAAAAAGTACACCCATGGAGTTTTCTTAAGTTTTTTCTTCTGACTCCCTAAAAAACTAAGTTTGACTCATCCGAAGGATGAGCTTATAAAAAAGAAAATGTTATCCTCCTCAAGCTTGTAAAAAATAAAGAGGTACTTGCCAGAAATTGTGGGGGAAAAGAGAGAAAACGAATTCATTTGTTACACTTTTATTTATCAAAGAAGTATACCACTCTTGAACACGACACTTTTTGTCACACTTCTACCTGGGTTGGGAAAATCCTTTGCCTATCAGTTAATCAAACTAATTGAAATTCTTAGCCAGTTTCTGGGTATTAGCTTAGGGCAATTATTACCAAACCATCTGCTGTGTCGTTATGTGTTCAAGAGGACAGTCAAATAAACCATTTACCTTTTCCGGACAAAAATGGACTATTTACGAAAAAGGTATACATTGACTAATCATGGTCAATAGATTTCTCTCTTGTATTGTTTTAAACTAAGTTGGGTTCATCCGAAGGATGAGCTTATAAACAAGAAAATGTTATCCTCCTCAAGCTTGTCAAAAATAAAAAGGTACTTGCCAGAAATGGTGGGGGAAAAGAGAGAAAACGGATTCATTTGTTACACTTTTATTTATCAAAGTAGTATACCACTCTTGAACACAACACTTTTTGTCACACTTCTAGAAAATGGACCACTCCTTCCTAGGGTTCGATTTTAAACTAAGTTGGACTCATATGAAGGATGAGCTTATAAACAAGCAAATGTTATATTCCTCAAGCTTGTTAAAAATAAAGAGGCACTTGCTAGAAATGGCGGGGGAAAAGAGAGAAAACGAATTCATTTGTTACACTTGTATTTATCAAAGTAGTATACCACTCTTGAACACGACACTTTTTGTCACACTTCCACCTGGGTTGGGAAAATCCTTTGCCTATCAGTTAATCAAACCAATTGAAAGTCTTTAGCCAGTTTCTAGGTATTAGCTTAGGGAAATTTTTACCAAACTATCTGTTGTGTCATTATGTGTTCAAGAGGACAGTCAAATAAACCATTTACCTTTTCCGGATTGAAATGGAATATTTACGAAAAAGGTATACGTTGACTAATCATGGTCAATAGAGTTATCTCCTGTATTGTTTTATCATTTTTCAGGCTAGAGAGACTAAATTTACGAAAAAATACAGCCATGGTGTATTCCTAAGTTTTTTCTTCTGACTCCCTAAAAAACTAAGTTGGACTCATCCAAAGGATGAGCTTATAAACAAGCAAATTTTATCCTCCTCAAGCTTGTCAAAAATAAAGAGGTACTTGCTAGAAATAGTGGGGGAAAAGAGAGAAAACAAATTCATTTGTTACACTTTTATTTATGAAAGCAATATACCACTCTTGAACACGACACTTTTTGTCACACTTCTACCTGGGTTGGAAAATCCTTTGCCTATCATTTAATAAAACCAATTGAAAGTCTTCAGCCAGTTTCTGGGTATTAGCTTAGGTAAACTATTACCAAACCATCTGTTGTGTCGTTATCTGTTCAAGAGGACATTCGAGTAAACCATTTACCTTTTCCGGACAGAAATGGACTATTTACGAAAAAGGTATATGTTGACTAATCATGGTAAATAGAGTTCTCTCCTGTATTTTTTAATCCTTTTTCGGGCTTGAGAGAATAAATTTACGAAAAAGTACACCCATGGAGTTTTCTTAAGTTTTTTCTTCTGACTCCCTAAAAATGAAAAAACACCAAGTTTCTCCTATACTCGACTCATTAAAATTTAACAGTAAAGGACCTGTCGATTACAAACAGGAACATACCACTCCTTCTTAGGGTTCTATTTTAAACTAAGTTGGACTCATCTGAAGGATGAGCTTATAAACAAGAAAATTTTATCCTCCTCAATCTTATCAAAAATAAATAGGTACTTTCCAGAAATGGTGGGGGAAAAGAGAGAAAACGAATTCATTTGTTACACTTTTATTTATCAAAGCAGTATACCACTCGGTTGTGAAAATCCTTTGCCTATCAGTTAATCAAACTAATTGAAAGTCTTCAGCCGGTTTCTTGGTATTAGCTTAGGGAAATTGTTACCAAACCATCTACTGTGTCGTTATGTGTTCAAGAGGACAGTAAAATAAACCATTCATCTGCAAACATTTGTTTCCATTCACGTTGACCATCCCTAAGTCAGTCCTTGCAAAAAATTTCTTCAAAACTTGATCTATGGTTTTGTCTCATGAGCTTCCTTATGAAGGATCACTTTCTATCGACGAAAACTCATCATCTAGGAAGTTGATATAGAATCTGTCAGTACCTTGGAATCTGCATGCCTTAATGGCAGGTTTCTCTCCTTCAACGACAGGTTGCATCATTGACCTTTTATTGGACGATTCCATGAAATGTTCAACTTCAGATCACTTATTCACATTTCATGGATTTTACTAAGTACTTTGAGAGCCATTTTCATTATTGGTGGTTTCTCTCACACTTGGTAACAATTCACATCATTGACTAGTAATCGACTGGGTTCTACCATGTTCGACTTCAACACATTTAATAACATGGATAGAATCATACTAGTTTGGGTAGCGGAAAACAAGACCCTGGATCTAGTTTCCACCATCTAGGCTACGAGGAGTTTTATTATTCATTATGTAGTAGACTATTAATTACAGATGGCTGCGTCCATGCTGTGTCTACACTATTGATGTAATATTAAAATCATTTCTGTATCATAACAAGTTTAGTTAGTTTTGATATGAGTATGGGAATGCCTACCTTAGTGATGATATTTATATATATACATATATATATGTGTGTGTGTGTGTGTTTTGTATTGAATTTTTTTATAGGATTCCGACTAGGGTGTCCACAAGCTAATCCTTGAAATGATAAAGCACTTCACTCTTCAAATTATCTCAGACTTCGCACTTTAGGGGGCAATCTGTTACATTGAAATTTTTCACCATGACGTTTTAGTGTTTATGTGAGTTCATCATTACTCATATATTACTCCCTTAGAACTCTTCAACATCAAAATTCCTAAATTCAAGCCTTGAAATTAAGAGAAAAGCTCATAAAAGTCTTAAAAACACTTGTACCGCACTTTCTCTTAACATTGCCTGTGGTGCCGCACTTTTTTACTCTAAATCATGCGGAGCTAAATGAAATTTTTATTCATTAAAGGTGTGGACCCTTGTAAAAGGTAAAACAAAGGCAGAAAGTAACATTTAGAAGCCGAGCAATCAAATCTGGAAGCTTCTAGAAGCAATTATCCGGTCGAAGGTTCGCTCCTATCATGTATGTTCATTCCTCCATTATGGGAGCCTACCCCTTGGTTTATGGAACTTAATCCCTTGATAAGGGGACTCTATCCCTTCCATTTTGGAGCTGTAACCATTTTCCTTTTCCTATAAATTGAAGTTTTGGTTCAGTTTCAAAGGATGGAGACTTTGAGAATTGGAGTTAGACTTTGAGAATTTTTGAGGAGAAATTCTGTAGAAACTCAGACTCTCTTAACTAATCATTATATGGGAATAATTACACACCCATGTGAATTTTAGCTGAGAGAGTGCAAAGATTTTCAGACTAAAGGAAACGCATGTTCCGGACCCCAGGAAGGCCTATATGACATCAAGGAGGACACGGCTGTAAGGCTCTTCTTTATTTAAGTTAATACAAATGAATATTGTTTTCTCAATGAGTTATTTACTTCAATAGCTCATTTCTTGAATTCCTTAATCATCTTGATAGATGTTTGGTTCATGAATTAATTTTATTACGCAGGTGCTTTTGATATTTTCTTGTGTTTGTGATTCCAGATCCTTGACGACGACTTTCTTCAAGCCATCGGAAAGAAGATCAGCACTGGACTACAAGTAGTTTTGTAAAACCTTGTTATAATTAATTCCAAGTCAAACAATATCTAGAGAAAATAGTTTTTATTTGTCTGTTTGTTGCTATTTTTCCGTAGGACACTTGGGAGGTTTGTCTTGTCCGTACGAATGACTTATCCATCCAACAAGCCAAGAATAGAGAGGGTTCCCTCCTGTCCTTTTACTCAAATTAGGTTTCCCACATGTCCTTGGCATGGGGGGTGTCTTTGAGGAGTGCAAAAGTAATATTTTCCTAACTGGAAAAGTCATGAACCGAGAAATATCCTTCGAATAGATTCAACCATCTATCTATGACGAATGCATCTATTTGGCCCTCAAAAATTTGAATGTAAAAGTTTACTTGTACCTTAAAAGGAGTGGAACCTCTAGGGTGGCTTCTGGATGCAGATGCGCCATCAATGGGAAATTGTTGAAGGATCTGGGTAAACTCATCCATCATTGTGTTCCTTTGTTTCTCGAGAGCATCCTTGAGAAATAATTTTATAGAATCTCCTACTCCCTCGTCTTTATTTTCTTCCCTCATGGGTGGCCATTGAGGTTTGCGAGGCTCATCTTGCAAAGGTTTTGTTAGAGCTCGTTATTTTCCCAAGGATGGGAAAGAAAATCAAAGAGGTAACCACATATCAACTTTTGACTTGATATCTAGTGCTACCAAATCATAGAGGACTCTCTCAAAACCAACCTCACAACCAATCGAAGTGACTAGAGAATATTATAGTTTTATGTTAGTTATCATCTCAATAAGGTTTTCATTAGGGTTTGTTGGATAATAAGAACTAGGTTTAGGAACTAGCCCAAGTATTCCAAGAGATCAACTGTAGTCATAGAATGAGGCAAGATAGATGTAACTAGTGACAGGAATAAAATTTCTCATTGTAGTGTGGTGAGGAGGAAATCATGTAGAAGGAGTAAAATTTTCATACATGTATGAATTTATTTATTTAGAATATAAAACACTTATATGAAAATCTTAGATAAAACAAAGCATATGAGGCAATGTATCATGTTTAAAACTTATGAGATTAATACAAGAAGAACATAGATGGATGCTAGGAAAACTTAGTCATCAAATGCATAAGGAAAAATGGAGAAAACCACTGTCACTAACCACATCACAAGAATCCCATACAAATAGCTATAATTGGCTATATATTATTTCTGCAAAGAGTCAAGCACACTAGTTCCAAAAAGTGTGAAGTTCAAGTATCCAAGCTTCTCCTTGACTTGTTTCTGAGTACATGTAGAGAAAAAAAAGTATTCCACATCTAAGGAATCAAATCCTGATCCATAAAAACAAATTAATGGACCTAATGAATCATTGCCTAATCTCAGGGAAGATAGAAACAACTTTCCCCCTTTTTAGCTAACTAATTGAGCTTATCTGTCAAGGAATTAGTCAAAATATTCTTTACAATGATGATCACTAATAAGAATATTAATCATCATATAACTCATGAATCAGAAATTGCATCGACCAAGTTTGACCTTTGACCTCCACGTGTAGTGAAAAAACTCCAAACATAGAAACAGAACAAAATTTCCTAGAAATGCAACATTTTTTTTCTAGAGAAACGTAACAAATTTGGCTTGATTTTTAGATGACTCAGAAGAGATTATGAATGATTCTGAAGGTTTTTAAATAAATATTAGGATGTTTAGTATACCCTGGGACCTTTAATTCATCCAAAATCATCATTTTAGCCCCCTCAAAATTGATTTTAAGACCAAGTGTCCAGAAACACAACGAATTTCTAAAAAGGTGGCAAAAAGGTGTAAAAAAGGAACAATTTGATCATTTTCTTCAAAATTATGACTTTACAAGCATCCAAAAGTGTTTTTATGACATCCTTAAGTCATTAGATATCCAACCATGCTTTAATTTTTGGATTTGGATCCTCTGCGAAATAGTGCAACAACTAGTTGTTGCATTTCTGTAGGATGTTTTTTCCCTATGTGTACAAAAAACTTAAAAATTCAAAAATTGTGTCTCTTTTTCTTCGATTTATGATTTATTTTCATACCACTAGTGATGCATCAGCTAATAGGTCAAGTATTTTCTTCATTTTTAGTTTCCTTTGGGTTCTTTTGAGTTTATTCTTCATTTTTTTCACCGTAACCTTACAAATCATGTTTCTAGCATAATAACACCTTCCCATATTTCTTTGCATGGAGGTATCCTTGCTTTATTTTTCCAGTATCTTCTCCAAGTGTAAATTCAATATGTCAAGCCAATAATCCTTTTTTTTCTCAGTCTCAGTAGTTATGGATTCAAATATAGTATCTTGAGATTGAGCAACAACTATGGTGTCTTGAGATTGAGGAGGAGATGGATCTTCTAGATTCTGTTCCTTCCTAGTCATTCATTGGGGGAATTTTGAGGTCTAAAATAGGCCTCATATGAAAAATGTATAAAAAAAGTAAAATTTATAAGAACCAATAGGATTTAAGATGATGTTTTCAACCATGGGGGATGATTCACCATTTCTGGAGTAAAAAAATAAAAATAATAAAAAATAATAAAATAATAAAACTACTTTTTCAACTCGTATTTTCAACTTATCTCCCTAAGGTTTTACTCAAATTTCAAGCGAGAGTACTTGTTGGATGAAAAATTTAATTCCTCATCTAAGGAGTACCCATGTTTCATACTTTTGATGGACCCATACTACACGAAAAATGGGAAATACATGAAAAAACGTGATTGCAATCAGGTTTTTCATGTATTTCACAATTTTCATGTACCAGAGTCCATCAAAAGTATGCAACATGGATACTCCTTGGATGAGGAATACAATTCTTCACCCAAAGAGTGTTTCTGCTCTATATTTGAGTAAACCCATAGGGCGATAAGTTGAAAATACTAGTTGAAAAAATAGTTTTTCCTTTTTTTTCCCTCTAAACTTTGATGATGTAATCTAATATTACATTATTATTTCCACTATTATTTTATAATTTCCTTAGGAGGCCCATTTTAGACCTCTAAAATCCCCTAATGGCTCTTGCATTAGGTCTCCTAGGATATGTTTGAATGTTATTTTCTTCCAATTTCTCAACATCAATGATGGCCTTACCTCTATCCTTTGCTAACAAAACACCTATTTTACTTTCAGGTGGAGGTTCTTCTTCTGACTCGCTTTGATGCATTAGAGCCTATCTCAAGTGTCTATTCTCTTGCTGTAAGAAGGCCACCATGAAATTGGTTTTGGATAGGTCATATATGTGCCTCCTTCTCCTTGATGATATCTTCTGCTACCCTATCTCCATGATGTTCTCCTAGGTTATCCATATCAACTTTTGGAGGTACCTCTTATTCAATGTGCAATGGCCAATCATGTCTGCTGAGAGGAAATTCCTCTATCATGGTTTCCAATGGAAGTGCCTCTTCACTAAAAACCTCCTTAGGTATCCTTTTTTCTTAAGATCTAGTTTTAGGCCTAGACCTAAGCATCTCCTCTTCTATTTTAGGAAGAAAGACCAGATTATTACCTTTCTTGTCTCTTCTTGAAACCTTTTTTCTAGGTTGAGTTTTTGTCACTCAAGGCATGCTTTATTTTTCAACTCCTTGTGATCTGGATGATAATGAAGGAGAGCTTTAACTCTTTGACTGGTTGGAGACAGGTAAGATATTAGTTGCCTCCAAGAAATCTTTCCATGACATGTTGATATGTGACAACTAGTGGAGGACTATTACCTTTACTAAAGCATGGTGAAAGAGGCTTTCTTGATGATCTCTTATTTTAGACCCCACCTTCTCTGTCATCTTCACCAAAATTCTAAACATATAGTTATGTAGGTTTAGGGGATTATTAGAAGTGAAATGCATTAATAATTTGATGTGATACTGATATAGCCTGCTAAACCTGCCCTCACAAGTGAAATACTTCATAATAATATTCATCAAAGGGTTGTAATTGTCCAACAATTTCCTACTAGGAAAAACATGAGAATGATACTCCGTATACTGTGGTTTCAAGAAAATTATGTAGTGTTCCATGTCTAAATCCATTCCCTTGAACCAAATTTCACCTTGATTCAGGATAGTTGTTTTTGAAGCCATTTCCTCTTCTAACACTGGAAAAAAGATCCCTACTATATTTGCATAATCCTTCTTTAAATTGATGGCAAAGAGGATTTTTAAAGCATGATGATAGCCTACTTATTTTACCTTTAGAAAAAACCCTAGGTAGTCTGCCTGCTCAAATGATTGTCTTATAAATTAAGATGCATTGACCTGTTGTGTATGATTTGGATCATATCTTTAAATCTATCCTCCCTTATACCTCCTCCTTTCACTAGTCTTCACCATGTTTTTGGTTTCACTTTTTATAGAAATCCCTAGTTTCAAACAAGAGAGGGCAAGGGAATTTGAGTTGCAAAACATGGATAAACACACAAAAAATTAAGGGATGGGAATAGAGGGGATGGGGGGTAGGAAAAAAGATGAAAACATTATGGGAGGTAGAGATAGGTTTTAGGAACATAATGAAAGAGTAATTTCCAAAATGAGTGAGAAATGAGGGGGGAAAAGGGAAAACATAGAATTGTGCTAGAAGCATAGCAACAAGCTCGGTTTGATAAGGGAAATGGTGAAATGAAGGAATTTTAGTGAGGGGAAGGTTTGGTAATGTTTATTGAGGATAGTGAAGGATGAATGAACCCCAAAAAAAGGATAATCCATCTCAACTGAAGCTATAGACCATTGGAAGAGAAAACACAACATGAAAATGTAGCAAACCCTAGGGATTGAGTTTGATCCATCATTTGTAGAAATAGGTTGCATAGAGAGTTTCAAGGTTTGGATTAATTGTTAGAAGAACCTTTGAGGAACATATATGATAACTGAATCCTTTCTTTCTCCTGTTTTCCTCCAAATCAAAAGCACAATAAGACCCTCCAGAAACACAACAAGCTGATGTAAGAGCAGTGGTTGGAAAAAAATTGAAGTTTTGGTGGCTATAGAAGCTCTTAAAATTTATGGAGAGGAGCTCTTGAAACTTGTGGAAGGATGGAATGAAGTTTTCAAATACATTGATGTCCCTTTATAACTTAAAACTCGATTTTGGCTTATTAGTTGAGTGACATCATGTACTTTAACCAAAACACTTTATGATGTGATTTATTCCCTAAATGCTAACTCTCATGACAATTTACTAGTTTTGGATGATGATGACATGAATCCAAATGGAAATATGATGAAAATAATGACACTCTCATGATCAACCTTATGACACCATGACTCTTCCTTTTCATATTTTAAATAATGACACTTAATGAAGGAAACATGACCCATGGTGACTAAATGATTCATGAAACTTATTATGAGTTGACCTTGATGACAATGACATGAGAGTAAAAATCACACTTAGACAATGACTTGACCATTTTAATACCAATAGAGGTGTCAAATTTTTTTTGAAAATATAACAATTTGACCATAAGACTCTAACTACAGCGAAAAGAGTAAATTTCAATCACTATGAATATTGGACACTAACATTGGATCCAATGGGGATGGCAGATCCTTTAGGGGGTGTCAATAATAATGTAGACCAGGTAACCTTATTTATGGGGAAATAGAATCACTAAAGCTACAATCTTCAAATTGACTCAAATTAGACTGGAAACTGAACTGTACCATGTGACTACAAACTCTATTGGAAATTGACGCTAAAAATATGCTCATAATGTTGAGCTTGTTCATCACACGTTACCTACTCTAAATGTCCATAAGTTATCTAATCAAGTGAATTTGAAGATCCAGTGTAACCAATAAATTAAATGGCTACTTTACCAATCCTTGTATTCAACTCCACCAGGCATAAAGAAAGATTTAGAAAATGGCAACTCAAAAGGACACTTGGGTCAAAAACCTCTATTGGTGAATAAAACAAACTCCACTTTTTCTGATGCTTCCAAAAGACTTCCTAAGGGGTCTTGAAAATGATAAAACATCACCTCTTATGGATCAATAAGAGGAGAAATGTAAACATCATTTGTAATCAATGGTTGTTCTCTTTCAGGATTGTTGTCCAAATGAAAAACCATGGTTGGTCTATCATCCTCGAAATATGAAATTTCATGCACGAGTGTTTCATGATGTAAATCTTGATTGAGAGTTTGTGGGGCAGTGTAATTAACAACTATTTTAACAAGATCATTGCTAATACATTCTTCCATAATAGTCATAGTAATATGCAGCTCTACATTAGATACATTTTCAATTTGACTGTCTTGGGATACATTCTCACATTATTGAGAATAATAATGATTAAAAGGATCTAAAATCTACCTTCTATCCATTAGTTCCTGAAAAGAGGCATAAAGTATTTGACTATGTATTTCTTATTTTCCTTGCTGATTTTAAATCTGATGAACAGGTTGATCATTAAGTTCTAAGAAACAAACCTGCTACTCATTACTTTCAAACTCAATGGATGAATGAGAACTTTCATGAATCTTAATGCAAGCCAACTCGGAATTAGGATCTTCATCAAGTAGTAGCGGGTAGCTGAAATGGTCATTATCGTATGTATCTTGTGCACTAAAATAAAGGCATGACTACTGTGAACTATCATCAACCTCGGAATATGGAAGATCAATGTCATCTTTTAAAGAATTATGCTCAAGTTCACTTTCATCCAGGGTAGAAGCCATGATCTTCTCATGGTGGTGAAAATGGTATTTATTAAAATCATCCAAGAGTTCATCATCCATAAAATCTTCATCACCATAAGCGCTTTCCATACCTTGAATAAAATTCTCAATGTGATCTAAAACAATCCTCAATCAAAAGAAAATAAGGATAGGTTTCTCTATTCTTCTCAAACAATACTCAGTGAAAATCCTTAAGAGAATAAATATAAGAAGGAGACAAGATTTCATTCCAAAAATGTGGTCTTTCTTCTAATGTGATCATGAACATCTTCATTAAACAATTTTCATGAAAATTAATCCTCAGCTTACACAGATTCATATGAAATATTATTAAATGAAGTGTAGCATCATCACCTTTTCCATCTCCGAATTTTGGCAAGTATGTTTTCCAATCTAACTAAGGCATACAACTTGGAAAGCGTGCAACATGATATCGATGCATAGGATAATATCTTCTGGAATGAGAAATCATCTCAATTTATGGATCCTACTGCTAGTGGAGTCTTTGAATCAAGTTTAGTTTCCAGGTGAATGATTTCAACCTTCCTGTGTATTATCACTGTCGACCATCAACAATCAGATCTCCAACTTGAACAATATTTCCCAGAGAATATTAAATTTCTTTTCAATCCCCGACAACGACTCAAAAATTTTAGGGCTCCTTAGTTTTTGAAGGCTAAGAAAGGAAACCAAAGTGGTAATCATAGACCAAATTTTGACTTGGTATATAGTCCTATGAAATCAGAAAGGGCTCTCTCAAAATCAACCTCACAGCTTGTTAGAATTCCACCAATTCTTGGAAGTCTGAAAAGGATACTGACAAAGGAAACCATGCACCATTTTGACCTAGTAGCTAGCCCTACCACGCTGGGAAGGCTCTGTCAATGAGATCACAATCAAGGATTGATTGTGACATGAAATATATTAGGCTAGATATGATAAGCTCATGTAGCTTTTAAGAGATTTAGAGTTCGGGGCTTAGGAAATGGAAATGAGGGGATGTCAAAGCTATGGGAGATGGTATTCGGTGTGAGGAAGAGAAAAAAATCCATGGGAGACTGTTTTTGGCTTGCAAAACTTGAAAAGTAGGGCTAGCCACTAAAACGTAGCATAAGGGCCAATGGAGGGTTTACACACTACAATTATGAAATTAAGCTACAAGGAGGGGTTTTCTGAGGTGTAACTTAATTTTACACTGATGCTAGACATTGGGATATCATTTATAAGCCTCCAGAACTTGGTTTTATTACTCCAAGAAAGAAAACACAACGTTTGGAGGAAAGCGTAGCGTGGAGGGCACCAAGGGCAACGTGGTTTCTTTCACACCAAACCTTGGAGTGTTTTTGACTTGAGTTTGTTTAATTTTTACTTAGTGATGAATGAGAGCTCTTATTAAATGAGGTGAATGAACAAATAAGCTTGAATTGGCCTTATATATCTTGTAATGGTCACTTTTCTTAATGGTAGTGGGATGGCCCACTAGAGGTCCTTTTCACTTTTTTTGTAAACTTTTAACTTTAACACTTTATTTTGCAGCTTTAGGAACATGATGAACTTATTACATATTGAAACATGAATTATATTTGAAATAAAACTTTATTGAACAAATTTACCTATTATCACTCCTCACTGTCAGATTTTATGCATGGAATGAAATATTTTTTGACTGAACCCCTAATGACCTAAAGGAGACAATGAGATGAATGAAAAACCATGATAATAATGACTAAAGTGATAGTGATGACCTTAAAATTATGGTACACTCAATTGAGCGATGACAAGGAACAACATGTAAAATTTTCGAAAGGAGTAGAAAAATCCCTAGACACACTACCCAATGACCAATTTTTTATTTCAAAACCTAATGAAATGAAAAAAAATTGACATTGAGGATCTAAAAAGACATGATAAGAGCCCATTTGATCACTGGTGATAGGCTGTATAGGCTGACACTAACACAACCAACGGAAGTGAATGGAGAATATTATGGTTTTAGGCTAGTTATTAGCTCAATAGGGTTTTCATTAGGATTTGTTGGATAGAGGCACAAGGTTTAGGAATGTTGGGTATGTGTTATATTCTTTCCATGACTAGCCCCACGCACTGTATGTTGCGCTGGGTGCAACAGGGGGGTCACTGGGGGGGGCAATAGCCCCCCCTATCGGGCTCTGGGGCAGTGCCTCGGCGAATTTTTTTTTGGTGTGTGGACCCACACATAGGCAGACCCACCCATGTTTTTTGCATGAGTTTGCACATTGTTTTGGGGTACGATGGTTTTCAGTCCCTGTTATTTTGTAGATCCGGTCAAGGGAACTATGGTTATGTTCTAATCTAGGGTTAATGGATTGGGGTTTATGTATGCTTCGGCATGTATATATATGTGTTGTAACACTAAAAGGAATATAATGAAAAATCAAGCTGGTCATCTCGATTTGGGATCCAGGGGAAAATCTCTGTGTTTTTCTATTTTATGTTTTATGCTCTCACTATTGTTTATTTTCTGTTATAAGATTCGTGTGTAGATAATTTCTGTTCAGGGTTAAAACCTACATTTGGTATCAAAGATGTTTCTGCTTCAAGGGGACGCCTTTGCTGCTGAGGGTTTTTTTCTTGGGCCTAAGGTAGACCCTGTTCAGTGGGAGATCTGCGGGATCGATTGTTGTGGTGAAAGAAGATGGCGAGCAGCGGAAAGATAGAGATCGAGAAATTTAATGGTCAGAGTTTTAAGTTGTGGAAGTTCAAGATGGAGTATCTGCTGGTGGATAAATATTAGTGGATCGCAATAGATCCAGGTACTAAACCAATGATAATGTCAAATTAAGACTAGAAGAAACTAGATCGGAAGGCTAAGAGCACAATACAGTTGTGTGTCTCAGATTCAATATTTTTGAATGTATCTGGGGAAGCTACGGCGAAAAATTTGTGGGAAAAACTTGGGACTTTGTACCAATCTAAGTCTCTGGTGAATATTTTTTTCCTGCGGAAAAAGCTGTACAACCTCAGGATGAAGGATGGAGACTTGGTTACAGAGCATCTGAACGCCTTCAATACTGTGGTAAGTCAGTTGTCATTTGTTGATATTAAAATCTCAGATGAAGATAAGTGCATCAGTTTTTTGTGTTCTCTACCAGACTCATGGGACAGTCTGGTTATTGCAATAGGTAGCAATACAACTACCTTGAATTTTGATGACATTGTCTCAGCCTTGTTGTCATAGAAATATGGAGGGCTAGAATGGAGATGCCTTATCTGTACGAGGAAGGTCCCAAAAAAGAAAAAATAATAAGGTTTCGAGTGGGAGATCCAAATTAGAGGGAGATCTAAATCTCCTGGAAAGTTTGTAAAGGTTTGCTAGAAATGCGGAAAGGAAGGACACTACAAAAAGGACTGCAGATCTAAAGCTCCTAAGAAAGGAAAGGGATCTGATGATGCTCCTTCTGCAGAGGAAAAAACCACCTCGGATGAAGGTGGGGATGTGTATTTGGATTCTTCTTCAAATACACATGTAGATCATGATTCATGGTTGATTGACTCAGGTGCATCCTTTTAGTTCACTCCCCATAGGGAGTGGTTCTGCGAGTATGAGAAATATGATGGTGGCAATGTATTCCTAGGGGATGATAGGAAGGCCAGAATCGTCGGATGTGGAATGGTGAAGCTAAAGCTGCAAGGTGGAAGGATTAGAACACTTCCTGGTGTTTTTCATATTCCTGCATTGGCCAAAAATCTGATTTCTGTAAGCAAGATGGATGATGCAGGTGTAAAAACAGTGTTCAAGAAATATGCCTGCAAGATGGTTCGGGGAGTAATGGTATTAATGCGGGGAGTTCGAACTAGAACTCTGTACAAGCTAGAAGGTAGCACTGTTATTGATCGGTGTAATAGTTCTGTGGTTCCTGAAAGTGGAGCAGAAAGCCTAGCTGCCTTTGGAGAAAAGACCATGCTATGGCATCAGAGGCTTGGACATATTGGAGAGAAGGGCCTTCGGATACTGCATAGAAATGGGATGGTAGAAGGTATATCTAATTTCTCTCTGGATTTAGATTTCTGTGAACATTGTGTATATGGGAAGTAGAACCGAGTGAGTTTTCCTTCTGGTGCTAAGAGGGCGAACAAGATATTAGAACTTGTGCACAGTGATGTGTTTGGACCTGTGTCAGTTCCATCACTGGGAAAGTCTATGTACTATGTTTCATTCATAGATGACTTCTCAAGGAATACATGGATATATTTCTTGAGGAATAAATCTGAAGTATTTGACAAATTTAAAGAATTTAAGGCTCTGGTGGAAAACCAGACATAGAAGAAGATAAAGGCGCCGAGGACAGATAATGGTGCGAAGTTCTAAAAGAAGGAATTTGAAGAGTTCTGTAAGAAGTGTGGTATAGCACGGCAGAAGAATACTCCATACACACCTCAGAAAAATGGATTTGAAAAAAGATTGAATAGAATGTTGATGGAAAAGGCAAGAAGCATGCTCAGTGGTACCGGGTTAGGACAAGAATTCTGGGCAGAGGTAGTGGCGACTACATGTTACTTAGTTAACAGATCACCTTCATCAGCGTTGGAGGATAAGACTCCACATGAGGTATGGACTGGTAAGAAACCCTCTCTTTCACATCTAAGGGTATTTTGATGTGATGCATATGTACATTTTCCAAAGGAGAAAAGGACCAAGTTGGATAATAAATATGAAAGGTGCATCTTTATTGGGTATAAGGATGGCTTAAAGGGTTACAAGCTTTGGAACCCAGAAACAAGGAAGGTTGTGTACAGTCGAGATGTGGTGTTTAGAGAGGTAAAAGATGTTGTAAGACATGAAATCATACCAGAGGAACATGAGAATATAGAGTTTGAGCTAAAGGAGGATGAATCAGACTCTACAACAGAAGAACACTCAGAAGAGGAAGAGCCACAAACTCCAGCTGTGAGAAGATCAGTTCGAGAAAGAAGGCAACCAGAAAGGTATAGTCCATCTGATTTCTGTTCAATTTTGGCTTTAAATATAACTGACAATGATCTGAGAACTGTCAGGGAAGCAGTAGATTCAGAGGATGGAAAACTATGGAAGGAGGCCATGTTTGATGAAATGGCATCCTTGCATAAAAATGAGGCGTGGGATTTGGTGGATTTGCCGGCTGGAAGGAAGCCCATCGAGAGAAAATGGGTGTTTAAGAAGAAGATGAATGTAGAAGGCAAGGTGGAGAAATACAAAGCTTGGTTGGTAGCCAAAGGTTATTCCCAGGTGCCTAGAATTGATTTTGGTGATATTTTTTCTCTTGTTTCCAAAGTTACTTCTATTAGATTACTTTTATCTATTGCTGTTGCATTTGATTTTGAGATAGAACAGATGGATGTGAAGACAACATTTCTTCACGGGGATCTAGAAGAGGAGATCTACATGAAGCAACCTGAAGGCTTTATGGTGAAGGGTAAGAAGGAACTGGTATGCAGGTTGAAGAAGTCTCTGTATGGGTTAAAACAGTCACCAAGGACATGGTATCAGAAATTTGATACCTATATACGGGGACTTGGCTTCACCAAAAGAAAGGAGGATCACTGTGTTTATTTTAAATTAATTGGTGACCGTGTTATTTATTTGGTCTTGTATGTGGATGATATGTTGTTGATTGGAAATGACAAAGAAATTATCCAAGATTTGAAGACCCAACTGTTCTCCAAATTCGACATGAAGGATCTTGGTGCTGCAAACTATATTTTGGGTATGGAAATTAAGAGAGATCGGGCAAAGAGGAAGCTCTGGTTAAACCAGAGGAAGTATGTCGAGACTATATTGCAGAGGTTCAATATGCAGGATAGTAAACCGGTGAATGTTCCTATTCCTGTAGGTGTAAAGCTATCTGCCGAACAATGTCCCAAGACACAAGAAGAAGAGGATATGTCCCGTGTTCCATATGAAAGTGCAGTGGGTAGCCTGATGTATGCAATGGTCCGTACTAGACCGTACATTGCACATGCAAGGAGTATTGAGCAGCTTATGTCAAACCTAGGGAAGGAGCATTGGACAACAAAAGAAGCTAAGCCGTACATTTACGTGGCACTATTAGTTATGGCTTCGTGCTACTGTGCTTTAACTTAATTGGAAATAATGTTGGGACATTCATGGTTTTTTTGATGCGTACTAGGTCAGATATCCTGACCAAAGAAGATCTACAAGTGGGTATGTATTTAGCCTATTTGGAGGTGCAACTTGGCCTGATGAGTAAAAGATAGCCTATAGTGGCGCTAACTACAGAGGAAAAATACATATGAAACAGCTAATGCAAGCAAGGAAGAAATTTGGTTGCAGAGATTGTGTTTAAGTATGGGGTTGGTACAGCAAGCTATAAGGATAGACTGTGATAGCCAAAGTGCAATTTTCTTGGCTAAGAACCTTGCTTACCATTCAAAGACAAAGCACATTGATGTTCAAAATCACTTTGTTAGAGATATGGTTGAGGCTAAAAGGGTGTTGCTGGTAAAGGTGGATACTTTGAAGAATGTTGCAGATGCATTGACGAAGTCTGTGAGCACTTAGAAGTTCTCTTGGTGTAGAGAAACAATGGATGTTGAAGAATTGGACCAATGACTAAGCTCTCTTGTGGCCCCTTGCGGAAAGAAAACAACAAGTGGGAGAATGTTGGGTATGTGTCATATTATTTCCATGACTACCCCACGCGCTGTACGTTGTGTCGAGCGTAGCAGGGGGGGTGGCAGCCCCCCCGTTCCGGGGTCCCGGCGTGCCCCGACGAAATTTTTCAATATTTGTGTGTACCCACTTCACAGAAGTGGGATCTGCAACCATGTTTTTGTGCATGCGTTTGCACATGGTTTTGGGGCACGGCGGGTTTTCGGCCCCTGGTATTTTGTAGATCTGGTCAAGGGAACTACAGTTATGTTCTAATCCAGGGTTAATGGATTGGGGTTTATGTATGCTTCAACATGTATATATATGTGTTGTAACACTAAAAGGAATATAATGAAAAATAAAGCTGGTCGTCCTGATTTGGGATCCAGGGGAAAATCTCTATGTTTATTTTTTTTTATGTTTTATGCTCTCAATATTCTTTATTTTCTGTTATAATATTCGTGTGTAGAAAATTTATGTTCAGGGTTAAAACCTACATTTCGTATCAAAGCTATTTCGGCTTCAAGGGGACGCCTTTGCTGCTGAGGGTTTTTTGCTTGGGCATGAGGTAGACCCTATTCAGTGGGAGATCTGCGGGATTGATTCTTGCGGTGAAAGAAGATGGCGAGCGACGGAAAGATAGAGATCGAGAAATTTAATGGTCAGAGTTTTGAGTTGTGGAAGCTCAAGATGGAGGATCTGCTGGTGGATAAATATCAATGGATTGCGATAGATCCAGGTACTAAACCAAAGGAAATGTCAGATGAAGATTGGAAGAAACTATATCGAAAGGCTAAGAGCACAATATGGTTGTGTGTCTCAGATTCAGTATTGTTGAATGTATCTGGGGAAGCTACGGCAAAAAATTTGTGGGAAAAACTTCGGACTTTGTACCAATCTAAGTCTCTGGTGAAGCTAGTTGTCTTGATTTGGGATCCATGGGAAAATATCTGTGTTTATCTATTTTATGTTTTATTCTCTCGCTATTTTTTATTTTCTGTTATAAGATTCATGTGTAGATAATTTTGGTTCAGGGTTAAAACCTACAAGGAACTAGGCCAAGTATTCGAAAAGATCAACTGATGTCATAGAATGAGGCAAGTAAGATGTAAATAGTGACAAAAATCCAATTTTTCATTGTAGTGTGGTGAGGAGTAAATCAGGTAGAAGGAATAAAATGAGCATACATATATGAATTCATTTATTTATAAGATAAAACACTTATATGAAAATCTTAGATAAAACAAAGTATATGAGGCAATGTATCATGTTTAAAACTTAGGAGATTAAAAAAATAAGAACATAGATGGTTGCTAGGACATCTTAATCATCAGATGCATAAGGAAAAATGGAGAAAAACACTGTCACTAACCACATCACAAGAATTCCATAAAAATAGCTACAACTTCCTGTATATTATTTCTGTAAAGAGTCAAGTACACCAGTTCCAAAAGGGTGTGAAGTTCAAGTATCCAAACTTCTCTTTGACTTGTTTCTGAGTACATATAGAAGAAAAACAAGATTCCACCTCTAAGGGGTCAAATATTGATCCATAGAAACTAATTAATGAACCTAATGACTCGTTGACTAATTCTAGGGAAGTTAGAAACAACTTTCCCCTCTTTCAGCTAACTAATTGAGCTTATCTCTCGAGGCATTAATCACAAGGTTATTTACAATGATGATCATTAATAATACTATTAATTATGAGATAACTCATGAGTGATCGATTAAATCGATCATGTTTGAACTTTGACCTACACAAGTAGTGAAAAACAGCCAAACATAGAAACACAACAAACTTTCCCAGAAACACAACAAATTGTTTTATTAGGAACAAAACAATTTTGGCTTCATTTTTAGATGACTTAGAAGACGTTTTGAAGGATGATGAAGGTTTCTAATGAAATATTAGGATGTATAATATACCCTCAGACCTTTAAGTCATCCAAGCTCATCATTTTAGCCCCCTCAAAATTAATTTTAAGTCCAAGTGTCGATAAAAGGATTAAAGTTTTGAAAACGTTGCATAAAGGTGTAAGAAAGGAACTGTTTGATAATTTTAATCACAATTATGAAATTACAAGCATCCAAAAGTGTTTTTTTGACATCCTCAAGTCATTAGCTATCCAACCATGCTTGAAGTTTTGGATTTGGACCCTTTGAGAAAAATCACAACAAGTAGTTGTTTCATTTTTGTATGATGGTTTTTCCCTGTGTGTACAAAAAACTTAAAAATTCCAAAAATGTGTCTCCTCTTCCTTGATTTCTAATTCTATTTCATACCACCAGTGATGCATCGGCCAATAGTTCAAGTATTTTCTTCTTTTTGAGTTTCCTTGTGGTTATTTTTAGTTTCTTCTTCATGTTTTTCACCCTAACCTTGAAAATCATGTTTCAAGCATAACAGTGCCTTGTCCTATTTCTTTGTATGGTGGTATCCCTGTTTTCTTTTTCCAGTAGCTTCTTCAAGTTTACATTCACTCTGTCAAGCCAATAATCCATTTTTTTCTGTATCTAAGCACTTATGGAGTCAAATATAGTATTTTGAGCTTGAGGAACACCTATGGTGTCTTGAGCTTGAGGAGGAGATCGATATTCTAGATTTTGTTCCTTCCTAGCCATTTCTCTTGTATTAGGTCTTCTAGGCTTTGTTTTAATGTTATTTTCTTCCATATGCTCAACATAAATGATGGCCTTACCTTTATCCTTTGCTATCAAAACACCTATTTTACTTTCTCATGGATGGTCTTCTTGTGACTTGCTTTGTTGCATTAGAGCCTATCTCAACTTTCTATTTTTCTGCTGCAAGAAAGTGACCATGAAATTGGCTTTGGATAGGTCATCATTCAACTCTCTAATCTATTCCTCCTTCTCCTTGATGATATCTTATGCTGCCTTATCTCCATGTTATTCTCCTAGGTCAGCCATCTCAACTTCTGGAGGTACCTCTTCTTCATTTTGCAATGGTGAATCATGTCTACTCAGAGGTGATTCTGATCTCATGGTTTCCAAATGAATTTCCTCTTCACTAAGAACCTCCTTAGGTATCCTTTTTTCTTGAGATCTAGTTTTAGGCATTGACTGAAGCATCTCCTCTTCTACTTCAGGAAAAAAAACCAAATTCTTACCTTTCTTATTTTTCCTTGAAATCTCTGTTCTAGGTTGAGTTTTTGTCACTGATGGCATGCTTGATATTTCAGCTTCCCATGGTCTGGATGATGATGAAACAGAGATTTTTCTATTTGACTCATTGGAGATGGGTAAGAGAGCAGCAGCCTCCAAGAAATCGTCCTATGACATGTTGATCTGTGTCAGCTGGTGGAGGACAATTAACTTGACTAAAGTATGATGAAAGAGGCTTTCTTGATTATCTCTTCTTTTATACTAAACCTTATCTGTCATCTTCATCAAACTTCTAAATAGATATTTAGGTAGGTTTAGGGTCTTCATAGAGGTTAAATGCGTCAATAATATGATATGATACTAATATAGCCTGCGAAACCTGCCCTCAAAAGTGAAATACTTTATAATAATCTTCATCAAAGGGTTGTACTTTTCCAACAATTTCCTACTAGGAAAAACATGAGAAGGAGACTCCTTATACTGTGGTTTCAAGAACATTTTGTAGTGTTAGAGGTCTAAATCCATTCCCTTGACCCAAATTTCACCTTGATTAGAGATAGTAGTTGCTAAAGCTATGACCTCTTATGAAAATGGAAAACTCTTCCCTGCTATAGTGTTTTTTTATCCTTCTTGAAATTGATGGCAAAGAGGCTTGTTAAATCATGATGATAGCCTACTTCTTCCACCTTTAGACAAAACCCTAGGAAACCTACCTACTCAAATGATCCTCTGATAAAAGCTGATGCATTGACCTCTTACATATGAGTTGGCTCATGTCTTGAGATATCTCCTCCCTTATAACTTCTCCTTTCACTAGTCTTCACCATGTTTTTGGTTTCACTTTTGATAGGAAACCCTAGTTTCAAACAAGTGAGGGCAAGGGATTTTGAGCTAGAAAACAGGGCTAAAAACACAGAAACTTGAGGAAAGGAAATGGAGGGGATGGGGGATAGGAAAAAATCTTAAAATATTATGGGAGGTAGGTATAGGGTTTAGGAACACAATGACATGTAATTTCCCAAAATGAGTGAGAAATGAGGGGTGGGGGGGGAGGGAAAACAAAAAAGTGTGCTAGAAGCGTAGCAACAAGATGTTTTTGATAATGTAAAAGGTGAAATAAAGGAATTTTAGTGAGGGGAAGTTTGTGGAATTTTTAGTGAGGATAGTGAAGGATGTATGAACCCAAAAAAAAGGAGAATACCTCTCAATTGAAGTTTTAGACCATTCGAAGAGAAAACACAACAAACCTAAGCGATTGATTTTGATCGATTTTGTGAATAAAAAGGATGCATAGAGGGTCTGCAAGTTTTGATTTACTTTTTAAAATAACATTTGAGGCACTAAGATGATAATTGAACCATTTATTTCTCCTTTTGGCCTCCAAATCAAAAGCGCAACAAGACCCTCCAGAAACGCAACAAACTAATGTAAGAGCAGTGGTTGGAAAAAAATTGAAGTTAGGGTAGCCATGGAAGCTCTTCAAATTGATGGAGAGTAGCTCTTGAAACTTGTGGATGAAGTTTTGAAATAATTTTATGTCCCTTTATAACTTAAAAAATCGATTTTTTCTTATTAGTGGATTCATGTCATGTACTTTAACGAAATGATTTTATGGTGTGATTTATTCCCTAAGTGCTAACTCTCATGACACTTTACTAGTTTTGGATGAAGATGACATGATTCCAAATAGAAATATGATGACACTCATGACACTATTATGATAAACATTATGACACCATGACTCTTCCTTTTCAGATTTGAAATAATGACACTTAAGGAAGGAAAAATGACCTATGGTGACTAAATGACTCATGAAACTAATTATGATTTGAGCTTGATGACCATGACATGAGTGTAAAAATCATACTTAGACAATGACTTGACCATTTGAAAACCAAGAGAGGTGTCGAATTTTATTTGAAAATATAATAATTTGATGATAAGACTCTAACTACAATGAAAAGAGTAAATTTTTATCATTGTGACTATTGGACACCAATAGGTTCCACCAGATCGTGCCCTACCTCTTTATACCCTGACCTCGTTGGGGACATGCAAAGAAGGATCGAGAAAGAGAAGACAAATCTAATACTACTTATTCATACTTATGAAGCAGTGCAATAAAATACAAAAATACACACAAATGTAGAGATGCAGTAGAAATAAACTTCCTTTTTATTAATATCAAATAACTAAAATTTTCTTATAGAAAAAATGGAAATAAACTAACTAAGGTGTTGGTAACTTATCTCTGAGAAGAGATGTGGTAGCTACATGCCTCTAAATTGTGTTACAATTAGGCTCAAGGGCCTTTTTATTGTTGAACAACATAGAAAAACCATAAAAAACCAAAACCCTAACCCCAAAAGATGAAACACCAAGAGTTTGTCAGCCCCGTTGGGGTTAGTTAGGCAGTCCACTTCCTGGGTTCGTAACTTGGTCACATTATATCCATTTGGCATGTACGATATATCATCGTAAATATCTCTATGAGCACTACAGGTTTTGCTGCAGGCCCATTACTAAGGCTACGAGCCTATTGTAGACACCAAAAAAATGCCGTATAGGGGGTCAAAACTGCTCTGTAAGTCCAAGACCCAGAAAACTGCTGAAAATAGTAAATGATGCTATAAAAAAGGAAACTAATGAAAATTATTAGAGGTTTAGGTCGAATAGGTGGGTGGCCACCAATATCCAGCTGGAGAAAAAAATGTGTTTATTGGACATGACATCTTGGCAGAGATGGAATATGAAATAAAGGTGATTTAGAAGAATCTAAAAGAAATACATGATAAGAAAAAGAGATATGCATATCGAGACAAGACTTTTAAGGAGTTTCAGGTTGGGAAACAATTCTACTTGCACATAAAGCCCAAGAATAGCTCCTTGTAGATTGGATCATGTGCTAAACCGACGCCTCGATTTTATGGGCCTTTCAAGATTTTTGAGAAGATTTTTCCAGTAGCCTATCGAATTGGACTACCACCGATAATGAAAGTGCATGATGTTTTCCATATATGATTTCTTAAGAAGTATTTTAAATATTTTGATCATATGATTGAGTGGTATGTATTGCAGGTGGAGCCAGAATGTGAATTCCAGTCGGAACCTTAGTGCATTTTGGAGAGAGAGATGTTCATTATTTGGAATCGAGTAATCGAGTATTTTAAAGTGAAATGGAAGAACTTCGAGACCAATGAATCTGCATGGGATATGGCAGATCAAATGTGGGTCATGTATCCTTCCTTATTCACTAGTTGAGTGAATGTGTTGGCGTGTGTTTTAGCATACGTTGTTATGATTTTTTGGTATGTGTACATATGTATATGGATGAAAATACTAGCATGAGATATGTTATAAAGAACCAATAAGTGGTATGGGTGTCATGTCATTATGATTTTATAGTTATCATGTTGTCATGTTTTCAAAAGGTAGATCATTCTAAATACCACAACAAGCTAAGTTATAAATCTCCATGGGAAATATATTTTTCTTACGACGGTCTTGTTGATTGTAGGTGTCGTTGAACACCAAGGACATTGTTCCCCAAGGGTGAGGGTTCTGTAACAACCCTAATGAAACTACCATGTAATAAAAGTTAAAAAAGGAAAAATAATAACCAAGGTCATGGGACATATATTCCAAGATAAAATTTGGGCAAAAAATCCTAGTGCAGGTGTTCATATGGTTTATTATGGCTATGGAAATTGGAAAAGCAAACGGATAAGGGTTTAGAAAGGAAAAGTGGCATTGATTGGAATTTATTTATGAAAATAAGTGAAAATAGGATAAAAGGGAAGTCAAAGGTAACATGTTCTACGTGAGGATGAAATGAAGGAAAATAATGGAAAATGAAGAAAATATAGGCCTCATCAATAAAGAGGCTTGTGAGGATTAGTTCACAACTTTTGGTCAGTGCAGTTTTGGAGCTCTCATTATTCTCTCTCTCTATCATACTCTTGGAAACTTAGATTTTTCTTGGAGCACTCTTGGAGAGTGTGGAATACTTGGACTTTGGAGCAAGAAGGGAAAGGAAGAGTCAGAAAGTGCAAGAGGATGTCGGGATCAATAGGTATAGTGGATTTTGTTTGTAGGTACCAAGTTCCATGTATGTTTTCCTCACTATTTGTGGCATGCATGGTATATTAATGTGGTTTCTTGGTCATATATTGGCATGGATGATTGCCTGGATTGATAGTGGATTTACCTAGCCTTTCCATTTCCTCAATAGCCATGGTGTTGTGGGTTCATATCATTTCTTTTTTTTTTAGTTGGTTCTCATGTGATTTTGGTTGGGGGTTGAGTTATTAGTTAGTGGAAGCCTTGGTTGGACAAGTGCTCTCGAAGCCATGTAACAACTTGGGTTTAGTTACTAGTCCTGGAAGCCTTGGTTGCAAAAAATCTCTAGAATCCCTTGGTGGGTTGAGTTAATAGTCCCGGAAGCCTTGGTTGGACAAAAACTGTGGAAGCTTGATAATAACTATGGTTTGCATTACTAGTCCTAGAAGCCCTAGTTGGAACAAACTTTCTAGAGCTCTGGATAGCTTGGGTGGAGACCAATCTAGTGACGGTTGTGATGTCCGACCGTGAGGTGGAATCACTGGTTGAGGGTTGAGGTGTTTTGGCCTTTGGATACCTTGGTTTGGTTTTGATTGATGAGTTTTATGAGGTAGCAAATTCATACTTGGAATATGGAACATGGGTGATTGGATGAAGAGAGATTTGGCTCAACCATGTCTATGGTCTGGTGGAACATGGAAGTCCCATACTTGGTTGCATTTTTCTTATGGAAGTAAGAGCTATTTTCCTCTTGTATTGATGGGTAAATATGCTTGTTATTATGTAGTATATATGGTTGTTGTATTCTTTTCATTTTTGTCATTTATATGCTAGTTATGAATGTTTTTATGGTAGTGATGATGTATGGCTCTGGTCATGTTTTTATTTGTAAATAAATGAATAACGTATCTATGCCCAAATCAATGGTAATGCATTTAATGTGATGAGTCAACAATGCTCCTTAGCGATTCTCAGATAATTATGAGATCCATATGCTAAGATATGTTATTTAAACACGTAGATTACATATTTGTGACATGTTTAATGAAATTGCTGTCATGGCTAGTAAGGCATCCAGTCAAGCACTTGTACAAGTTTTTTCTTTTGCATTGATATTGAGTTGTTATATTTCATTTATGAAATTTTCATGGTGTTATGGGTAGGGACCTAGGCTCCGGGTGTAATATCCTTTTTTCATAAATATCACAAGTCTGTGCCAGATATGGCTACTGAGGCATTTACTGGTTATGTCTCCTTCTAAAGAAGGGAGAGAACCAGAGGATACCTGGCCTTTTGCAATCCCTGTCTACATATATGTGATCTTTCCTATTTAGGAATTGCTGCAGCAAGCTCCTTAGGGACGTCGTATAAGGAAGAAGATGTGAAGATAAGGCCAACCACTACTGTGATGCCTTATAACATATATGATTTGAACTCCTTGCAGAATTTAATCTCAAATAAATAACCTTAAGCAGGTTATTCAGATCTCCCATAGTGAACTAGCTGAAAATTGCAGCAACATATGAGCACCAAATAGTTGTCTTTAGAAAATAACGCTAAAAATTTGAGAAATGGGGCTTGTATCCCTTAGTAGACATGATATATAGCTCACATGCATAATTTTAGGTGAAAAAAATTACTCTAGCTCATATAAATAGATCTCCCTATTTCTATGTGCCTCAAATGAGCTTAAACCCCATAGCCTAGCTTATGTAGAAGCACTGAATCAAGAACAACGTTATTTTATCTAGGTTTTATGTAGGTAATAACATGAAATATCAGATATGAAATGAACAAGCATCCAATGGCTAAGAAAATGGGATTCCTTTCCTCTTTATACACAGTAAAGATCACCCACAAGGGGTTTCATGAAATACAAGGTGTACAAGTGCAGATCTGCAAATATATGTAGCTGGAAAATGCAGTCACTGCAACACTGAATATAAATATGGCTGAGAATATGAAAATATAGAAGAGGAATGTAATATAGAGCTTTCTGGGAGAAGGGTTGGCCCTTCCTCCAAAGAATCGGCTCTCAAGCAAGGGATAAAACCCTGCAGCTGTTGCTCTCAAAAAATAACGTAGTCTACCCAGTGAACTATGTTGCAATGGATGGAACATAAGTTGGCCACATTCTAAGATCTTAAATGAGCTATGAAATCTCCTATACAACTCCCTCAATGCAAGAGAAACTCCCTCCACTGAATGGAAATGCATAAGAGAAGATGAAACAACCCTCCCACTGCACTGCCCAACTACACAACATCCTATGCTACAGAAATAACACTGCAGATGTGAGAAATGCTTGGCCTAAAATCCAGATGTGGGAGAAATGAAGCGCAACCCCTTCAAGAGATCACTCAATGAAGGAGAAGGAATTCCTAAACATGAATTCCTCCAAACTCTGCTAAGCAGCAGGAGTTTGCAAAAAATGTCTAAGTAGACAAGAAATCGAAACACACAAGCTAACCCCACAAAGCTGCCCTTCTCCTCCTTATGTAGTTGTGAGCTCCTTCACCTTGGGTCCCACCTCTTAGGGTTTCCATCTTCATTTGAATCTCTTCCCTCCAAAACTACACTATCTTCTTGGGCAAGCTACTCCTCCTTGGGCTGCACTGGTTGACTTGGTCAACTTGACCTTCTCCTCATGCAATTGGCCCTTTTCACACAAGGAGGTGCAAAATAAGCTGCTCAAAGGTTCCATTTTCACATTAGGAAGGTTTTTATTCATGTCAAGAGGCCTCGTATTAATTTTTTATTCACCTACTACACAATATGAGAAAAAATTAATGTTCCAATTTATTCATGAAAATTTTGGAACGTTACAGTCCTCCCCTCCCAAATGTTGCTTGTCCTCAAGCAACTGCAAGGATAGAAATGAGTGAATCTCCTTACCTCCTCTGGTAGCATCAGCAGATGATGGAATCCTCCAGAGAATATGATGCTATTTCATCTATGAAACTCCATAGTGCCTCTCCCAAGCATATAGACTAGTATTTGGTGAAACACCCCAAATGACTAAGATCATGAGAAGGAAACTGCTCAAGGAGACAACCATGTGTGGTATAGAGGTCTTCTCAAGGCATGGAGTGCAATATTCATGGGAAATATTATTCCCCCAAAGTGAAACCTCCACCCCCAAGCTATCATCCATATAAAATGAGTCACATTCCAGCATGATAACTCATGAAGAATCCCCTCCACCTTTGGCTCCTGAAGTTTAGGTGGGCTGAATGATTGAACATGATAGGCAAGAAGGCATATCCCATGCTGTCCTCCACTCCACTTATGAATAGTGCAGAGTATGCGCTATTCATGGGCTGCAAAGGTATTGCCCTCAAGTGGAAAAATGTAGAGAAATCCAACAAAGATTTCTCCTCCAACATTGAAGAACAAGATGCCCCAAAACATTTCTTCCATGATGAATAGGACATGGTCATCATAGAATGTCCAATTGAGATTTTTTCTGTAGGCTTTGAATGCTGCTGTATGATACCAGCAAATTCTCAAAAGGACACAATGTAATCTCATCCATTGCTTCTTCATAAAATGGCATGGCAAGTAGTATGTTGCTAAATGACTAGTGGTGAAAATTATCACATTCACTAGTAAAAAGTAAATGGCTGAATGGGTCAGCTGAACATACAAGTCATATTTTATCACTTGCCCATGATTATACAATGAATTATCATCAAAATTATGGTCCACCTCAAAAGGAAACAAATACTTAGCTGTGGTGGCCATAGTTTTTCTCATGTTCCCCTTAGAACATGCAATGCATAAAATGTGGGAATCCTTCCCCTTTAAGGACATTCCCAAATCATGTGTCATCCTTCCAATCATACTCCCAATGTAAATCATATCCACATCAGCTAAGGAAGTCATTATCAGAAAAAAAAATGAGGAAAATTTTAAAGGTTTCATGTGATGCCAGGAAGTACCAACAATTTCCCCAATAGTGGCAGCACAGTTTTCCAAGTTGCTGCGTCAGAAATTTACATGGAAAAATGCTTTGTGACTCATGGCTGATAATGTAAATTAGCTGAACATGTATGCAATGGAAAAACACTTGCCAAAGACCATGTGAAATATGGTTGCCTCCGTCATATAATTTTTCCCAATTTTGTTCATGGTGCAATCTGATAAGATTGCCTTCTTGTAGAGCCATGCACTGCAAAATAATGGTAAGAGTATACAAATCAGCCAATGTAAAAACAGATTTCTTACCATATGCCAGGAGTAAAATGATGTATGGATCCATGAATGAACCCCCCATAGTTGTTTGGCATGGTCCCATGAAGAGGAATGAACTAGGTGCTGCAATAAGATTCTTCTTCTCATGCTTGGGTATCCAAGTCAAGAAGAATGTAGCATAGTAATATATGACTACCTTGTCCATCTCACCTCCTCTTTGTTCATCAAGTGAAAGAAATATGAAATGATCCTAGGAACTATGGGTTATGGATCCACCACACTTCTGCTGGCCACATTTCATCCATAGGTCACTGCTCCAAAGAGACAACGTTGTTGACTCATGCAAGCAAGCTCCGACCAAAATATAGCTCCCTCCTTTGACCTGTAGTTTTTCAAAGGTATTCTCCATAATGCTGCCATATATGAGGGGTCTCCTCCATGATGGAAAGACCTCTTGCACCATTATAGTGCCATAATTCACCCTTGCAACACTATGCCAAGTGGGAGATAAATTTTTCCCTTGCTCTCTCCCAATCCTCCGAAGCAACAAATATCCTTGCTACCCCTTCATACCTCCATCACCCATCATATGTGGTGGAAACAAAATGACCCTGCAATGCATCCACACTCCTTGCTGTCCCATGATGAAAGTGTCCTGCCAAGCTCCTTCCATCCACATACCCTTGAGAAAAGGACATGTCTCATGATGGCCAAACTCTCTCCTTAGTAGCCAACGCAGCTTTTCCTCCTATTTCCCTATGTCATAGATATGAAAGTGGCTCACAAGCCTCTTACCTTCCATCCACTTCCCTCTATCGAGATATGGCTGTCCCCAATCCTTCTCTCCTTTGGCATCTTCCCAATGAAGATTGCCATTATCCCAAAGCAAGTAGTCCTCCTTACACCTCATGAGATGTTGAGATGTAACCCCTTGAAGAGTTTCCAGGAAAGGCTTCTCGCCAATCAAACCCTTGAATCCATAAGAATCCAAGTGTGCTAAGGATAAGACATCCTTAGGAGATGGCACATCATGCATGTTGCCTTCCACACCCTTGCACCATAACTCCACATGCTGCATGCAGCTCAATAAGGGTGAAAAAGAATGAATGTTGATCCCTTCTTGGATCGGGCCCAAGTTACACAGTGCTGTGTAACCTTGCTCCTCTTCATCAGCATCATGTTTCGATCCTGGGCCATGTGAATGAAAATTTCACAAGCCTCTTACAAAATTTTCTGAATTGTCACTGCATGGAAATTTTTGCATACCTTTGTGGGTCTTTGAGACATATTGCATGGTTGCAAGAGTCCCCCCCATTTATTTTTTGGTTGATCCAACTACTGGTATGGTGGGCTGCTCCTCTATGAACTGTATAGTGCTAGTATAAGCCTCCTCAAGTGGAGAAGAATGCTCCTCCTCCTCTGGCCATCTATCCACTTCCTCTTGTGGCCCTCCATACTCTTCACTTCCTCCATGAGAATAGGAACTATTTTCATCTTCTCTTTCCTCCTGAAACCCTCTAGAGGTTTCAATGCAACTTTTATCATCTTGAAACCCTCTTGGAGTTTCACTGCACCTTTCTTTCCCATTGGTTGAACCCCTTTGGAGAGGCTCCTTTCTGATCTGAAAAATGGATGAGAGTAACCTCATCCTCTCCATATTTGTATTCTCTGGGTGGATCTGAAATCCACAGGCTAAGCCAAGATGGATTCTCCTTGCTCTTCTCTTCTTCTTTTTTTCTGAAAGCTTGATCTCACAGGTTGTGCCAGAGATCATGCTGTGATACCACTGTAATATACCTTTTTTAGAAATATCACAAGTTTGTGCCAGAGATGGACTGCTAAGGCATTTAATGGTTATGTATCCTTGTAAAGAAGGGAGAGAACTAGAGGCTACCTGGCCTTTTGCAGTCTCTGTCTACAGATATGTGATGTTTCCTATTCAGGAATTGCTGCAGCAAGCTCCTTATGGACGCCGTATAAGGAAGCAGATGTGAATATAAGGCCAACCACTACTGTGATACCTTAGAAAATATATTATTTTACCTCCTTGTAGAATGTCGGCTCAAAGAAATAAACTTAAGTAGGTTATTCAGATCTCCCACAGTGAACTAGCTGAAAATTGCAGCAACATATGAGCATCAAACAACTGTCTTCAGAAAATAAAACTATACAAGTGAGAAATGGGACTTGTATCCCTTATTAGAAATGATATACAGCTCACATGCAGAATTTAAGGTGAAACAAATGAATCTAGCTCATATAAGCAGATCTCCCTATTTCTATGTGCCTCAAATGAGCTTAAACCCCATAGCCTAGCTTATGCAGAAAGCACTGAATCAAGAACATCGTTATTTTATCTAGGGATTATGCAGAGAATAACATGACCTATCAGATCTGAAATGAAAAATCATCCAATGGCTAAGAAAATTGGATTCCTTTCCTCTTTATACACAGTAAAGATCACCCAATTAGGGGTTTCATGAAATACAAGGTGTACAAGTGTAGATATGAAAATATATGCAGTTGGAAAACACAGTCACCACAAAAATGAATATAAATATGGCTGAGAATATGAAAATACAAAAGAGGAATGGAATATAGAGTTTTCCGGGAGAAGGGTTGGCCCTTTCTCCAAAGAATCAACTCTCAAGCAAGGGATAAAACCTTCCAGCTGCTGCTCTCACAAAATAACGCAGTTTACCCAGTGAATTGCACTGTAATGGATGGAACATAAGTTGGCCACATGCCAAGATCTTAAATGAGCTTTGAAATCTCCTATATAGCTCCCTCAACGCACGAGAAACTCCCTCCATTGAATGGAAATGCACAAGAGAAGATGAAACAACCCTCCCACTGCACTACCTAGCTACATAGTGTCCTCTGCTACAGAAATAATGCTGCATATGTGAGAAATTCTTGGCCTACAATCCAAATTTTGGAGAAATGAAGCACAAACCCTTCAAGAGATCACTCAATGAAGGAGAAGGAATTCCTAAACAAGAATTCCTCCAAACTCTGCTAAGCAGCAAGAGTTTGCAGAAAATGTCTAAGAAGACAAGAAATCAAAATACACAAGCTAACCCCACAAAGTTTTCCTTCTCCTCCTTATGTAGTTGTGAGCTCCTTCACCTTGGGTCCCACCTCTTAGGGTTTCCATCTTCATTTGAATCTCTTCCCTCTAAAACTGCGTTGTCTTCTTAGGAAAGCTACTCCTCCTTAGGCTGCGCTGGTTGACTTGGTCAAATTGACCTTGTCCTCATGAAATTGGCCCTTTTCACACTAGGAGGTGCAATATTAGTTGCTCAAAGGTTCCATTTTCACATTATGAAGGGTTTTATTCATGTCAAGAGGCATCCTCTTCCTTTTTTATTCACCTACGACACAATATGAGCAAAATTAATGTTCCAATTTATTCATGAAAATTTTGGAACATTACACCGGGCCTTAAAAAGTGGTACAAAATCAGGGTTGCAAGCTCATAACTATTGGGAAAACTACCTAGTCACACACATACCGATGTTGTGCATGAGACTGGATGGTCCCAGTCGCACCCTTGCCCATTTCAAGGGAGAGACTAAGGGATTAATAAATTAAAATGTTAGTTTGTTGAATGGGTTGGCCTCCTCAAAAGTTGGGATGACTCCTCGGTGTCCTGTAGCATGTGAAAAAGGTTTGTGTTGTTTTGTGGTTTCGGTTCCACTTCCTTAAGGTGACCTAGGAGGTTGAATCAGATCATAGTAACTCTTCGTCACATGTTTACCTTGATTCGCCGATTACTTGGGTGGATGTGGGAGGTGGGTTTTACAATATATATATATATATATATATATATATATATATATATATATATATATATATATATATATATTTCCACATACATTAATAGTAGAAAGTGTACTAAATTTATATCAAGCAATTCATTGTATGTATGGAAAATATATATATAAATTTAATAAATTACAAATCAATAATGAACTCTAACATATTTGATTTCTAAAAATATATCTATAATGATAGATTGGTGATAATGTATATCGAATTAATCTATAAGTTCTAGGAATATTAATAAATAAAACCCAAACTCAAACATTGAAAAATATCAAGGAAATATTGTATATTTCTCGATAATAAATTAATCATTGGTTAAAGTTTTCAAAGAAAAATTAATATATGATCATCACTCATTAATAATTATTTAATGACTAAATTGTGATGTTAATAACTTGTGTAATTCCATAGAAAGAAAGAAAATGTTTTGAATTCACATAAGAAAATTTTACATTTACATAAGAAAATATGGAACGAATATGTATTATGAGAGACAGATCTATTGATTGACATCCAAGCTCTCCTAAGCGAAGCTTCATGTCCCTACATAAAAACTTCATTCTCTTGATTACTTTGAGCCCTTTTTGTTTAATTCGAAGTTGGTTCACCACTTATGTTTTCATAACTTATTTAATAACAACCTTAAGGTGAATAACAATTTATATTAATTTGTTTCCAATTGAATTTGTGGTAATTTAGTCAAATAAATATTATTATATTTTTTAATTGCTATCTCCCATTAACCTTTCTACATTACATAAAAGTGAAAAATTAGTTCCTTAGAAGTTACATGATGGTTTAGAAATGAAATGAAGTAAATTCATGATAAATATATATTTTACACGCCTCTCATTTTTTGTAAGATGATTGGATTATTTTTTATTTATTTATTTTGTAGTAAATATATATTAAAATTTTCTCTCCAATTAACCCATCTATGAAAAACCTTAAAAAATGGAACATATCTCATTTGGATTAATTTATGTTTCCAAATTTCAATGAGAACCAATAGCAAAAAGACTCTGGAGTATGTGGTGGAGGTTAATTGTGAGGGGCACATTATCATGGTAACGATGGGATTTAAGAGGTAGAATAAAGCTAGTGATTACACGGTAAGGATACATGTGATGTGAAATAAATTTTGCAAAAAAAATTTTCAATTTTTTTTACTCTGGCTCTATGTAGGGGATTGTACATTTTATGATCTAATAGTTGATCTTAGACGCCATCTACCAAACAATATTTTATTTTTGCGTGGTCCTCCATTGTTTCCTTTATAGTTTTATGGTATGTACTGAATTATATTTTCTATGGAATATTTTAGTATAATTAGTGAAAAACATTTTTTTTCGAAAAGAAAAAAAAAATTGCAGAGATAACCCAATTTAAAGAGGGTAAAACTAGGCTACGACATTTTCCTTCTATTGGGATGGTGGCTCTCTATGAGGTAGCAAGAACTATGGACCATGTTACTTTATGCATCAGGCATGAAGTTGATTTTTATTTAAAAATAAAGTTTTTCAATACCAATATTAAAAGTACCTCTTTCTGAAATGCATTAATACCCAATGGTCTTAATTGATAGTGGAATGTAACTATTAATTGAAGATATATCTTACATATTAATAGATACTCATTAATAACATGAACCTAATAATTTTCCATAAAAACTACATGATTTGTTTCGAAAATCTATCTTTTTTTATAATTCGTTACCTATAAATATTCATAAGTATTTTGTAGAGATCATTTCCATAAGAACCCAAGATCATTAACTCATGTCCTGAGTGGTGGATCCCACCTATAATTTATAATGATAAAATATGAAACATTTGATCAAATTTTTTATATCCTTTGGATCCATTGGTTGGATCAATTGTGTTAACTATCGTACCTTTTTCAACATTATTAAAATCCAAGTCATTAATGTCATTCATTGGATCCATCGAGGGGGTCAAACATTGCTAAACCTTGCACAACTTTCCACCTGATGTCAATCTCCATTGTTGGGTGCAATGGATGTAGATCCTTTGATCCATCATGTGACTCATGCATTGATAAATATAATGCAGGTGTTTTACTCAATGGAAATGTGGAGAATTGATTTAGATATTTATGGACCATTACATCCATCATGTGGAAAAATACAAATTATCCCTCGTATATGTTGAAACTTGATGCTCAATACAAATTATTGATTCGATCATGAAAATAATATCAAGTCAATTGATTTTTTTATTACAATTAAGCCCACTTCACACCTTAAATACAATATACTCTCAAATGTTGTCAATGTTTGGTATCCAAAAATTGAAGCTCTTCATCAAAGGTATTGAATTGAAGTTTTTGCATTACCCATTCAAGTTATTCTTTGATTTCATTGTTTTTAATTTATTATATTAACACAAACTTCCTATAATAACCACTTGAAATCATGTTTGGTTGTGTGATGGAATACTCCCACCATTTATTTTATCTATTTTCTCCTCTTTTACTTGGAAAATGTTTTCATATGTTATGGTACAATTCAACAATATATGACTCTTCACGTGAGAAAAAATCATAATGCAGTTCAAACCTCATACATAAATATTTTTTTAGCTCCCTATGGAATGGATAATGAGTAGTTTGAAGCTATGCCAAAATAGCCTCTCCTAGCACTTAATTATAGAGCCTCAACCAAATAGGTGAAATTTATGTCTACTTCTTCCTTCAAATTATTTTACATCATATAACTTAAATTATAATTTAAGGGAATACTGAGCTATAAACATATGTCTATAATATTTTCAAATGAGAGGTTGATTATCCATTCTCTACAAGTTTATGAGGATTCGTTCTTGGTTATCAAACCTTGGGAATAAGTATCTTATCTCACTCACATCTCATAGGTGCAAGCTAAAGGAAATGTTTTTTGTTCCAAGTCCCCATTCATTCCCCATATACCTTATAATAACTACATTGTTGTCTACGCTCATTTATTTTCCCTTCAAAAAAATACTCGAGAAAGGAAATATATCATTGTTGCATCAAACCATTGAATCAATATTGTAAACGGATCCTAAGAATTTATGTCATATTTTCATACTCTAAGAATTTATTTAGTTATAGTACTTGTCCTTGGTGTGATAACATTAGAATCAAGCTAGTGTCATACCCAAAATCCAAATATTATTTATGGAGCTTGTGTTATTGTTTAAGACCTAGTGCATGTCCTATACAATCTAAGAGTAGATTTCAGGGTCAAAGGCTTTAGTTTTTAGCCATGGATTTTTCCATGTGCCAAAATCCAACCCTCAGTGCTCCAAACCTTAGAATCCATCTTCTGTGCCACTTGAGAGACAAATAGTTCTTATGGAGGTCCTAATTTATGGCGAAGACTCTAAATTTTTCCCATGAAAACTAGATGCATTGTATATGGCCTATGATCCTAGGTTTCATCCCTTAACCATAAATTGGGAAAGGAGAGCTAGATCAACTTTTTAAAGCTTCATAATCATGCCAATATTCCACTTATGGGATAAATACTCTTTATAGAGGTCTTTGTATTGACCAAGGGCCTTATCCATGCACTGCAATAGTATTGAATGATTCCTAAGGTCATGATAATTTGATTGAACCATCCATTTGATGACACAACCAAACTATATTGTGTTATACATTATAATTACTCCAAAACAAACTTATGAGGAAAATATTCCTTATAGATAGCCTATGTCATTGGTTAAGGACCAATTTATGGATAAAAAAAACTTGACAATGGTGTTCAAGGCCTAAATAAGTAGCTTTTACCCCTAGATGATTCCTTGGGCCACAAGACCTATAATTGGTGCACTATCAGTGAAACAAACCTTAGAATTAGTCCTGTATGTCACTTGTGAAACAAATATTCCTTGCATAAGCTCAATGTTATCATCAAAGTCCCATCATTGTCTAATGGACCCTTGAAATAATGTATAGTACATGAATTCCTAGTTTATGCGCACGAAAAACGTATTTTATGAAGAGATTAATCTAAATTATGCAATCATTGGAATCATACCTATATGCCACTTATAGAATCAATATTATTAGTGAAGTCCCTTGTAATATAGAGATTGTACAAGATTATATAAAAGGAAATAATCCTTTGAAGCATAAAATAACCTACCTTGCCACACCTCCCATAGAGAATAATGAGACATATACACACACAATTGGAATGAATCCTATTTGCATATGACACACATGCAATATTTCCACTCATACTAGTTCCCTCAATACCTGACATACACAACCAAGGTAATGGTGTTCATGATTGGCTAAGAACATAATGCAATGAGGAATAACCTCACTAATATCACCATTCCCTTGAACCATAATTCAAATACCTTAGTTGGAAATAATCTAAAAAATATTTTTACCCTCACTCTCACCATAAATTGATATAAAAAAACCTCTAGGACCTTTCAAATAACAAGGGTTGACATAAAATGTTTACACAAATCACGAAATTTCTGCAGGAATCAAAATTAAATAAGGAACAAAAAGTATCTTTTAAGGCATATAAAAGACCTTTCAAGGCACCAAAAAAGAAGAATAAGGATGATTCTAATTATTTGGATGCTAATAACATAAATAGAGATGCTTTGGCTTCATACCTTGAGGGTACTATGTTGCAAAATCCATGCTTTACATAGAGTGGATTTCAAACCAATGGATGGTCACACACCATGGGTATTGGAGCCATAACCCCATATTAGGTAAAAACAAATGAAGTAAAATACAAGTTATTAGAATTATATAGCATTATATATTTGAGGGAGAAAATATTTCACTTAGAGTCCATTAAATTGAAGTAGAAATAATTAATGGGTAAACATCGAATCTTATCCCTCCTTGCTCAATTTTCTCAACGAAGTTTCCTTTCTTTCCCCTCCTCTCTTAGTGGTCTAAACAATACTTCATTTCTCACCCCTACTCTCCCAATGGTCTCAAAAAAAAGTCATAGCTCACCCCTCCTTGCTCGGTGGTTTCAATAACACTATCTCACTCACCCCTCCTCACTCAATGTTATCAATAGCACTGCCTCGCTCGCCCCACCTCACTTAGTGGTCTCTATAGGATTTCATTACTCATTTAATTTAATTTAAAGAAGCTACAACTTTAATCTGTTGGGATTGCCCAAAGGGCATGCAGTGGAGCTATAAAGCTATGGAATATATATATATATATATATTGAATTTAACAGCACAAGAGATACCAATATTTTTCATTGCAGAATTATATTAGCACACCAATGCTTTTTTTGTGCAACTCCTTCTGACAAAGGATATTGATAATCAGAAAATTATACAATTATTAAATACCTTAAAGAGGAAAAATCACTTATTGGTCTTTCTCTACACATGAATTGTCCACAAATATAGAGGAATCCTTCACGAAACACTTACAAGAGCTTCTTAGGATACCTATCTTATGGTTCTTTCAACCAATAATCCTACTAATGGGCAATGGATACTAATAATGAGAAATGTATGGGTTGAGCTCAAGATGTTAAATTAGTGATCATGGCTACCATTTCTCGCCTAACCTAGTTGTTGTGCTTCTATCCTACTCAAATCCACACAAGAAATCTGCCTAAAGAGGACCCATGAATTAGTTCAAGGACTTCCTCAAGGTTCTTGAGCCCAAGAAGATTCAAAAATATCTTGATGTAATTTCTTTCCTTCCTCAACAACGGTTAAGGTATCTTTAACCATCCTCAGTTTGAACCTTGTCACGGTGCCCGTATTTATATTTAAAGTTGAAGACATCCTAGATAGGTTCTATTTTGGGTTTGTGAGTGTTTTTTTATGGTTTTTGAGCCAAATAAGCTATTTTTAGGACCTAATTAGGCCTAATGTTTTTTCTTCTCTAAGCATGTTTTTTGAGCTAAACAAGGTTAATTTAGGGCTTAAGCCCTTGGCTCATCCTGACCTTGCTTGGGCCTCAAGACCCATTTTTTTTAATAAAGGAATGTACAAATGATTTTAAGAATATATCAAACTTTAAAATGCATATATACATGCTTTTAGAGATGCAGACAACTTTGAAAATTTTACATGTTCTTCTATAACATAATATGTGGAGAGAATTGTGGAGACATGCATGGAGGTTTGGAAAAGGCCAAAGAAATGAAAATAGAAATGCATGTTTTTTCTTAGAGTGAATTTACTTTTATAAAATTTCGAACAAGAATGTATTCTCATTGCAATTTTTTTTTAAAAGCAACTACTTGCATCCACCCATAAGGTTATACACATTAAAATTTACATACACACATAAATGGATTATTATATCTTTAAGAGAAAATATTTTCCAAACTTATTTAACTAATCAATAAATAAAACAATCAATGGGTTTATGGCCTTAAACCTTATTTGGAGGTGCATTCCAACTTTCCCCCTTGAGTTCCTATGCTTGCTATCCATTTTGAGTATCAACACCACCTATGTTGAGAACAACAAAGAATCATAAAAACAAATACACACTTGAAATCATTACAATATAGCCAAAATCTCTTGCTACAACATGATGCACTAAAAGCCATATCTCATGCTATAAATCATGTCATAACCTTTTCTAGTGCAATGAACCCTGTCCTTAGAGTATTTAGCATTTTAATTGAATATGGGTTCCATTTCATGATCTTGAGCATGAAAAATAATTCTTGGGTCCTTAATCATATTCTAGGTAAATAGATAACCTGTAGCACTAATAATTATTTCTTAGGCTCAAGAAAAATTAATAATTTGCTGAACCAACTCATATTATCATTGTAGGGTAGAATTCACATCGAGGAAGGATATAACCACCATGATTAGGGTATTTATGAGCCAATAAAGGTCCCAAGATATAACATGGTAAGGACCCAATAACATGGATAATTTAGATGGATAATTTTACCTCCTTTAAATTTATATTATAATTATTTCATTCAATTTAAAAATTCTTTGTGTGAGTGAAATTTGATTCTCAAAACCCTTCCATACTGTCAATGCATACATCTACTATAACCATGTCAAATTTTAGTGCAAGCAAGCACAAACTGAAAATTTTCAATGTTGGCCCCATTCATAGGTCACTCTATGTGGGGTAAACTTAAAGCATAATTTCCACTAATTTGTAAAGTTTAAATGGTGGATTGGTCCTTAGGGGTTGGCATGCAACTAGTAACAATAAGCTTGAGATAATTGATAATAGGTTCCTAGTCATCATTTTTTCATTTTTGGGGACTCATATCCTTAGAGATTGGAAGTGAGAGCAGAAGGTAAATATAATAAATCATGTGTGATTCATTGAGGCATCGTTCCTTTTCACATAAATGGAAAATACAATTTCAAATTCAACTTGAATGAATAAAGCCATTTATCCCTTTCTTCCTTAGGTTAACTCACCAAGATTCTGTAATAAGAATAATAACTAAGCACTTTTCTAGTACTAACTAAAAACAACTATGGCCATCACATAAAAAAAATACATACCATGATAAAGACACGAAATAGTAGTAAATAATTTCATATACTTGACATTTATGTTATAATTTTATTGTTTTATTGTAAAATTTATTAAGTGAGTCATATTTGAGTCTCGAAAATCTCACATAATTTCAATGAATGTATGTACTATAGCCATGTCAAACTTTAGTTCATATTGTAGAAAATCCTTGAAACCTTGCAACTACTAATGAGAGAAAATTGATCTACAAAACACACAAGATTTCTCTACCAAAATTCTATGGAAAGAAAACAACGAATATAAAAACAATCACACATAGAACACAAAATTTATATGGGTAACCCAACTAGGAAAAACCCATCTTTCTTGTATTAAATCAACTAAGCAATATGATCTATTACATAGAAACTTATTCAAGTTTGAAGCTCCCTGCAATACTGATCAACATTTTACAAGACATTCCCAACATGTAGGAAAATAAGTCATACTAGGAAGCTCCTATTTCCCAATGCAAATATGCCCCTAACAAAATATGAATTTCTCCTATTTCCTTACGAAATTATCAAGAAAATTGCTATGATTTCTTCTCAAGCTCTACAACAAAAACCTATGTACCATAATAAATATAATTTTCTCCTTCATCCAATGTCAATAGGAAATTCGAATTTCACGAGCTACTAGGGCTAATTTTAGCAGCTGCAACTAGTTAACTAAGAGTAAGTTGAGTTAACATAAAGTCATCTAACCAACTAAACTCATAACTATCTCTATTCTAGAACCATAGATCAATTAACTAATAGAAGCTAGAGAGAAGTCCACTTGTTATCTAATTTTAGCCATAAAATAGTCCACAACTCACTACATGCCATTTAACTCAAATTAACTGATAATAACTCAGTGATAGGCCACATCACACAAGTTAACTGACAAATAACTTAGGCATATATGATATTGAATTATAATTGGTATCTTTGACTAAGGAAAAAGTCAAAGAAGTTAGTCCTTGCTGCAATTTCAACACTCCCTCTTAGCAAGGAAGTGATTCTCAGAAGTACCTTGTACACCTGGATCTATCATCACCTCTAACAAGTTCTCTAATGTTGTAGCTACTCCCTCTGAAATAGGAAGAGCCATGTACCCTATGTATCTGGGTGCTTTCTTCTTGGGATTGATATAGTCAACTCTCTTTTGAGCTCCCTTAACCAAATCCTCTTCCCACATGGCTTGAAATTTCCCTTTTTTGGAAGTCTCTGATTGAGTGGCTTCCTCCACTTGCCCCGAGCTATGGTCCTCATCCTCATCATATTCGACAACCCAAATTCCAGCTAGCTTAGACTGAAACTGAAATACTAGCTAAGCCTTCATCTTCATAGCTCTATACTACTCTCGCACAACCACCACATCTCTACTCAGAGAAATATCTACCTAACTGCTCAAGGATGCACATGCATCAACCTCCAATTTATAGAGGTTCTTGATCCTAGCCAAAATTTATTGACTTGTCTTGAAGAATAATGGTTGAGGTATGGCTTTCCTTTATTGAATACATCATCACACCCTTTGTCTTCAATGGATACCACTGAGACAATATTTTTCCTCAATCATGGAACACAAATAACTTTCTTGAAATGGAGAAGGGAACCAAACTCCCTCTTAAATATCACTGTATGAACTCCTTTGGTAAATTATTTGCCATGATATCCAAGCTCGTTATGGAATTTCATGTCTTTCTCCTCCAAAATGCAAAAGAATTCGTTTTCTACTATCATGTAGAATGGATCCATTGAGTCAATGTACCACACAATGCCTGAAACTGAGATTTCCATGCAAGCTATAAAAAATAAATCCAATTTGATTGGAGAAGTGAGTGCTTACCCTCTAGCTAATGCTGCAACATTGTTTTTGGATTTATTTTTTGGACATTTTGTAGCATAATGTCCCAATGTATGGCATTGAAAACAATTGATCTTGCTAAGATCCTTTTTTTCCTTGCGTCCATTCTCCCTAGAATTGGTTTTTCCTTGGGGCTTATCGCCCATGGCTTTCTTCCCATTGCCAACTAAAGTAAAAATTTTGTCATATTTTTCATAGATGAGACTCCATCCCTTGTGTTCCTCCTTATCTCTTCTTACACAAAATCTAACCACCCACTAGTATAAAATGAGAAATTGGTGACTAGGTGACTAAAAAAGTTAGTCACCACAACTTTTCGTAGTGAAACACTACCAAAGATAAGAAATCACAAGTGAAGAAACTAAGAATGATTATCATAAATGGCTAATTTAGTCCCAGGTTAAAATATAAGAATAGATAATAAGTAATACAACTTAAAATGACTAATTTATTCTAGGAAAAAAATATGACTACCCAAAAATTAATACAATATTATGAATTAGTCATTTATGTTAATCATTTTAATTGCTTGACTTCAAGAATCTAAAACTACAAGTGACAGGGGATTCAAAGGCTATTATAGATTGGCTAAATTGTTATATTTCCTTAAACACTTCTTTATTTAATTTCCATAAAATATCCAATATTTGACTAGATGAATGATCTATTTGTCTAAATAATATTATGAATTAATTTTAATTTCTCATTCTTATTATTATTATATAACATCACCAAATAAAAAAATTATCTTACATGAATTCTCATATAATTTTATTCTTATTTTTACGAACAATTAAAAATAAATAGTGCAACTTCTAATGAGACATATACATCACAATTCAATTGGTGTATTTAAAATATACTTAAATAAAAACAAATATTCAATGTGTAGCTATGTAAGAAAAAAATACGTCACCATAGATAAGACCCTTTCAGAAAAAACGTTTTTTCCCAGCATTCAAACCCTTCAATCATCGAGGGCCAACAATTACAAAATTGCCAAAAACAACAAAATAAACACGAGAAGGCCTGATATTGACGAGGAATAGTTACAATAAAAGGAGGTTGAGTGTCTCAACCAAGGAACTGGCTAGGGTGATGAGAATTAAGAATCAAAGGAGAGAAATTATGATAGTGAAACTCCAGGAGAATCAAACCCAAGACCTTTCTAAGATCTTATGAGTTCTGTTGCGAAAACTAGTTATAATGTTAACGCAAGACATAGTCATATCCCTAATACAAACCCTAACCCAAACCCAATTCCATATCCCTGTGAGACCAGAAGCACTTAGGACGATGGAGAGGTCGATGGCTCAATCCTGGAATTTCTCAAAGCTATTGTTTGTTTCCAGTAAAATAGAGATTGCTATAGAGATTTGCATTGAAAATAAAAATAAAATTGTAGATCATATGGGAGGAAATAATAAACCTAAAGCAACATTTCAAAATAAAACAAAAAAAAAATATTGGATGTTGTTGTGGGTAAATGAGTAACTTTTAAGGAATTAGGCGGAATTTATTGACTGATCAATGAAATCATGGTCGTTATTTATCCTCTGTATCATCCATAGATATATCCTTGCTTGGGAGTTCATCTCATCAAGGTTGTTCTACTGCATGTGTTACTAGGATGCAGGAAATGTAAGCTAGCACATGCCATAACTAGTGAGACGAGAATTCATTTCTACAAGATTTTGACTACTGAAGTGGTTTTTGGAGTATCTGGTTGGTGTTAGTTTTATCTCTTAAGACTTATGTTTCCTATTTATTGTTAATATAAACAATATATGCATACAGGGAATTAGAAGAGACTCTACTACGAGCACAAGAAATTGGTAGTGGCCCTTGAAACAACTCTTAGATCTATCATAGATGAAAACTGCATAAGATCAAACCTCTTAGAAGTCAGAAATTTTTAGAAAGATAAACCATCTTAAATTTAAAATTCCATGAAATCACATGATATAGAAGTAAGATAATAAAACAAAAGATTAGGTTGCATTGAATATCACATAGGTGGATATTGTTTATCATAATTAAGGAGCTTCCCCACCCCTTTTTCTCTGAATTTGGTTTAAGGACACAAAATTTTTAGCTATTGTTAGGGAAAATGTTAAGGATACAAATTTATTTTAAAGTTTAGATACCATGGCGAATCTTACTACTTGCTAACATGCATAGTATCAAATGTTTGAAGATAATTTTGTAAAAATATTCAAATTCATAATGAATTTATATAGTGATTGTAACATTTTAGCACTTTTTAAGGTAAAACAATTTTATATTCCAAAATTTGGGTGAATCATTTTTAGAAAAATAATGGAAAATTAGAGAACCTTTTTTTTCGAAAAGTTATGGAAAATTAGCCCACTTTCGAATATTAGCTCCTAAAAGTTTCCCTCACTGTTGTTCTCTTTTTTCTTATCAGTATGAGTTATCACCAGTGAGACACCTGGAAACTTATTTTCCAAGGGGTGAGTTGGATGACTGTGTGGCTATTTATGGTGGCACTCTCTTTGTTGGGCTACACTGTGTTGATAGTGTTGTAAAATTTCAATTTTACCAAGGGCTAGTTGGCTGAGATTCTCAAATATGAGAAACTAATTAGAAATTTTGAAGTAATACAATTTACGAGAAAAATATTTTTTCTCCTGAACCCAAAATCCTAAAATACTAGCATACCAAAACCCTATTCCAATCTTTATTATCAAGGCTATATATTGTTTATGGCTAGGCTATTGAATATTGTTAGTACGTTTGGTCTTCATAATTTATATTTATTGTACTTGTCAAAAGAATTAAAGAACAATAATTTTTATTATCATTTGACATTTATTTTACTATTAAATGACTTATTAAAGCATGGGTTTCATGCTTGGGTCATAGTTAGTATAAGGTCCCCATTGTGGACTTCAAGGTTAGTCATTATAGATTTATATTGACCTTTCTTGGGCTTTTGAATCATGTAATTAGGTTTATTTTTTAGTAAATAATAGTTATAAAGCCCTCCACATCAAGTCGATCTTAAGGATATCAAGTTTGCCTCAAGGGAAAAATTCAAACTCAACTAAATCCTATAAAAGCAAGGAGATTGAATTCATTTGAAACATCACTTCAAAAGAAAGTTTGATATTTACCACATCAAGGGAAAACATGCGAAGTGGAAGGAAGAGGAAAAAGAGAGTGTGAGTTGGGTCTAGAAGCAAGAGGAAGATAAAATCTAAATTTTGGTTAAGGAATATTTGCGTTTCATGCCCTCTCTTGGGAGATCTAAGTCTTCTAAGGTTTGATGTTGTTGTTGCTGCTCAATCTGCTACCTAGTCGAAATTTCTTGGAGGAAAAGTTGTTCCTACTGGGTCGAAGATCTGGAAGGATGACTTGATGTAGAAGGAAAGTTTGTCTCATGTATAGGGTGAAGAGTCTCAAAGAAAACTATTGAAAGGAATAATTATTTTGACTAGGTTTTCCCCTCGAGGGGGTTTTTCCTTGGCATAGTGGCTATATCTTGTGTCCCTTGTTCTGATATTCACACACACACAATATGGTATTTTCTTGATGAAAGATAAGATAATAAAGAAGTAAAAGAATCCAACACACTCACAAGTAATTATCAAGATCGAAGAATCAAACCCTAATATAACTGCATTGATTATTCATCATGGTTTCAGATCTAAGGTTAGGAAGGATTGAAGAAGAATTTTTTGGCATTGATTCTCCCTCTTGGATGGACTACATAAGTATGGGTATCAACACTACTAGAAGATGGATCAAGAATTTCATCCATTACTTATTTATTAAATTCAAAAGTCAAGGATTTTTTACTGACCTTACAGGATCTCTCCATGATCACAACACAGGATCATTGATAGTGGAGAATCAAGGCACATGACAGGAGAAAGTAAAAAATTACATAAACTATCAAGGGAATCATCTTCTCATGAATTTGAATTAGGTGACAACAAAAATTACGTTGTGACTGGCCTTGGATCAACCTCACTAGAATTAGAAAGTGGATGGAAGCTGCACCTCAACAACATACTATATGTTCCAGGTTTGAAAAATAATTTTCTTTCTATTACTTGTTTAGAATATAAAGGAGAAAGAAATACTTTTTTTGATGGAAAATTATTGGTCTGCAGCAAAGACTCTAGCATTTACAAAGCTAGGGTTATTCGAGTTCATGAAGAAAGTTTGTATAGGGTTACTACACCATCTCATGAAGATTTAGTTCATATGGAAATTAGTCCTATTGAACTATGGCATAGAAGATATGGTCATCTACACTATAGGCTTGTTCCCACTCTTAGCCAATTGGTTAATGGCATCCCCAATATGAAGGAAGATCATGAATGTGAGTAGAAGGGATGCTCTTTGGGACAACATACAAGAAATTTATTTCCAAATAATGAATCTAGGGTGAAAGAAATTATGGACCTTATTCACTCTCATGTGTGTGGGCCCATGTTTGATAAATCTCTTAGAGGTCATCTCTATTATGTGACTTTCATATATGATCATTCAAGAAATACATGGGTCTATCTCCTCAAGAAAAAGGACAAAATATTTGATAAATTCAAGGAGTTTCGAGTTGAAGTGGAAAACCTCAAGGAAAGAAAGATAAAGACTCTAATATCTGACAATGGTGGGGAAAAAAATTCTAAGGAGTTGATTGAATATTGTAAGGAAGAAGGAATAAAGAGGGAGCTCATTGTTCCCTAGTATCCCAAACAAAATGGATTTTCTGAAAGAAATAATAGGTCTATTGAAGAAGGAATTAAGAGAATTATCCTTGACCAAGACCTACCAAAATTATTATGGGGAGAAGCACCCATGACTTCCATGTATATACAAAATAGAAGTCCCCATTTAATTCTCAAGAAAATAACCCCTAAAGAAGAATTTACAGGAAATAAGTCGAGTGTTGATCACCTCCAAATCTTAGGAAGCCTTGCCTACATCCATGTTCCAAAGGACAAAGGAAAGAAGCTAGATTCTACAAACAACAAAGGAATATCCATTGGATATAGTATCTCCTCAAAGGCATATAGAATCTACATCAAAGAAAGAAGGAAAATCGAGCTAAACAGATATGTCATATTTGATGAGAGCCAAGCCTACAAGAATTACAAAGATATTCCCATATATTATGATGACGAAGAATATCCTATATTTTAAGAAGGAGAACCATACTATGAATATGCTACTACAAATCAAGAAGAATAATAAGGACCAAGTGAGCATATTAAACCTATGATCATCCTGGCCATAAGGAAAAGGACAAATTGGTTAAAATCTACACTACGAGATGTTGAAGGACATGAATCTCCAATACGAACCTTCAGGGAGGGAAAAATACTGAAGTGATACTTTGGCTATGTTGCATATATGAGAAAGCTCATTTGATATGAAACATCTACATTTGAAGAGGATATTCAATGGGATATATGGAAGAAGGCGATGCAAGAAGAATACCAATCCATTATGAAGAATTGGGTTTGGAAAATCATTCCTAGACCTAGTGAAAATTAGTTTTCAAATCTAAATAGATCTACAAAATCAATCATGTTGTTGATGGAAGCATAGACATGTACAAAGAAAGGTTCGTTGCAAGGGGATTATGTCAAAAGGAAGGAATATATTGTGATGAAAAATTTTCACCTACAAAAAGGTATACTACCATTAGATATTTGGTTTCATTGGCTTCTAAAATGGGTTGGAATATCCATCAAATTGATGTGTGTTGGGAGGTATAAACGCTAGATTTACACCCACATTTAAATTGTCAACCTGGGGGGACATAAGACTTAGAGACGCAGCACAATATATGCTAGAATATGGCCTCGGGGATTTGTCGAATCAAAACCCTAGATCTAATGCAGAAAGGAAATCATGCGGGAAAAGAAATAAGTCATTTCAAGAGAACACACTGTAAATTAATAATCTATGCAGGAAAAGGGTGAAAAAATTCTTAATCAACTACAACTACACTTGCGAATATGAAAGCATGAAATAAATAAAAATCTATACTTAAAATTCTTCTTGAAGATTTGTACTTAAAATGCCACTTTAAAATTGGTACTTAAAATGTTGCTTGCAAATACTATTGATGGAAGGAAATCATAGGTGTATGAAAATATTCAATGAAAACTGAGCGAGGATATTTTCAAGAGTACTCTTGGACACTTTAATTATGTTTGAAATATATTTAAACTGACCTTGGTATTTAAATAAACTTGATCTGCTTACAATTCCAAGATTAATTCATAAAGCAATTTAAACTATTTATAAGTGCCTAATAATAAAAATAATGAATTAGATGAAAACCTTGTTGATTTTATCCTCATCTCGAATCCCTGTAGCCCAAAATATAGATTTTGGAAAAATGAGAAAGTGAGAAGCATTTGTTAATTGATAGTCTATTTTTAATCTAATTAATTGAGAAAAAGTAAATCCTAAAATAACAGTGACATTAAGTTCATCAAACCTATGTAATTAAATATCGTAATTTAAGGAAATATGTGGAATGAAATTGCACTGTTCAATTTAAATTGATCGGAGATATCCTCAAAAAGTCTTACTGGACATTTTGTGAACTCGAAAGCGTCCTCATGCTAATTCTGGCATTTAAATTACGACGATGAATATTGAAAATTTCAATATTAGAAATGTTTATGAATGCCCAAATAATGTTAATTAATTAAATCATAATTCAACCTTCATATCATAATTATTATCTCCATGATAAATCCGTGCAATTGAAAATCTATTTCGTTAGATAATGAATTGAACACAACAATTAGTGAAAATGAGAAACAAAATAAACTCATAAATAAATTATAGAATAATTAAATCACTAAATTCATAAATCAAACCTACGATAATTAAATAGCAAAACACAAATAATGAAATTGCAGAAAATGTTTTAAATCACTCAAACATGAAATCAAATGCAGTAAACTGAATCATTCTTAACTAGAAATGAAATTAAATAAACTAAACAATCCAAGTGATGAGTTGACTGATGGGCCTAATCTCTGTAATATTAAATCAACACACCATCTTCAGAAATTAACAAATCTGGAAATGAAAATTCAATGTTGAATCACATTACAATTGAAATCACGTTGGAAAAATAAAATTACAACCAATATTAAATCAAACGATACAGAGGCTGAGCTGGCTTTGATCCATAATCCAATGTTGCTGTAGCTGCCCAACATCTCCTATCCTCTGCGATCTAGCCTCCATCTACCTCTACGCAAAGTTCTATCTCTATTACACCCCTCCTCCTCTACGGGTGCGCAAATCTCCTCTTTATAGCAGAAGGGCTGCTCCTAAATTAATGGATCCATGCTTGTAATTTTAGCTCAGTTGATTGAAAAGATTAGAACCCAGCAACAAGAAAATATATTTTAGCTATGCTCGGGAGCTAATGATTGTTGACAACTAACATCAATCTTGGTCACATACTTCTTCACGCTAATATTGGCATTTTTGTTGAAGTTAATGGCTTCTAGAGCAAAGAAGAGAGCATCAAGCTCTATTGTTATCAATATTCAGAAAGTTGTGGAATTCACTTGACAAATCGTATCCCGCACAACCTTTTCATTCTCTCAAATTAATATCTTCATGGAAGGGACAATTACATGAATCCTTGGGGACGAAGAAAAGAAATGGAAGGATGCTTCATCAGCGAGAGTATCAAACTCCTCAAATCAGTTGACGGATTGTTGTCAACTGGTATAAATAGCATTGGCTTTTAGGCTCCAAACGTTGTAGATAGCAGCCTATTTCCAATGCTCGCAACTTATCCATAATGAAATAACAAATCAGCTGGGATACAAATACTTTCCAGGATGGTAGTGGTAGCACACTTCTCATTCGCATAAATATGAATACAGGACAAGAAACCATCATGACTGACACAAAAATGATATAGCAACAGTCGAGTAATACATTCTTCTTGGGCAAAAACTGTGTTTATCTTGGACTGAATTTTGTACTTGCTCAATGATCCTGGCAATAACCTCTTCCATATTACTCCTTTCTCCAAGCCAAAGTGTGGGCTATTGTTCATATCCTTCAGCCTTTTCGCATTGAGAAGTAGCCTGAGGATGACTTACAATGCGTCCAATATCTTTTTTCTTCACACCAGAGAGTCCAAGAAAGCAATACTAGACACGAAGTTGTACTTCACCCACTATATGAAATCTATGACAAAGTAGAAAGTCGTAATTGTGATGAATGCTTCCAACAACATATTTTTTTATTGGAAGAACTTCTTTGTCAACTATCTAGAGTTTGACTCCCTAGAATACAAATTCAAATTTTTAGAAAGGAAATGCCTGGTGCTATGGATAGGCTTCAAGTTTATTATGAGGGTAAAGTCGAGGTGAAATAAGATTTATTTCAACACTTAATTGAAGTTGTCAACCAAAACCGTTCTGCAAAAATTGGACTCACGTTCAGAAATGGGTTTGAGTGGAATATTCCATCGACGATAACTCCTTCCCAAAGTTGAATTGTGCCAAACGGTTTCTGGGTTATATGAAACATGGTGCTCTGAACAAAACCTACGTCTCAGAATTTATAGATTCAGCTCTATTTGGTCGAAAAATTGATATTTTCACCTACAACAATCTCGTACTCAACTACCCAGCTGCTGCTTTTATGCATGGATCCGTATTTGAACATAGTCTTGTACTAGACTTATTCACCTGCCACCAAGAGGAATTTATTAATAAAATTTATATAAAAAACACTTGTTAATTTAACTAATAAGAGGAATTCATAAATTAAGATCTATCATCTCTAAATGCCTTTAATCATCATCTTAAAAAGACAAAAACACCAAGTACAAGCATCTAGTTATGCGATAAATATCATGAAAATTTGGGAAAAATTATAGCTCAACAATGTGAAGAATGAATTTATAAATGGGACCATTGATGAGAAAGTATACATCAGACAAGCCAAAGGTTTCAAAGTAAATAACATGGATTCTCACATATGCAAACTCAATAAAAATCTATATCACTTGAAGCAAGCTCCTAGGGCATGGTACATGAGAATGGATGCATATATATTGTTGATAAGGCTATTTTTGATCCAAATATCTACATCAAGGCCGTGAAAAATGAGCCCATCATTATTGTACTATATGTGGATGATCTATTCATCAATGTCGTGGAACAAATAACTGAAGAATGTAAGAATATGTTGGCAATCCAATTTGAGATGAAGGATCTAGGACTCATCCATTACTACCCCGCTCTTGAAGTATGTCAATAACCTGGGGAGATATACTTAGGACAAGTAAAGGACATCATCAAGATGTTGTAGAAATTTGGAATGATGGACTCCAAGCCCATGACTACTCATATGATCACCAATCTCAAGAAGTTACAAGGTTCTGACTCAAGTCTCATGGATCCTACCTCCTATCGACAGTTGGTGGGCTCCCTAATGTATCTAGTAAATACTAAGCCATATATATGCTATGAATTGAACATCCTTATCAATTTCAGTTGGATCCTCGTCATGGACATGGGATAACTTCCAAACACATATTAAGATATCTTTGTGGTACTATACACCACTTCCTAATATACAAGAGTGAGGAAGTCAATCTAATTGGATTCTTAGATTCTGACTCGGGTGGCAGTGAGTCTGATGAAATAAGTACAATCGATGGATGCTTCAACCTAGGTTTGCTAAGGTATCATGGATGCGTAGAAAACAAGGTCTCGTTTTTGTAATTAGTGTTGAAGTTGAATATGTCAACACATGTGAACTAGGAAAGGAGGTTGTATGGGTAAGGAAGCTTCTTACATATTGTTTGAGATTTATCTATGTACTATTATAATCAGCCGTGATAATCAAAGCTAAATCCTTAATCCTGTAATAGAAAAGAGATCGAAAATTATTTAAGCAATGCCTTAATATTATTTTATACTTCCTATATAATTTTTAGTTATTTCTATAAATCTACTTACCTTATTCTTTTGGTTTCTTTCTCTAATATTGTTTTTTGTAAATCTCTTAGATACCTTCGTTGACATGTTTCAATCTAATTATTGTGATCTAATGTTCCTTTAAGTGGGTGTTAGAGTTTTGGTCAATTTCCCATATTGCCCCTACATTGACCATTGCTTTAGAATTTTGTTGCATAGCTTATAGTTGTGATGCTTGTATCCACTTAACTGTCCATAATTACTTTCATTTTCTTTCTTTTCATAATAGTTTCATTTATTTTACAAGTTCATAAATATTGAGAACCTAATTTTTGCTTCATCTTCCTTGATGCCACCAACTGGTTATGTTGTGGAATTTTCTATATGTCATCGTTCATTCATCTGAATTCCTAAAATTAATTTCTAGTTTTCCATTATATATGTTGCAACCTATAGAGGCAATGATGGCAAATTGACTTAAATTTCAGATATTTTGTACTATGTAGGAGTTTGATAGAGTGTGTTTCATTAGAACTGTGTAGATTATTTGAAAAAATAAGGGGTTGATGAATTACAATTCATTATCTACTTATGTATTTCAATTATTCAAGATTTGTTTTTCGGAGATATGAACAAGAATCTATATGTCTTCAAATAATGGTATGATATTTTCCATGTTTTATGTATTTTTGTTTTATATTGAGTAGTGTTTACAAAATACACTTGGTTCCTAGATGCTATTAGACAAAGTTTTTGTTCTTCACAAAACCATACTAATCTATAGGTTTGATGTTTTGTTTTACGAGCCCGAATTTTTTTTAAGGTCATGACGATGGATGGAATAATGCTTAATGCATGTACTTACGCAAATTTTTATATATTAAAAAAAGGTTATATTTTTTATGAAAAAAGAAACGAAATGAATTTCTCATAGAGATAAATAGTATTAATAAAGTGACTGCATAATAATTCAAAAGGTGTTTCACATTGTCATGAATGGAGGATTGCAATATCAGTTTTCCAAAGAACCCTTTTGTCTCTAGAGAGTTATTTTGCAAGTTTAATGACCTGATAGTGACATTTAGAATCAAATTTGACCAATATTTAGATAAAAACTAAATTGAATAGAAATTGCATCTCACAGGTGAGGACTGCACCTTGGAGACTGCATAGAAATGGAGAGTACACTCTACATTCATTAATCAAATGATACAACTATAAGTACATCAAAAAGGAGTAGGAAGTTGTAAAAAAACTCCTATATCCTAGGAACTAATGCTAACTTAAGGAGCTACGTTACAATAGTGTAATCATTTCTCCATTAATATACAATAATATTAATTATTTTCAACTCTCCCCCTTAATGGAGAAAGGATTGTCCTGAATTCCTAACATCCCTCTAAACAATTCAAACTTTATTCTCCCAAGAGGCTTAGTAAAAATGTCTGCCATATTGTCACAAGATTTACAATATTCAAAAAATATTTCTTCTGACTGGAGCTTTTCTCGAACAAAATGGAACTGAGTATCAATGTGTTTGGTGTTTTTGTGAAACACTGGATTTCATGCTAGCTTAATGGTACTTTGGTTGTCACTTTTGATGGTAGTTTCTTCTTTATTCTCTTCTCCTCCATCATGGAGAAGTCTTCTCAGCAGATAGCTTCACATGTAGATGCACACAATTCTTGGTACTCAATTCCGATTGAAGATAAAGCTACAGTACTCTGCTTTTTACGTCTCCATGATATGACCCCGGATCCAATACTGAATGCATAGCCTATGATGGATTTGCGATCATCAAAGTTACCTGCCAATCCGAGTCTAAAAAACCTGCTAAACTAACATCAGATGTGTCAGTGTATAAAATACCATAATCACTAGTATCACGAAGATACCTCAACACACTTTTTGCTGCCACCCAATGACTTTTGAGAGGATTAGACATGAACTGGCTCATCACACGATTAGAGTATGCCAAGTCTGGTCTAGTTGTAGTAAGATATATCAAAATAACAACTAGTTGTTTATACATAGTGGCATCCACCTCCTTAGTGCCATCGTCATTACACAACTTTAGATTTTTCTACAATGGTGTTGATGTTGACTTACAGTACTCCATCCTGAATTTTTCGAGCATAATTTTGGCATACTTATTTTGAGTAAGAAAATCCCGTCGAGAATCTCTCCATATTTCCAGACCCAAGCAATAATGGATATTTCTGAGATCTTTCATTTCAAAGGCTTGTGACATCTGCAGTTTCATTTCTTTGATCAGAGCATTTATATTACATGTTATAATCATATCATCCACATACAAAGAAATAAAAATAATCTGCCTCTGTTTATTATAGTTGGTGTACATATTTGGATCATTCATGCTCCTATGAAAACCATGTTGTAATAAGAATGAATCAATCTTCTCATACCACGACCTGGATGCTTGTTTTAAACCATATAATACCCTTTTCAACCTACAAACTATATGTTCCTACCCTTCTTTGACAAATCCTTTAGGCTGGACTAAATAATTCTCTTCTTTTAAATCACCATTAAGAAATGAAGACTTAACATCTAACTGGGGTAGGTTCCACTGATATTTTGTACCTAAAGAAATTAAAATTCTAATAGTATTAATTTTGGCTAAAGGGGCAAAGGTTTCATCAAATTCTATTCCCTCTTGCTGTGAATAACCATTTTCTACGAGTCTAGCCTTAAACCTGTCTATATTCTCATCTGCATTAACTTTAGGTTTGTACAACTACTTACAACCTATGGTTTTTTTTCCTTCAGGCATTTCAACTATATCCCAAGTATGGTTTTTAGTAATTGATTCAATTTCTTCATTCATTGCAACCCTCCATTCATAAGATTGACTTGCTTCTTTATAGTGTGTGGGTTCTACAATGTTTAAAATACTTGTTATTAAATCATAGTCTTTTAATCTGGCTAGTAATTGAGTCTTCCTACCTGATCTTCTCGGTAGAGGACTCACCTTAAGTATGTCTACTTTAGACTTGTACGGGCTTTCCTTATTGACTACATCACCTGTTTCTGCTTCTTTCTACTCCTGCTGCTGATTATCCTCACTAATTTCTTCCATCAATAATGGAATATGCCATTATTTATGACTATATTCCTTTCCTTCCTCAACTTGTTCATGAAATATGACATCTCGACTAGAAAATATTTTATGAGTCATAGGATTAAATAATTTGTATGCTTTAAACTCAGTGCCATATCCTACAAAGATACATTTCATGGCTTTAGGATCTAACTTCTTTCTATCCTCCTTTGGTATATTCCCAAAGGCTTTTGACCCAAATACTCTTAAATGACTCACTATTGGTTTGAATCCATATAATGTTTCAAAAAGAGTTTTAAATCTAAGACATTTAGTAGGACTCCTATTATTTAAATAAATGTTAGTGTTGATGGCTTCAGCCAAGAAACCATTTCATAGACCCTTAACTTGAAGCATACTTCTTGCGCACTCCACTAGAGTTATGTTCTTTGATTCTACCACTCCATTTTTGTGTGGAGTATGAGGTACTGTAAACTGTTGAACAATCCCATGATATTTGCAACAATTCATGAACTCACCCAACCTGTATTCTCCCCCTTGATCAGAGCGGAGAATTTTTATGCATTTTCCTTTCTGATTCTCTACCAAAATTTTAAATTCTTTAAATCACTGAAAGGTCTAACTCTTTTTCCTTAGAAAATATATCCAAGAGAATCTAGTGCAATCATCAGTAAATAGGTGAAAATAATTTGCACCACCTAGTGACCTGGTCTGCATAGGTCCGCATATGTCTGTATGCACCAAATCTAGTATATCTCTTTCATTTTTATCAATATGCAGAGGGAATTATTCTCTATGCATTTTTCCTAATGCACATCCATCACAATCTAATTGAATACTATGAGAAATAGGGAGTCCATTGATCATACCTTTTCTTTGAAGTAGCATGAGGTCTTGTAAATTAAGGTGACTGAATCTCTGGTGCCAAAGGTTTTCAGCTATCAATCCCGTTGGAACCATGGCTTACTGTGGCATTATTTTGACATTTAATATGTACATGCTCCCCACACACAGTCCTGATGCAATTGTTTCCATCCTTCTATCCTTTATGACACAATATGTCTTGAATAATTCTACTACTAGATCCTGATCTGTTATCATATATACAGAGATCAAATTTTTCTTGATCCTGGGCATGTACATCACATTCTTAATAGGTATTATTTCACTACCATGAAACCTTACTGGAATATCACAATACCCTTTGATCTCATATCCTCTGTCATATCCTAATAAATTTTTTAGATCCACATGAAGTTTCTTCAAGAAATTCAAACCATTCTCTCTTACTTGTCATATGTGAGGATGTGCCAGAATCAACATACCATATGTCATCCTCATCTTCCTTAGAAGATGAAAGAGCACAATTAGCTACAAACAGTCGATGATCATGACTGTGGTCTTCATCGACAAAATATCCTATGTGCCTACTCTACTTATTCCTCACTTCATCTGTCTGCCTCTTAAAACATAACTTATCTCGATGGCCATTTTTCCATAATAAAATCATTTAATGCCAGAAAAATTGTTTGCAGACATACCTTTAAATGGTATATTTTGAAACTTGCTACCTCCTATCTGTTGCTATTGTTTCTACTATGGATGCTTCCCTTTAAACAATCTACTTTTCACCATAAAAGCAAGATCATCATTTTGAGGTCTTAAATTCTGCCGCCGCTCTTCTTCTTGTAGCAAAATTCTTGTCAATTCTTCAAATGCAGGGGATTTGTCCCTTGCTGCCAATTTTGTGATGAACATCTGATATTCATCCTTCATTCTGTTTAACGTGATTGTTACTAGATCGGAATCAGACACCTTCTCTCTGATTTCACCCAATATGTCCTTCAGGTCTTTAACCCTTGCAACGAATCCAATATATGATTCATTTTCCTCCATCCTCATTGAAAACAACTTGCCTTTGAGCGATAAGATGTGATTTGTATTTTGTGTCTAGTATAAGTTCTTGAGTGTTATCTAGATCTCAATGGACGATTTGCCATCTCTTATGCGTGGGATAATATTATACTTGATGAACATCTTCAGTATAATCTTTTCTTTGTTCTCCCTTTTATCCTAGTCTTGTATAGGTACGGTTTTTCCTGTAACAATATTTGGTTTTTTCTCATCACCTGTGACAATTGACCGCACATTTTCTCCCTCAATTAGTGCCTATAGCTTGAATTTCCAATTGGTGAAATTTAACCCATCAAGTTTGCTAGACTCATTGAGATACGTTTATATGGTATTATTCATACTAGACTGATAGGATTCTAGACCCTTCGATGATTCTAGCCAACTAAATAATTACAAGCTACACTAATAAGAACTCAATACATATCAGATCCTAATCCCAAATCTGCCACCAATCTGGCACAATCTTGTGATTGTAACTCAAATCCACCACCGATTTTAGGGTTACTATGTATGCGACTCAAATCCACCACAAATGGGAAAATCACAGTTGCATAACCACCAAAAAATGTGTTTGTGACTCAAATCCACCACAAACGGGCAAATCCAATGTGCAGAACTGCCAACAAATGTGTTTGTGACTCATATCCACCACAAATGGGAAAATCCCATGTGAAAAACAACCAACAAATGTGTCTACAACTCAAATCCACCACAAAAGGGAAAATCCCATGTGCAGAACTGAAAACAATGCCTACAACTCAAATCCACCACAAATAGGTGAATCCCATGTGCCTAAACTACCAAAAAAGAGAGATCAACGCTTTTTTGAGCCAAATATCCTTGCCAAAATAAAATCCGTGTGAGTCCCGAAATTGGCATGAGTGTGACCCTAGCAGTCACGCTGATTGTGCCTTTCGGCACGACTATCACGTAGAAAAACATGCTGACCCTCCTGTGCTTAGAAAAAAAACCTAATATTTGTGAGTGAGGTGCTTACTACAGTCCACCTACTGCTGTGAGCATTGAATCTCTTGTGTGCACCGTAGCCACAAAGGCTATGTAGTCATGAAGGCTTTCTAGTCGCAAAGGCTCTGTAGCCACTTAGGGCTCTAAAGAAAAAAATAGGCTCACATAGTCTGAGCTTTGATACCAAGATAAAAACTAAATTGAATAGAAACTGCAGCTCACAAGTGAGTACTGCACTTGGAGACTGCACACAAATGGAGAGTACAATCTACATTCATTAATCAAATGATACAACTATAATGACATCACAAAGGTGTAGGAAGTTGTAAACAAACTCCTATATCCTAGGAACTAATCCTAACTTAAGGAGCTACGTTACAAGAGTGTAACCATTTATCCATTAATATACAATAATATTAATTATTTTCAACTTATTTGTTATTAGGTCACCAAGATGATGTAATTGATCTTTCAAGAAGGAGTATTACTGTTTAAATTATTTTCTGAATGTCTTAGAGCTGAAATATTGATTGTAGAGATGTTGCAATTGATTTTTTTTTCAATATGAAGCTTTTAGAAACGGAATCTCATGAAAAATACCCACTATGTTTCCTCATTGGCTCCACGTCCTCATTGAAAATAGAAACTAAATAATATTTCTTGATAAATAGGAGTAGGCATATGTTTTGACTCATCATTTCCTACCTTCTGTTAAGGTTCCACTATGAATTCTCGACCAGTTGTCAACATTAATCACTCTGGGGTGTTTCAGATTCTTGGCTTGACCAAGGTGACGAGCGATTTGTGTATTTTATGCAATTTAAAAAGGGCCACTCTAGGAATCGATATTTTACTTTATGTTTTGGTCAATGAAATAGGCATGTGATTGATTACTTCCTGAATCTATTGTTTATGTTGGGAACCAGGTGTATAAGGCCCTCGATTTTACTCCTCCTTCCGTAAAAAATGAGGAATCACGAAATCATTATTCTCATCGAGTGGCACCCAATACGGAGGTTTTTTATATACATCAGGAAATTAGATAAACAATTAAGAAGATTACCTTATGGAAGACACAAGCCCCCAGATTGATGACACTGATACGAATTTCGATATTGATGAGAAAGTGAATCAAAATGTGAAGATCCAATTTTTATGCTATAAATGAGAGTATAAAATTACAATACTTGATTAAGTCGATTTCTTATGGTGCCAGTTGGAGATTTGCAGTATCCATCAATGTTTCAATTTTGAATGTGATAATGCCACTCTCTTTCTGCTCTTATTTTCCCTGAGAGTAGCATTCATAGGCTAGAGATGGGTATATTAGTTTTCCTTTCATTATATTGGTGATTGGATTGGAGCGACGAAAAAATGAGCAAAAAGGATAGAAGTATGCAAATCTAGTGCAAAAATTTATGGCTAGGTAATGACTTTACAAAAGATACAAGGTTCATCTTCATCCTGGGTATAGTATCACAGGTTTTCTTCTCTTTGATATTAAACATGAGTGATCACACACCTCGGAAAATATGCTCCTCGAGTTTGTCTTCGTCCCGGATATAGCATCAAAAGTTTTCTTCTCTTCGATATTATACATGAGCGATCTCACACCTCGACCCTTGCTAATCATTCCTCGAAAACTAAGCATCATTTGTGTCTAGAGGATGCTAGAATCATTGTCAAGGAGAAACACTTTCAAAGAAGAAAATTAGAGAAGCCCTTGAAATTATAAAACACCCGCACAACATTAATAGGGACGGAGGATTTGATATCAGTGATAGTTGGCGGTCTCTAATTCGGCATTTATGCTCCTCGAGTTTGTCTTCGTCCCATGTATAATATCACAGGTTTGCTTCTATTCCATAATACTTTAGGACTTGGTCGTAAAAAACAATATATTAAATTCTTTACTTGTAATCATTATCATTAATTAATTTTTATTTCCATTAATAAAAATTAATTAATTATTAGTTATTATGAGTATGTAATTTATTTTTAATAAAATAAATAAAAAAATTAGTCATAATTATAACTAGATTAATTAAGATTAAGTCAATTTTCCTAATAAAAATTAATTTAATAATAATAATTATTAAAATTAAATAAATAATTATAAATAATTATTATTAATATTTATTAACATTTGAATAAATAAATGTTAATATTAATTAATAAACGATTATTTATATTTACATATTTTTATTTTTATTTATTTACATTTATTAACTTTTATTAATTATAATTTAATAATTATTATTATTAAAATTAAATAAATAATCATAAATAATAAATGTTAATAAATGAATATTAATATTAATTAATAAACTATTATTTTTATTTAGATATTTTTATTTTTATTTATTTACATTTATTGATTTTTATTAATTATTATTTAATAATAATTATTAAAATAAAATAAATAATTATAAAAAAAATTATTAATTTTTTCTAATATTTATTTTGAGTAAATGAATATTAATATTAATTAACAAACTATTATTTATATTTATATATTTATATTTTTATTTATTTAAATTATTAATTTTTATTAATTATTATCATTTAGATGCGAGGAAAATATATTATAATACTCTTCACTAATGACTAAGAAGTTAATTAAAAAAGTTTTAAGTTAGTAATAATAAAAAAAATTTAAAATTCTAAAATTTTTAACATTTAGTTTTTATTACTTAAAATAAAAACAATATAATTATTATTATTGAATAAATGATATTATATAAACTATTAAATAAAAAATCATAAAATTTTATTTAGATTTATTAAAATAAAATAAAGTAAAAAAATGCATTGAATTAATAAAAAATGTTAAATGCATTAAAACTTTATTAAAATTTATTAAAATAAAATATATAATAGAATTAATAGAATTATTTGTGGATGGCTGATTAAATGATATTTTATAAATTTTATGAATTTATTAAAATTTACAATAAATTAGTTATTTATTTATTTATTAATAAAAATTATTAAATTAATTAATAGAATATTAATTAGATAGTTTTTGTTGGTCTTTTTCTCTGTGGCACTATTAAGACCTTTACCTGGTGTCCTTCTTTCATTCTTCACTCGAAATCTTGTAGTGAATATGGATTCCCGTTGGGATTTGAAATGTTGACCATTGTTTTATAACACTGTGGATAATCCGAAGATTTCTTCAATAAACGAGAACCACAAAAGTTTGAGAACCAAAAAAATACAAAATTGTTTTAGAATGATAGATAATGAACTAAATTTAAATAATATAGAAGCTAATATATGAATTCGGTATTCTGAACTGAAAATGAAGTTTGTCAATAAGGTCATGACTAAGTTAAGTTGGCCAAATTCAATAAAGTGTTTCATGAACCTAAATGGTGAATAGCTATCACATTAATTAACATAAAAGGTTGAAACTTATTTTTCTAGAAAATAGCTAATCAAAATTACTTAAACAATGAGTGATTCCAAAAAGACTCTAATTCAATAAATATGGTTTTTTATGGAAACTCTAAGACAAGAAATTTGAGGATTTATTGTTCAATCAGAGAATATATGTAAAACCACTACTATATACATGATTTAGTTACACATATCCTCAAACTATATTTCATTCAATATTATATAGATTGTTTTAGGGTTTAGCTAGTTTTTTATTATTATATTTTTTCTCATAAGATTCATATATTTATTTTACTTTATCAAATATTGTGATTTAATTTGTAGTTTCTTTCTATTTTGTATGTAATTGTGTATTTAGATGGAAATTGTTCGACATGGAGGTGACACTTTTTATATTAAAAAAAGGAAAAAAATGGGGATCAAAACATCATGACATATCCATCTCATTTCTTGTACTTATTTTACAGGTCTATCAGGGCAACTGAGACTTGGAAAATCACTCTTTACTTTCTTTTCGTATATTCATTTTTTGGATATAGACACTTTGCAGGATTGCTCAGAATCGTGAGGCTACAAGAAAAATGTGTTTGAGAAAAAATGTGAGGATATACTATGATTAATCTTCATAGTGTCTCATTTCAACGTTAAAATGTTTCCTATGGCACATTTGCAATGTAAACAAACTTGTCACATATATGAGTATGAATAGGAGTCAATCAATGTTAAAAAAACACTTGTGTCTTATCTTGCGTTGAAATTATTTTTATTGATTCATTATCTCATTAGAACTTTAGGTTTTCCAGTTGAGCATAAACTCCCTTTTCCTTTGGAAATGTGGCCATGTTTCTAAATATTTGATGGAAGAGAGAAAATTTCTATTCAATACTCCACTTACTTAGAAACATTAGAAATATTTGTTTAATTCTAGAAAAAAAATGTTCCTGGGGTTATTTCACATGACTTAAAATAATGTAATAGTCATATCTACATAATTGTTAAAATATATTACTAGAATGCTCTCCAAAATGCATCTAAACATAAAATAGATCATTTTTCAAACTTAAACTGCAGTATTCATTGTTCATTTACTGTTGGATGTCCAAACCTTTGCCAAAAGTAGTGGCACCAAGAGAAGCAAGGTGACCTTAAAACCTTAAGAGACATGTCATGAATGTATGCCAGGTGAAAGAGATGTGTCACTTATGCATGTCAAGGTGGAAGAGATGTATAAGAGGAGATAAGTCAGGACAACATAGATGGGACTTCATCCAAGGGTGAGGATGAAGAAAAAATTGAATTGGTTGGAAAGGGAAGGAATGTAAAATGGAAGAAATATAAAATTAAACTAGAATATAGCCAAGGGGGAATGAAGAAAGACTTGTCCAAAATAAAGTGCTTCAATTGTCATGAATTCGGGAACTATGCCACGAAGTGTCCATAAAACATTTTGAGCAAAAATAACTTAGGAGGAGTAGTGGGTGAATCCTTGGTTTCACATTTCAAGCTTTACTTAACCCATATTGCATGCATGGCCAACATAATGATGCAGAGCATGTGGTACTTGGACTTAGGTGCATCGTTCCACATGACAGGGTGTAGAGATTTTTTCAGTTATCTGGAGGAGAAATATATCCATATCCACATCGAGCTTGGGGATGACATGACCGGTATTGGTACAGTAACCTTTCAAAGGGAGTTAATATCCCCTCTTAGAGTTAAGGATGTCATGTTCTTTCCACGCCTAAAGAAAAATCTTATCTCCGTAGCAGTTTATGAAGATCATGGTTATGATGTGATCTTCAACAAAGGGAAAGAATTCCCGAGACACATAGCCATGGGAAAGGTGAATCAGATCAGGGTTCGTGTGAAGAACCTATATAAGCTATATGTGGAATATTATGTTTCAATATAAAGCAATAAGGTAGAGAAAAGGTAGAGTCGCGATGTCGATTAAATTTGACAAAAAATACTTGGACATTTTCATCATGGCACCTTAAATATTATGTATCAAATAACCACTAGCCTCCCTAAAGGATCACTTGAGAATAAGGATGTATGCAAGAGATGTACCTTGGGAAAGTATGTAAAATCCACATTCCATTATCGAGACAAAAAAACACATGTAGTCTTGGAAAGGATCCACTCAGATGTCTGTGAACCATTCTCAACAACCTGCACTCCCATAAATAAATATTTTGTTATTTTTATTGATGACTTCTCAAGGAAGTGTTATATCTTCTTCATGTAGATGAAGGAAGAGACATTATTCAAGTTTGTAGAATTAAAGGCACTCATTGAGAAAGAAAGCTATAAGAAGGTGAAGTATCTTAGGAGTGATAATGGAGATTAGTATGTTTTGAATAAATTCAAGAATTCTTGTGTGAATGAAGGAATTCGAAGGGATTTGATGGCACCCCATAACCCATAAAATAATGGGGTAGTTGAGAGAAAGAACTGTAGAATTTTGAGAGTTTTGAGGGATATGTTGCATGACTAAGGCCTACCACTACATTTGTGGGAGAGGCATGTAACACATCAATATATTTACAGAACTAGAGTCCTCATCGGATTCTTTGTATGATTAGACCAGAGGAGGATTTCTTGGGGATAAATTTAGATGTTCTACACTTCAGGATTTTTGGAGCCTATGTTTACTACCATATCTCCGAACAATCAAGGAAGAAACTTGAGCTGACAACAGAGTTGGGGGTATTTTTGGGTCCAAAAAAATCCTCACAACTACCATGTGTACTTAGCTCCCCTCAAAATGATAATTTTTCAAAGGCATATAAATTTTGATGATGAGAAAATGAGGTGGTGATCTTTTGAGAGAGAGATTAAAATCCCAAAAGAAGAGGAGATTTTAGCTCCAAAGAAAGAACCTCACGAGGAAACTCAAGAAGTTGTGGAACACCCACAAATTGAGGATTAGAGAGGAGATAGAGGGGAGACATCCACTAGAGCAGAACCATCCAGACAAGGAATGAAAAGAACCCTGGAAGGTGATAGACTTGTACAAGATGCGAATGAGAATGTAGGAGCTCCTTCAAATATACACAGACAGAGGAGGTCACCTGAATGGTACACTAGATACATGGCTCTAATGACTAATGTTGTAGAGACGGAACCATCCTCTTTCGAAGAGGAAATAGAGAAAACTATATGGGTTGATGCAATGGTGGAAGAGTGTGAATTCATTGTAAAGAACAATGTTTGGGAATTGGTAGCAATAGCAGCAGATAAATCAGTTCTGGGTTCAAGATGGATATTAAAGGTTAATCATGCAAAAAATGGAAGCATAAAGAAGTATAAGGCTAGATTCGTGGCTAAAGGATTCTCTCAAGTTGAGGGAATTCACAATGAGGAAACCTTTGATCTTGTAGCAAGGTATTCATCCATTACATCAATTCTTGCATTGGTTGTGAAAATGGGTTGGAAGATCCACCAGATGGACGTAAAAATTACATTTCTTAATGGGGTTATTGAGGAGGAGGTGTACATCGAGCAACCAGAAGTTTTTTATACATTTGATCGAGAGTCTCATGTGTGCATACTCAAGTGACCATTGTACGGTCTCAAAAAAGAACCTCATGCATGGTACACCAGGATCAATAACTATCTCACTGGTTAATGGTTACTTGTATACATTATATAACAAGTAAAGGACGTGGATGAAAATAGTGATCCAACACAACCATTATATATATTGTACACATTAAGGAATTAATATAAAAAAAATGATTAAATCTAGTCAAAATAAAAATATGTTCCTTCTATTTTGACATAATTTTAAAATTATTATTTAGATTTCAAATTATTACTTTCACTTAATAGTTTGAAATAAAAATTATATTTTCTTAATATAATACTATTAAAAATTATTTAATATTATCTCTTTAACTTAATATTAATAAATTGATATATTTGTACTAATTTCAAGAAATAAATAAATAAATGATAATATTATAATTTTGACCTAATATTATTAGGTAAACTTAAAAAAAAGTAAGAGATAATATTTTTACCTTAACTTAGCATTATTACTTAAAGAGTAATAATAATTTAAAAAAAAATCCTAAGACATTAATATAATAATTTAGAACCTTCAAGGTTAGGAGAGCTCTTAGATTAAAAAATAAATCAAAGATAATTAGTTTCCCATGTTCACCTTCCCTCTATCAAAGGTATTGCTCACAAGATTGCTCAAATTTTCAGCATAGGATCTCTTCTTATTTTAGTCCTTGAATACTATTGGTAGCTCTCTCTAATCCCTTAAAGACCCGTTGCATCTTGTCAAATTTTAAGGAAGCATATGATCTCTTCTTCTTTTAGACCTTGAATACTATTCTTATCTCCCTTAGATTCACATAAATGACCTGTTTGATCTAAAAGACATGAAAGGACCCGTTAGATATAAAATAAATGAAAGAAATTTATTTAATGCCATGTTTCTATTGGACCTTCTACATTGGAGAAAAGGTCTTCTCTATGAATCAAAGAATTCGTGAGGATTCCACTCATATAACATATTGTAGAGTTCATTCCTTAGCTTTGGCGGAACATGCTCACAAAACTAAACACGGCGTTTATGTAGAAGATTCTCAAGTTATTGCCAAGTTCAACCACTATCATCATCATAAGTTTAGGGAAGCTATAGAAATTGAAAAAAGTATTATAAAGCAAGATAGGGATGACGGGTGGAAAATTAGCAGTGGTTGGATCTCTTCCATTAGGTTGATTCCTTTGTGTTTTCTTTTCTCTATTTTCTTTTTTCATTTTTCCTTTGATATAGTTTTTTCCTTTTTTATTTTTTTAATTATTATTACTATTTAAGTAATAAGACTAAGGTAATAATATTAGGGAAAAATTGATACTAGGTCAAAAGTATAATATTATCATTTATTTTTTGAAATTAGTACTAATATTTAAATTTATTAATATGAAGTCAAATAAATAATATTAAATAATTTTTGATATTATATTAAGATATTAAGAGCATATTATTAGAAATATTTTTTAAGATTATATTTAGAAAATTCTTTTTGATTAAAAATTTATGTAATTATTATTTTTATTTCAATTTTTTTTTTATATAAATTCCTTAACATCTATTTCCGTTTATTTTGACCCTTTTATTGTTTCCTTCATTGATCATTTCTCCTACAACATATAAAATGGTTATATTGGATTAGTACTTTCATCCGAATCTGCATGATGAACTATACTTAGTGGTTTCAAACCTGTCCACAATAAATGATGAGATATGATTTACTAAAATTATTTTCTCATTTCTCATAAAATTATGAATCACAAAAGTTTGCATTCTGAAATATTTATTTTTCAATTTTATTGAAAAAATATTTTTCAAACATTTCATTGCATCATAACTTTGAAGGTGTTATTGTAGTTTTGTACCATGTGGATAATTTTCTCACATTTGTTTTTCCATAATTTCCAAATGTAGTTGCAATACTTATGTCGTGATTTTTAAATATTGTTGCAATGATTTTTTTATGGTTAAGCTTCATAATTAAAATCCTTGAAAATAAGCCCCAAGGGTTAGCTTAGTGGGTCGAGCTCCCGTTTATAAGTACTTCGCATGTTGGGAGGTCACTGGGTCAAATCTCCTTGACACCCTTGGGGTTAGGCACTTGTTTTTTTTCTGATAGGTTGATCGGTGTTGAATTTCCCTTGGATGTAAAAGACATCCTTTTACAAAATCCTTGAAAATAACTCATACCCAAGTAAATAAAGGACCCACCATAATTTAAACAATTATTTGCATAAAAAAATGAATAGAAACAACATGGAAATAAATATAGCTACATGAATTCCTACCTACAATTAGTTGTGTTTTCTTCAATGCTTTAACAAGTAAATGTCAAAATTTATGCAAGTAAGCAATTAACTTTTCTATTCCATATATCAATTTGCAATTTTTCTAAAATAATAGCATTCACTTAAGTGGTAGGGACTAAGTTTCCTACACCACTTCTTTTATAATACATTTTTCTTTGTTAAAATTTAAAAAATCATAAAAAACAACTAATTTATTTTTCCTACGACACTTGTTTTATAATACATTTTACTTTGTTAAAATTTAAAAAATCATAAAAAAGAATTAATTTATTACTTATTCTAAATTATAATTTTATTATGAATTATGTTCATCTATTTTAAAATAATGTTTCCAAAATTTATATTTAATAATGAATAATTATTAAGTAGATAATAGAAATTTAATCTTCTTAGAATAGTCTAGAATATTTATAGTAATATACAAAAATCAAAGGTTGTGTTCTTTTTTCTATTTTAATTAAATTGATCAATTAGAAAATATGGCATACTAAGAAGTGTCATAAGAAGTGAGTTATGATTTTTTGGGAATTTGGTATTAATAAGCCATAGTATTGTCCACTTATTGTAACAAAGCCTATCTAGAGATGAAACAACTCTTATTAAAGTGGGAGTACATCTCGATGGTTAAGAATATTTTTCCATGTATATATTTTTAACTTATAAATTCATTATTTTTATAATTAATAATAATAATAATAACTATTATTATAATTATAATTTAATTAGCTTTTCTTATTTCTTTCCAAATTTTAACAAAGTGGGGTATACCATGAAGTAAGTGTTTTGATTCTTGTTATGGATTAATTCTTATCGAAATTTACCGAAAATCTAACTTATATGGTTGTGCTAGTCATAAAAAGTTTAATATATATGAAAACATTTAAAAAACAATATAGCAATATATTCAACTCCACTTTACCATAAAAAAATCTTAATTTGTAAATAGTTCTTAGTGATTACTCATGTATACTAATTACGAGACAAAAGTTCCATTTACAACCCTTATATTAGATAAAATAACACAACATACCACTATTTTGATCATAATAAGTAAGCGTTCACAAATAAAAAATAAAAAACAAAGTAAATAAATATTAACAAAAAATCTTGAAATATATTCAAAAAATGATGATGATAGATATCCCAATTTAAGTGGATGAGAATATTATTTTGAAATCTGGTGAGAACCCCATGAAATTAAGACAATTATTTGGGGTTTGGTTACTAATTCCTAGAGAATAAATTTATGTTGCCATATTATTATTCTATCCTATATAGTAGAGTTATGTTATTATTATGGGTATTCATGTTGATAGTAGGGTTATGTTCTTATCATTAATATTAACTTTAATGGTAGAGTATACTCTTTGAAGTTGAAATCATTTGCAATAGAAAATTTGTGCTTGTGTGGTTTGGGGATTTAAGTAACATTACTAGAACTCTCATCCTATAGAGTTAAACAGACAACATATGAAATTTGGAATATGATCATGGCTTAAATTTAAAACGGATGTTTAGATTTTTGATCATTTTATTTAAAAAATTATGATATTTATTCTTTCATACTTAAGTCAATAAAAGCATATATTTATAGATCATATATAATTAATAACTACAAACTTTAAAATTCATAATTTATAGGCTATTTTTTGAAATTTTCAACACGAGACAGTAAAATTTACATCGAGAAACAACATGAAAATGCACACACACTAGTGTGGGATCACATGTCACATAGTGATGGATCCTAGCGATACATTAGTGTGCAAACTAATTTTTAAATAAATTGGAAAATTAATTTTAATATTATCTCATGAGTGTAATATTTAACTAAGTGTGATAGACTTAGTTAGCTCAAGAATTTGTTGAGGGTCAAAGGATAGGCATGTAGAGTGATTCTATTATTAAGAGGGTCTAGTTGCAATTGTAGCACTAGTGTAGTATGAGTGGGATAATTTAGCTCACATTAAATGAGTTAAAATCAGTTTAACTAGTTCTAACTGACTGATGAGCTAGTGGAAGATCAAGTGAGTTAAAATAGATTTAATTCAGAAGTAGTGATCTACCAAGTAACTGATGATTCACTATTATTAACTACATGCATGTCAATTCAGGTGGAGACCGATTTGAGACCAAGGTTAAATGCAAGTAAACTATGAGTTGCATTTTTAGAAAAATCTCAAGATGTAGTTTTATAACCACAGTAAGCCCATGATGAATTGTGAAATCAAGGAAGGCCAAATTTCCTATTTAATAGGGGTTTAATTCTCTAGGGATTGTGTAATAATGATAGGGTGAAGGTAGGCTGATAATTCACTATGTGTTTGTTCAATTTTTCCCAAATCAGTGTGAAGAAATTGGTAGAGTGTATGAGATTGTGGTGATGACAAATGCATTGTATTGTTTCATGATTTCTTGGTTGATTATCCAATAAATATGGAGGGGTTTTGAGCAGTTTCTTTCCCTAGGAATATCTGGTGTCGTGTATTGATTTACTTCTTTCTCTTACTTGCATGTGATGGAAGGATCATGTTTTATATTCCGAAAATATTGTAGAAGGATTCAATATCTTGTTTTAGTACATTACATGATTGGATTGAGTACATTCATATAATTTCTACATGGTATTATAGCGGTGTTAGATATTTTCTACACTATTAATAGAAACCCTAAAAGAAACATGATCTAATATTTACTTTAAAGTGGATATTATCTATATAACATAGAAAATCCACTAAAACAATCCCTTAAAAAGCTATTTGAACCAAGTAATAGGAGATATTGATATCCAAAATACCATTGAGAGAGCAAGATAGTATTCAACATCTTTTCATGAAGATGGATCCGCGTTGGGATTCAAAACATTGACCATTATTTTATAACGTTGTGGATAATCCCTAGATTTCTTCAATAAAATAGTATTCATTAATGCCTAAATAAAGTTGTGACATCTAAATTCAGTCATGATATCCTAGTGATAACCTAGGCTAATAGGTTGCTTTGTGATGTTGAAACTAGAAGGAAATATGGGTTGTGTTAAGATTTATTATTAAGAATAAAGTTAGGCATTGAGTTTAGATTTTTATTTTTAACAATCCAATTAACTTGATTTTTGTTTGCTCAAAAGCATTTTCCACTGCAGGAATTGCATTGTTTAGAAGGTATGTAGTGTAGAAGATAAAAGGAGAAGAGGCACGTAGAAAAATAAGAGAATATAGCTGGACTTACTATAGGAATTGCATTGTTTAGAAGGTATGTAGTGTAGAATATAAAAGTAGAAGAGGTAGGAGTGTCAGCACACAAAGATAGATAAATAAGAGACTATACCTAGACTTATTGAATTCTCACTAGAAAGGAAACACAAAAATCAAATAGGAGAATAAGAAGAAAGTCTAGGAAGTTATAGTATCATAGGAGTTGAAAAGACAAAGTAGAAATAGGGAAGAAGAGAGAGGGAATGAAGAGACATCTATAAAAATGTTTGGAAGCCACCAAAAGGTGAACATACTATTACAAAGTTAAGATGTAAATTATAGTCAGAAGAACGTTTCAACGAGGCTCCGGAATGAAATACTGAAACCATGTAGCACTTATATTCATAATAACCTCGGTTGCACCTTAATAAAATGTATCTGAATTTGACCTGAACTGTGTGATTAAGCTGGTTATATATCATATGTTGGATATTGTGTTCATTTAGCATTGTTCCTTATTCATTGTATTAGTGGACAACTGTGGCTTTGCAGAGTCATGTTGGGTGTGTATCTATGCATTAGCTGGAACATCGAGTTGAACCATCCATTTTCAAGGAAGTTTACAAATTAATATAAATTCAATAAATCCAACCAATAACAAGTAAATTAATTGTATACATTATATATTTTGGGAATATCATAGAATTTTTATGGAGAGGAGGGAGACTTAAATTTCAAAATAATTTTTTTTAAAGGAATTTAATTTTTTATAGATAATTTATATTTTTAAACTGGTCAATTGGGTTTATCTGGGGTGGTTAGATATGGTTGTCATTTTACTTACCTAGAACCAAAGTTTCCTAGTAACATGATGGGTTATAATTTGTTGATAAATATTGTTGTAATGGATTTTTTCATATGAATAGTTTTTTGATGGCTTAAGTATTGTGAACTATTGTTATATTGACTTCTAGCTAACTTGATCCCAACAACCTATGAACAGTATTGTCACTACAACACAAAGGGGGGTTTTAAGAAAATATTTAAGACAATTTTTGGGAAATTGTCTTAAATTGAAACAAAAGAAAACTTGTATTGTCTTAAATATTGTCTTTAAGAGGGTCTCTCAAATTGAATTGTCTCAAAATATCGTCTCTATAAAGACAATATATAACACATGCCTTTTTGTCTCTCTAGAGAAATTTTCATTTTTGTCTCTCTAGAGACAATAGATGGGAATAAAGACTTATTGTCTTTAAAAAGACAATGTCTGTGATCCTAACTATTGTATCTCGAGAGACAATATAAAATAATGAATCTAGAAAAATATCCCACCATTGAAATAAACCAATATTAAAAGTATTTAATTAAAAATAAACTACAATATCATTAATTAATTCATATTAGGACACAGTGGAATCGAACCACTGATCTCCTACTTATAAAGAAAGTTCTATTCCATTCAGCTAGCACCCTTTAAAGAATTATGTAAGAGTTATGGTTGTCCTTGAAATTGCATATGTGGGCATTGATTTTGAAAAAATGCTCAACACATAATGGTGTAATGTTTGTAAAATCTAAAATCAATGCAACCCCTAATTTTTACTTGATAAAAATAACTCAATGGAGTTAGCTTGATGTCACACGCATGTAGCATCACTCACACAAGCAACTAATATACAATAATTTACAAAACTATTTAATCTATTCATACGACAAAAAGAAACTAGAATTATCACAAGCCCTTAATATCTTGTCACAACTATTGAATGGTTTATGTTTATCATGTTTTCACTCTTTGTATATTCCAGAAATATGAATATTTTCAAGGATTTTTTCACATCAACTAAAGATAAGGTAGAGAGAATTTTGCATAGCCATCCTCTTATATATTCCTATCTATCTATCCATAAAATTTTTGCAGCAAGTTAGATAATCCAACATGGTTATCACCACCTGTTAGAAATGATAAAAAATGAGAGTAAAAAATGTCCTCATATTTAACTTGCACCCTAGAAGAGAAGGTTGGTGGACCACCATCATTTTCTTGGCCAATCAATGTAATCAATTCTAACATCCTGCCATGCAATTACACTTCCAAATAAGTCATGCATAGCTTTGAAAGCTCGATTCAATCATACTGCATTCAAAAGAGTATGGTGTATTTTGTTTTACCACATATCCAAATTAAACCCTGTAACAATAAAGGCTGAAGTCCTAATTAAAAAAAAAAGTGATCAAGTCGCCTTGAATTCTTCTTCAGGAGTTGCAGCATGCTCTAGCCCACAACAATTTTGCGGCTGCTTCACCCAAAAGTCTCTTTGTTGGACCCTGATGAGAAAATGTAAAAAGCTCCTTCCTCGGAACCAAGTTAACCACCTGCTTCCTCTGATACATAGACCTCAAACCATAAATCCTAACAAGAGGAAATGCAGTCACTCCAACCTCTTCCACAAGTCATTTTCAATTTCTACAATTTCATACTTACATTTAACTTCTCAAGAAGTGTCTTCATTCCAAGCATAATTCCACTCTGTACAGAGCCCAAACATCACCCTTTTGGGGAAATATCATAATAGTTCCTTTAGGACTTTTCTCCCATGAAAAAATGTGATAAAAAAATTATTTATCATGTTGTTGTTGGTATATTTTCCATGGTTAAAATTCCCGCAACCCTGGTAGAATCCATCATCCAGCCAGTGAGTGACAATCATACCTTCAATGAAATTAAGATCCATTTTACAAGAATTACAATATAAAAATACTAGCTTAAAATTCTCAAGGTGGTTAGGAGGAAAGGCTTTAGCTTTGATGTGAGATGTTATGATGCCCTTATCGGGTCACATTTTACAAATAAGGGTTTTCCTTGGGCTCTAGGTCTCTTCAAAGATATGGGAGGGGAAAAGGTCTCTCTCTTTAGTAATTTCTATTAAAGACATACCAATGGAGTTGCAAAGGAAAGTAAACTGATTTTCATGGCCTGTTTAGATGAAACCAATGACAAAAAAAAAAAAAAAGCATTTGTCCCTGAATTTGGAGAACGAAGACCATGTTGGACAGGAATGCTACAACAACAGAAAACCTTGATTGAAGCAAAGAATAAATTTCTGACTCCGTTTCCATAAATTATATTGAGGTAAGCATCTAATGTCATTTTTGTGTGCAATGAACCTCATGTCTACATTTTGGACTTATTTGGATGTCAACTAGCTGTGTGAATTTTCTCATGTTCGGATAGTATCCAAATTTCTAGCATCTGAATTGTTGTTCCACATAATATAAATATAATTATTTAATGTGACTGTTAAAATGGAAGTCGTTTTCTCTCTCAAGGACTTTTTAGGGTTATATATCTACTGTCATGCTAAAAATCGCTGTGGAATATGAACACGTACGATGTCTATGCGAATTGAATGATTTTACACTTAACCTATCTTAGACCCCCATTATTTAATTGATTATAGGCCTATATTGTAGGGCTATGACTCTTTGATGGATGGGCTGGAAAAGGGGGAGGCATGGTCTCCAATGCCCATCTTCTACTCTCTAATTATTGCTTCAATGGGAATTTGTTAAGAGATTGATTTGTGAATATGTTATAATGTAGACAGATATCTATGAGGACAAAAACGAGCTTATGTCCATTTCTTCAGTTGAGTGGCCATTTAGGCTTTACAATATTTAGGACAATTTTTCTCTCGATAGGATAACTGGCAATATCAAGATCCTTCTATATTTCAGAAATAAGGCTAGAGACAATCTATATATGTGACAATATAAACGAATACTCAATGAAGCTATGTGTTGGTGAAAACCCCCAAACTCATTAGGTTTGAAGTTTCCCACCCAAATTCAATGTGAAAGAACTTGACCTAGCGATACATTGCTTGGAATTTGATATTACCTGCAACACATCACTAGTGTATCCTCTTCACCAGTGAGAGAGAAAACAAAGGTTTTATATCATGGGGAAATCACCTTTTCCAATGGAAAGATGAGTATAAAGCCCTCTATTTCTCAGAAAGGATGTTTTTCTTTGATACAGGGAAAAGTGGTATTATTTAAGTTGTTTATCACCCATAAATCCTCTTTTGGGGATAAGATGATGATCACACTCTCACATTTCTTAAGAAAGAAGTATCACAATGATAAATAGAGGGTTGTTGTCCTTATCGTGCAAGAATCCTCATCTCCCCCAAACCAATTGAGAACTCAAAGAGACCTAAGTGTTGATTCAACTAGCCTACGATATGTGGTAGGTTAATTAGCACTCTATGTGTAAGAGGGGTAATTTTAAACTTAAATCTCAAACACTAATACCATAACATCGATAAGTGGTATGCATGGCTGAAGAATTAGCTTGAGAAAAAAATTAGACTTGACTCCTTCAAAGACCATAGGTGTCAAGTTTCTTACAATATTCTTCATTGTCCATTGCTCCTTTTGCGATTGAATGATTATACCTTTGACAAGGGTCTCAAAGTCACTTCTAGTAATCTGATGGACCTATGATCTTCCTCTCATCATGAATTTTAACATGGTAATCTAAGTAGTGTTTTGGAAATTTATTGAATTTGGAAATTAACACCAAGAAATGATTACAGAGTAGAAGATGGGCATTGGGGACTAAGGCTCCCTCTTTTCCAAGAAGAACTCCACTCTCTGTACAGGGCCCAAACATTACCTTTTCAGGGAAATATCCTAATAGTTCTTTTTCTCCCATGCAACAATATGAGAAAAAATATTTAGCACATTCTTGTAGGCATATTTTCCATGCTTAAAATGCCCACAACCCTAGTAAAATCCATCATCCAGCCAATTAGTGACAGCCATATCTTCAATGAGATTAAGATCCATTTTACAAGGATTACAATCTAGGAATACTAGCTGAAAATTCTCGAGGAGGTGAGGAGGCAAGGCTTCAGCTTTGATGGGAGCACTTATGATGCTCTTATCAGGTCATGTTTTGCAAATAAGGGTCTGCCTAGTGCTCTAGGTCTCTTCAAGGAGATGAGAGGAGAAAATTCCTCTCTCTTTATGAATTTTTGTCAAATACAAACCAATGGATTTGCAAAGAAAATTAAACCGATTTTAATGGCCTGTTTGTTAGATGAAACCAATGACAGCAAAAAAAATAGCTTTTTCCTTGAATTTGGAGAACGAAGACCATGCTAGAAAGAAATTTTCAGCAGCAACAAACCTTGGTTGAAGCCGATAATAAAACTTTTTATTAAAGTAAGCATCTAATGCCATTTTTATATGCATTGAACCTCATGTCTACATTTTTTACTTATTTGGATGTCAGCTAACTATGTGAATTTGCTCATGTTTGGAAAGTATCCAAATTGCTAGCATCTGAATTGTATTTCCACATAATATAAATAAAATTCTCGAATGTGACTATTAAAATGGAAGTTGTTTTCTCTCTCAAGGTATTTTTAGGGTTATATATTTACTTTCATGCTTAACATCGCTGCGGAATATGGACACATATGAGGTTTGTGTGAATTGATCGATTTTAAATTTAACCTATCTTAGAACCCCATTATTTAACTGATTATAGGCCTAGGTTTTAGGCCTATTAATCTATGTGATCGATAGGCTGGAAAAGAGGGAGCCTTAGTCCCCAATGCCCATCTTCTACTCTCTAATTAATTTTTCAATGGAAATTTTTAGGAGATTGATTTGTGAATATCTTACAATGTACCCAAATATATATGAGGAAAACAACGAACTTGTGTCCATTTGGTCATTTGAATGGCTATTCAGCCTTCAAAACATTTATGAAAATTATGCTCTAGATAAGATAACTGACAATATTAATTTCCTTCAAGATTTCAGCAATAAGGCTAAAGATAATCTATATATATGTAATGTAAAGGAAAACTCAACAATGAAGCCATGTGTTGGTGAAAACCATAATCCTTGGCTATGCATGTAGTCGTAGTTGAGTTTGTAAAATCCCAGATCTCAAATTAGATGTGCCAAGATATGGGTGTATAATTCTTGAATGTGACTATTAAAATGGAAGTTGGTTTCTCTCTCAGGGACTTTTCAGGGTTATATGCATACTATCATGCTTAACATCGTTGCAAAATGTGGACAAGTATGAATTCTATATGAATTGATTGATTTTACACAACCTATCTTAGACCCCCCATTATTTATTTGATTGTAGGCCTAGGTTGTACGATTATGACTCTGTGTGTTGGATGGGTTGGAAAAGAGGGAGCCTTAGTCCCCATCTTCTACTCTCTAATTATTTGCTTCAATGGAAATTTGTCAAGGGATTGATTTGAAAATATATTACAATGTTCCTAGATATCTGTGAGGACAATGATGAGCTTATTCCATTTGGTAATTTCAACAGCCATTCAAGCTTCACAATATTTAGGACAATTATTCTCTAGATAGGATAACTTAAAATATTAAGATCCTTGAAGATTTCAGCAATGAAGCTAGGAAAATCTATATATATGGAAATCTAAAGCCAAACTCAACAATGAAGTTGTGTGTTGGTGAAAAACATAATCCTTGGTTATGCATGTACTCGCAGTTGAGTTTTTAAAATCCTAGAACTCAAATTAGAAGTGCCAATATATCGGTGTAGATGGGTATACCACTACGTATGGAATTTTGGGCCTTTTACAGAGTTTTTTTGGATCCAAGTTAAGTTAACGCATGGCCCATTTCATGATCATGTTGGTTCTAAAAGGAACCCCCAAACTCAATAGGTTTGAAGGTTCCCACCCAAGTTCAGTGTGAAATAACTTAACCTAGTGATACATTGATTCGGAATTTGACCTTACCTACAACATATCACTAGTGAAACCTCTTCACCAGTGATAGAGCAAAGGGACGTTTTATATCATGAGGAAATCATCATTTCCAGCAGAAAATATGAAGAAAAAGCCTTGTATATCTCAGAAAGGATGTTTTTCTTTGATACAGGGAAAAGTGGTCTTATTTAAGTCGTTTATCACCCATAAATCCTCTTTCGGGGATAATATGATGATCACATTCTCACATCGCTTAAGAAAGAAGTATCACAATCATATAGAGAGGGTTCTCCTCCTTATTTTGCAAAACTCCTCATCTCCCCCAAATTAATTGAGGCCTAAGTGTTGATTCAACTAGCCTACGATATGTGGTAGGATAATTAGCACTCTATGAGTAAGGGTGGGAAGTTTTAAATTTAAAGCTCGAACACTAATACCATAACATCGATAAGTTGTATGCATGGCTCAAGCATTAGCTTGAGAAAATTTTTAGACCCGACTCCTTCAAATATCGTATGTGTCAAGTTTCTTACATGATTCTTCATTGAAAATTCATCCTTTAGCAATAGAATGATTGTAGCTTTGTCAAGGGTCTCAAAGTCACTTCCAATAACATGATGGACTTATGATCTTCCTCTCATCATGAATTTGAACATGGTAATCTAAGTAGTGTTTTGGAAATTGATTGAATTTGGAAATTAACACTAAGAAATAACTAAATAGTAGAAGATGGGTATCTGGGACCAAGAATCCCTCTTTTCCAAGTAGAAATCCACTCTCTGTACAGGGCCCAAACATCACCCTTTTAGGGAAATATCCTAATAGTTCCTTTAGGACTTTTCTCCCATGCAACAATATGAGAAAAACTATTTAGCACATTGTTGTTGGAAGATTTTCCATTCTTAAACTACCCACAACCCTTGTAAAATCCATCATTCAGCAACTAAGTGATAGTGATACCTTCAATGAAATTAAGATCCATTTCAGAAGAATTAAAATCTAGGAATATTGGCCGAAAATTCTCAAGGAGGTCAGGAGGAAAGGCTTTATCTTTAATGGGAGCTACTATGCTACCCTTATCGGGTCATGTTTTGTGAATAAGGGTCTGGCTAGTGCTCTAGATCTCTTCAAGGAGATGAGATGGACAAAGGTCTCTCTCTTTAATAATGTTGTCAAAGACAGACCAATGGAGTTGCAAAGGAAATTAAACCAATTTTGATGGCATGTTTGTTAGATAAAACCAGCGAGAACAAAAAAAAAAGAATTTGTCCCCAAATTTGGAGAACGAAGCCCATGCTGGAAAGGACTACTACAATAGTAGAAAACCTTTCTTGAAGCAGAGAATAAATTGCCAACTCAGTTGAAAAAATTTATATTGAGATAACCATATAATTCCATTATTTTTTGCATTGAACATCATGTCAACATTTTGGACTTATTTGGATGTCAATTAACTGTGTCAATTTTCTCATGTTTGGATAATATCCAAATTTCTAGCATATGAATTGTTGTTCCACATAATATATAAATAGAATTCTTGAATGTGGCTATTAAAATAGAAGTTGTTTTCTCTCTCAAGGACTTTTCAGGGTTATATATGTACTGTCATGCTTAACATCGCTCTGGAATATGGTCATGTATGAGTTTTGTGCAAATTGATTTATTTTACACTTAACCTATCTTAGACCCCCATTATTTAATTGATTGTAGGCCTTTGTTGTAAGGCTACGACTCTGCGTGATAGATAGGTTGGAAAAGAGGGACCCTAAGTCCCCAATGCCCATCTTCTAATCTCTAATTATTGCTTCAATGGAAATTTGTTAAGAGATTGACTTGAGAATATCTTTCAGTGTACCCATATATCTATGAGGAAAAAAAATATCTTATGTTAATTTGGTCATTTGAATGGCTATTTAGCTTTCAAAATATTTAGGACAATTATTCTCTAGATAGGATAACTGACAATATTAAGATCCTTCTAGATTTCAGCAATAAGGCTAAAGACAATGTATATATATGAAATTTTAAGGCAAACTCAACTATGAAGATGTCTATTGGTGAAAACCATAATCCTTGGCTATGCATGTACTCACAGTTGAGTTTGTAAAATCCCAGATCTCAAATTAGATGTGCTACGATATGGGTGTAGAATTCTTGAATGTGACTATTAAAATTGAAGTAGTTTTCTCTCTCAAGGAATTTTCAGGGTTATATACGTACTGTCATGCTTAACGTCATTGGGGAATGTGGATAGGTATGAAGTATGTGTGAATTGATTTATTTTACACAACCTATCTTAGACCCCCATTATTTATTGTAGGCCTAAGTTGTAGGGATATGACTCTGTGTGATGGATGGGCTGGAAACGAGGGAGCCTTAGTTCGATCTTATACTCTCTAATTATTTGCTTCAATGGAAATTTGTCAAGGGATTTATTTGAGAAGATATTACAATATACCCATATATCTGTGATGAAAACAATGAGCTTATGCCCATTTGGTCATTTCAGTGACCATTCAACCTTCACAATATTTAGGAAAATTATGCTCTACATAGGATAATTGACAATATTAAGATCCTTTAAGGTTTCACCAATAAAGCTAGAGACAATCTATAAATATGGCAATGGAAAGGAAAAGTTAGCAATGAATTCTTGTGTTGGTGAAAACCATAATCCTTGGTTATGCATACAGTCGTAGTTGTGTTTGTAAAATCCCAGATCTAAAATAAGAAGTGCCAAGATATGGGTGTAGATGGGTCTACCTCTAGGTATGGAATTTTGGGCCTTGTATAGACTTGTTTTTGGGTGAAGCTAAGTTAAATGATGGCCCATTTCATGATCATGTTGGTTCTAAAAGGAACCCCCAAATTCACTAGGTTTGAAGGTGCCCACCCAAGTTTAGTGTGAAAGAACTTGACCTAGGAATACGTTGCTTGGGAATTTGACATTACCTACAAGATATCACTATTGAATCCTCTTCACCAATGATAGAGAAAATGGAGGTTTTATATCATGGTTAAATCATCTTTTCCAGTGGAAAAGACAAGGAAAAAGCCTTATATTTCTTAGAAAGGATGTTCTTCTTTGATAAAGGGAAAGGTGCCCTACTTTAAGTTGTTTATCACCCAGATATCCCCTTTTGGGGATAAGATGACGATCACATTCTCACGTCGCTTAAGAAAGAAGTATCAAAATGATATAGAGAGGGCTGTCCTCCTTATTGTGAAAGAATCCACATATCCCCCCAATCAATTAAGGCATCAAAGAGGCCTAAGTGTTGATTCAACTAGCCTACAATATGTGGTAGGTTAATTAGCACTCTATGATTAAGGGTGGGAAATTTTAAATTTAAAGCTCAAAGGCTAATACCATAGTGAAAGCTGAGTTTGTAAAATCTGACATCTCAAATTAGATGTGCTAAGATATGGGTGTAGAATTCTTGAATGTGACTATTAAAATTGAAGTTATTTTCTCTCTCAAGGACTCTTTAGGGTTATATATGTACTGTTATGCTTAACATCGTTGTGGAATGTGGATAGGTATGAAGTCTGTGTGAGTTTATTGATTTTACACAACCTATCTTAGACCCCCATTATTTAATTGATTGTAGGCCTAGGTTGTAGGGCTATTACTTTATGTGATGGATGGGCTGGAAAAGAGGGAGCCTTAGTCCCGATCTTCTACTCTTTAATTACTTGCTTCAATGGAAATTTGTAAAGGTATTTATTTGAGAATATATTACAATGTACCCAGATATCTATGACGACATCGATGAGCTTATGCACGTTTGGTAATTTAATGGCCATTTAGCCTTCACAATATTTAGGACAATTATGCTCTAGATAGGATAACTGACAATATTAAGATTCTTCAAGATTTCACCAATAAAGCTAGAGACAATCTATAAATATGGCATTGGAAAGGAAAACTTAGCAATGAATTTGTGTGTTGGTGAAAACCATAATTCTTGGTTATGCATGTAGTCGCAGTTGAGTGTGTAAAATCCAAGATCTCAAATTTGAAGTGCCAAGATATGGGTGTAGATGGGTCTACCTTGAGGTATGGAATTTTGGGCCTTTTACATACTTGTTGTGGGGCCAAGTTAATTTAAATCATGGTCCATTTCATGATCATGTTGGTTCTAAAAGGAACCCCCAAACTCACTAGGTTTGAAGCTTCCCACCCAAGTTCAGTGTGAAAGAGCTTGACCTAGCAATACATTGCTTGGGAATTTGACATTATCTACAAGAAATCACTATTGTATCCTCTTCACCAGTGATAGAGCAAAGCGAGGTTTCATATCATGGGTAAATCATCTTTTCTAGTGGAAAAGACAAGGATAAAGCCTTTTATTTCTCAGAAAGGATGTTTTTCTTTGATACAGGGAAAAGTGATATTTTTTAAGTTGTTATCACCCAAAAATCCTCTTTTCGGGATAATATAATGATCACATTCTCACATCACTTAAGAAAGAAGTATCATAATGATAGAGAGTGGGTTGTCCTCCTTATTGTGCAAGAATCATCATCTCCCTCAAATCAATTGACGTCTCAAAGGGGACTAAGTGCTTATTCAAATAGCCTACAATATGTGGTAGGTTAATTATCACTCTATGAGTAAGGGTGAGAAATTTTAAATTTAAATATTGAACACTAATACCATAACATCGATAAGTGGTATGCATGGCTCAAGCATTAGCTTGAAAAAAAAAATTGGACCTGACGCCTTCAAAGACCATATGTGTCAGGTTTCTTACATGATTCTTCATTGTCCATTCGTCATTTTGAAATCTAATGATTTTAGCTTTGTCAAGGGTCTCAAAGTCACTTCCAGTAATGTGATGGACCTATCATCTTCCTCTCATCATGAATTTTAACATGGAAATCTAAATAGTGTTTTGGAAATTGAATGAATTTGAAAATTAACACCATGAAGTAATTAGAGAGTAGAAGATGGGCATTGGGGACTAATCCTCCCTCTTTTCCAAGAATAATTCAACTCTCTCTACAAGGCCCAAACATCACCCTTTTGGGAAATATCCTAATAGTTCCTTTAGGACTTTTCTCCCCTTCAACAATATTTGAAAAAATGTTTAGCATGTTGTTGTTGATAGATTTTACATGCTTAAAATTCCCAGAACCCTGGTAAAAACATCTTCCAGCCAGTTACTAACAATCATACCTTCAATGAAATTGAATTCCATTTTATAAGAATTACAATCTAGGAATACTAGCTGAAAAATCTCAAGGATGTTGGAAATATTGTCACTGATGGCAAAGGAATTGACAAAGACAGGGGCAGCACCGAAACTATCCATAAGGCAAAAGAGACAGAGCAGTAGAGTTGAATTAGGGGTTTAATACAGTTTGCAAAGGAGATGACAAAAGGGAGAGCTGCTAGGAAGAGACAAGGTAATAGATTGAAGGACAAATTGAATATCTCGCTAAGACTTGTATATGTTAATGAAGAACTGTGGAATTGTGTTAAGTATGAGTAAATATGGAATATATATGACCTGTGTGATCAATTTGATAATGGGAAGAGGATACCTACGGTGCCCAGAGAAGAATGAAATCATTGTTAGGGATATGTGTATTATATGTGTATTGATTGATGTAATTCTTGTATGGAATCCCCTGAATCTCTGTATGATTCTTTGCGAATGGAGTTAAAAGTGAAACCCTGTTGAGGAATCATGGTGGTAGGATTCGAATTCTAGGATGACACCTTCTTGTAATGAAGATTTGGCTTAGTTTGATATTTGCAGTCATGGAACTACTTGGTTGAATATATAGGGGGCTCTTGAGGCATTCAGTGTATCCATTGAAGAACTTATTGGTGGCAGAGATATGATGTTTTTGAATGTACAGGTGGAAGTGGAACTGTGACAGGATAGAACTCTGAAATGGAAGGTTGATATGTTATATATATCATATCAGAATTGAAGAATGACATTTAATTGTAACAAGTTAATGTTTGAAAGGAAATCCTGTCGGAAGAGAACTACATTTGTTCATCCTACCAAAAATAGACCAGAGTTATAACGCAAACCCTTTGGAATCATGAACGGAACGTTGAGCGAAGGGCGCAACCACGAAGGAGGAACAATGAAGGCGGTTTATGGTTTTTATCACACTGTTTTCAATGGGCAAGCGGTATTTAAGAGGTGGAGAGCGATTCCATAGAACGGGCAACACGCGTCCCTGTACGATTCTACAAAACCACTTTTTACTATGCGCCATCGCGCGTTATAGTTCGACCCAGGATGCCCAGCGATATCGTTGAGCGTCGTTGATCTAGGAAGGGGTCATCGGACGGTCGTCATTTGTTGAAGTTGCGCGAATATTAACACAGGTACGGTGGGCCATCGCACGTTAACGATCGGTATCGGAGGTCGAGCGATATGCATATACGTCGTTGATCTGGAAGCTTGCTAATCTAACGGTGATCGGACGCTAGACTTGCGTGGAGTTTACCTATGGTACCATGTGTGTATTTGATTGGATATTGACTATATTTGTGGGCCCGGGGTCAAAGGTTTACCATATTATTTGGAAGGGTTAAAATGTGAAGGGTTAACTTTAATCCTAAAGTTCTGTTCAAAATTGTAAATATATTTATTTATCAATTTCTTTAAATTGATAAATAAAAATAAAAAAGAGATCAAAAAACCCCGTGGGATAAACTAAAAGGAATACTGTCAGAGGAATACCATTAGCGGTTCGTGGTTTTGACTCATGGTTTTAATAAAGGGAAAAATATATAAGGAGAAGAAAAATAAAGAACGAAGTGTGCATTGTAAGGGTGGTAAATAAAAATTTCTAAAAAGAATATCTATATGGGCAAGCTCTGTTCTTAACTGATAAATCTGAAACTATGATGCACCCATGAATATAATGATGAATCGCTGGTGTGAATGACGGACGAAATCATGAGGAACTGGTGTGAGTATACAGAAAATAAATAAATCTGGTGACTGGAAAGGTATGTCATATGGAAACTGGTGGATCCAGTATGAAATTTGATGAAACATGGTCCGCAGTGGTGCTGAGGGTCGAAGCCTTCAGAGAGCGGGTTGTAGCTCCCTTCCAGTGGTAGCTGGTAAACGAGAGCAGGGGGTAGTAGCTCCCTTCCAGGAGAGGCTGGTAAACGAGAGAAGGTTGAAGCCTTCTGCAGGTGGGTTCCTGCATGCTGGTATAAGTCTGCACCAGCATATATTGTAAGAAGTTTTCTCTATAACAATATTGAAGACTGATATTACAACAACGGTGGTTTTCTCCCGAATTGGGTTTCCACCTTAAATCCTGGTGTTCATATGTGTTTTATGATTTGTTCTGTTATTTCTATTCATGCTTAATGCTTATCTGATGCAATACTCTAAGTAAAGACATAATAAGATATCTAGACATACATATTGGATGCATCACTGTAACATATGGTTTTAAGAGAAAGCAAAGAAAAATTGTTCAGCCCTAAATACTGATTCACCCCCCCCCTCTCAGTATTTTTCCCAACAATTGGTATCAGAGCAGGTCCTTCTGAAAAAGCTTAGCTGCTAGAAGGGAGATCAAGCAAGATGAGCAATCAAGATGGAATAGCATCTATCAGGCCTCCGCTCTTTAACGGAAACAATTTAATCTTCTGAAAAACAAGGATGAGATCCTATATTCAGTCTTTGGTAGCAGAGGTATGGGAAATTGTTGAACAAGGATATCAATACCCAGCTGCAGTACCAACAGATTCGACGGAAAGAAATAATTATGAAACGAATGCAAAGGTGGTCAATGCTCTATTTGGAAGTCTAACTGAATCAAAATTTGTCAAATTCATGCAGCTGAATATAGCCAAGACAATATGGGACAAAATAATTCTAAGTTATGAAGGTGATGCAAAGGTAAAATGTGCTAAACTCCAAACTCTCAGAATTCAGTATGAGAATCTAAAAATGGATAATGAGGAGAGCATTGCTAATTTCTTTTTACGTCTTGATGATATTTTAAATCGTATGAGAAATCTGGGAGAAACAATAACCGAATCTACCTTGGTTGAGAAAGTCTTAAGATCAGTAACGACAAAATTTGAGTCAAAAGTTTCTGCCCTTGAAGAAAAGCAGGATCTTCAAAACCTTACTGTGGTGCAACTTGATGGCATACTAACTGAATATGAAATGAGAAGAGGAGGACCTTATGAAGTCATAGAAGTAGTCATTAGAACTTCTACAAAAGGGAAGGAAGTACAAAAAACAGAATGATCAGGATATATCTCAGAAGAAGATGAGATAAAATTTGTAAAGAAACTTCAACTTGGCACAGGATGGTTCAGAGGTAAGCTTCCTTTCAAATGTTTTGATTGTGGAAGAGTTGGTCATTATGTTGCTAAGTGTTCTTATAAAGAAACACATAAAAAGGGGAAGGAAGTAGCAAAAAGGAATAAGAATCGTTTTAGCACTAGAAAGAGTTACTATACTCATGAAGATAGTGATCAGTTATCTGATAGTGAGGAAGAATGTGAACAAGATCTTAGACTTCTCATGGCATTTGAAAAAGAATCTAGAGAAGAAAAAAACACTTTTGTGGATGCTCTAGAAGACAGTGATTTTCTTGATGAAAAAAATAAAATCAAAATTTGCTTAGAAGAAAGTAAAATAACCATAGAAACTCTGAAAAATCAGCTTGAAGAAAAAGAGAAACACAATGAGAAATTAGAGTGTGAAGTAGTAAGTCTAAGAAAAGAACTTGAGAAAGAAAAAACTCTGAATCTTAGATTTGCTAAAGGATATGAAAAATTAGATGAGATTATCAAGGTACAACGTTCTCCTCTTATAAAGACAGGTCTTTGATATATTGGAGAATCTTCTCAGGCTTCAGCACCAAATTATCTAAAAGCAGTTACAACTGGTTTACAACATGCTGCCACTCAGCAAGGGAATAAAGAATCTTTACAGATAAAGCATGATCATCTCAATTCAAAGAACACTAACAGGAATGTCTTTCGAAGAAACACCAATCAACAAGTAAATTCATATAGAAGATTTTATGATCGCAGAAATTTCTTCTTCAATGGACAATGTTTCTCATGTCACAATTTTGGTCATAAAGTTGTTCGATGTGTTGCATATAAAACCATCATGACAAGAGAAGCAAGAAAGAAAAGGATTGATATTGAAACAAAGAATAATACTTATAACAACTTTTCTCCTCTTCAAAATGAAGTTGAATGTGCTTATTTCAATAACTTTGGCCATGAAGAATTTGAATGCAGGAGAAAAGTTCAGCCAAAATAACATGTTCCTTCAAGCTCCAAAGTATGGAAAAAGAAGGAATTACAGGTTGAAAATTGTGGCATAGCATTATTTTTAGAAGATGAAGAAAACCAATGGTACATTGATAGTGGATTCTCAAGACACATGACAGGTGATAAAGACAAACTTCTTGCATATAGTGCTCTAGAAAAAGAAAAAAATGTTACATTTGGAAATGGTACTCCTGCAGTCATTAAGGAAAAAGGGTATGTTTTTCTAAAAGAAAAGGTGAAAGCTAATGAAGTCATGTATGTGGATGGATTAAAGCATAACTTGTTAAGTGTAAGTCAAATGTGTGATCAAGGAAATGAAGTTGTCTTTAGTTCAAAAGAATATGTGGTACGTGATCTTGATACAGGTAAAGCAATTATAAAAGGAAAAAGAACTCCAAACAACTTGTATATATTGAAGAACCCCAAAGAAAAATGTTATTTGAGTAAATCTTTAGAAAATTGGCTATGGCATAGAAGGTTGGGGCATCTGAGCTTCTCTCAAATCAAAAAATCAAGCAGACTTAAAGCTGTTCGTGATCTTCCCAATATTACTCTACCTGAAAATATCATATGCAAATCTTGCCAATTCGGCAAGCAAACCAAGGTACAATTTAATGCCAAGGAAGGATCATCAAGTAAGCCTCTTGAACTCATTCATACTGACATATGTGGACCTATGAGGAAAAAGTCACCACGTGGTGAAGAATACTATATCTTATTCATTGATGATTTCTCTAGAATGTATTGGATTGGGCTGCTTAAACACAAAGATGAAGCATTTGAGAAATTTCAGATCTTCAAAGCACTAGTTGAGAATTAATTAGATCTAAAAATCAAATGTCTCAGATCTAATCGAGGAGGAGAATATACATCCAATGAATTCTGTGAACAACATGGCATAAAAAGACAGTTCTCTGTAGCTGGAACTCCACAACAGAATGGCGTTGCAGAAAGAATGAACAGAACAGTTCAACAAATGGCTAGAGCTATGCTTGATGATTCCGGAACACCTGACACATTTTGGGGAGAAGCAGCACATACAGCAGTAAACATTTTCAACAAAGCACATGTTCGTGTAAATAGTAATAAAACTCCATATGAACTCTGGTATGGTAATCCTCCCACTATAAATCATTTTAGAATTTTTGGGAGCAAATGCTTTATCAAGAATAATGATGAAAAACTTGGCAAGTTTGAACCCAGAGCAGATGAAGGAATATTTCTTGGTTACTCCTCTAGGAGTAGGGCATATAAATTTTACAATAAAAGACTTCAGAAGATTGTTGAATGTATTGATGTTGTTATTGATGAGTCTCCTGCAGCTCCAAAAGAAGAAACAAAAACAACAGATGAAGATGATGATGACACATATCCTTCTACATCAAATAGTAATGATACAAACAGTGAACCTAGTGAAGAACCCGAAGATGATTTGTTTGAAAAGGCTCCATCTAGATATGTTCAAAAGAATCATCCAGAATCTCAAATTTTGGGAGAAAAGGGATCAGGTGTACAAACAAGAAGGACTCTTGTGGGATCTTCTAGCAATCTGGCATTTCTGTCCACTATTGAACCTCACAATGTCAGTCAAGCTAGAAAAGATGAATGTTGGATTCAAGCCATGAATGAAGAGCTTGATCAAATTGAAAATAATCACACTTGGGAATTAGTACCAAGACCTCATGACAAAAATTTCATTGGAACTAAATGGATATTCAAAAACAAGTTAAATGAGAATGGGGATGTTATAAGAAATAAAGCTAGACTTGTGTGCAAAGGGTATGCTCAACAAGAAGGTATAGACTTTGAAGAAACCTTTGTTCCTGTAGCCAGACTTGAAGCCATAAGAATGTTTCTTCCTTTTTCAAGCGTCCAACAAATCGAAGTTTATCAAATGGATGTTAAATATACTTTTCTCAATGGTGATCTAGAAGAAGAAGTCTATATAGAACAACCAGAAGGATTCATTTTGGGAAATGATGAAAAACTTGTTCGTAGACTTAAAAAGGCTCTATATGGTCTCAAACAAGCTCCAAGGGCTTGGTACTATCGTCTTGACAAATATCTTCATCAACAAGGATTTTCAAAAGGGTCTGCTGATAGCAACTTATACACAAAAAATGAAAATGACAAACTATTGATTATGGGTGTATATGTTGATGATATCATTTTTGGAAGTAATAAAGAGTCTATGAGTCAGAAACTTTCTTCTGATATGCAGCAAGAATTTGAAATGTCTTTGCTTGGGGAACTAACATTCTTTCTTGGCTTGCAAGTGCAACAAGCAACAAATGGCATATTCTTATCACAAGCAAAATACCTCAAGCAAATCCTAAAGAAGTATGGCATGGAAGACTGCAAACCTGTAAGTACACCAATGATAACCGGATGTAATCTCAGTTCTAATGATGATTCCCCCACGATGAATCAACCTGAATACAGATCTATGATAGGAAGTCTACTTTATCTCACTGGAGCAAGACCAGACATCATGCATGCAGTTGGGATTGTTGGACGATTCCAAGCTAATACAAAAGAGTCACATCTTCAGGCTGTGAAAAGAATATTCGAATATCTACAAGGAACTCAAGACTTTGGACTATGGTATCCAAAGAATGTTGATACTACTCTTCATGCATACACTGATGCAGATTGGGCTGGAAGTGTTGATGATCGAAAAAGCACTAGTGGTCATGCATTCTATATGGGGCCCCGATTAGTATCTTGGTTCAGCAAGAAGCAAAGCTCAATTTCCTTATCTAAAACAGAAGCAGAATATGTGGCTGCTGCATCATGTTGCACTCAACTTCTCTGGATGATGCAAACCCTACAAGACTTTCAAATCAAATGTTCACCTCCTATCTCCATTATGTGTGATAATACAAGTGCTATCAGTATCTCAAAGAATCCTGTTATGCATTCCAAGACCAAGCACATTCCCATCAAATATCACTTCTTACATGAACAAGTGCTTGAACGAAAGGTGAAATTGGAGTATGTTTCCTCCAAAGAACAAGTTGCTGATATATTTACCAAACCTCTACCCAAGGAAGCGTTTGAATATCTCAGACAGAAACTGGGAGTAGTCTCTGCCATGCAGAGGATCAGGTCTACTTAAATACAGAAGATTAAATTGGTTTTAAGGTGTTGTTAGGCATCTCTAAATGCACAGGCTCAGGGGGAGCATTGTTCATATGAAAAGGATGAATTGTTGGTCATATTATGTTTGAAGATGTAGCATGATCTCAGGGGGAGCATGGCATTATCGGTTCAAAGGATCTTGATCAAAATATTTGCCATTGATGTCAAAGGAGGAGGAAAAGCAACAAAGGGCTTCTGTAAGGCCATCAGAGGAAGAGTATTTCCATCAATGCCAAAGGGGGAGATTGTTTGAAATATTGTCATTGATGGCAAAGGAATTGGCAAAGACAGGAGAAACACCTAAACTATCCATAAGGCAAAAGAGACAGAGCAGTAGAGTTGAATTAGGGGTTTAATACAGTTTGCAAAGGAGATGAAAAAAGGGAGAGCTGCTAGGAAAAGACAAGGTAATAGATTGAAGGACAAATTGAATATCTGGCTAAGATTTGTATATGTTAATGAAGAACTATGGAATTGTGTTAAGTATGAGTAAATCTGGAATATATATGACCTGTGTGATCAATTTCATAATGGGCAGAGGATACCTACGGTGCTTGGAGAAGAATGAAATCATTGTTAGGGATATGTGTATTATATGTGTATTGACTGATGTAATTCTTGTATGGAATCCCCTGAATCTCTGTATGAGTCTCTACGAATGGAGTTAAAAGTGAAACCCTGTTGAGGAATCATGGTGGTAGGATTCGAATTCCAGGATGACACCTTCTTGTAATGAAGATCTAGCTTAGTTTGATATTTGCAGCCGTGGAACTACTTGGTTGAATATATAGGGGACTCTCGAGGCATTCAGTGTATCCATTGAAGAACTTATTGGTGGCAGAGATATGATGTTTTTGAATGTACAGGTGGAAGTGGAATTGTGACACGATAGAACTCTGAAATGGAAGGTTGATATGTTATATATATCATAGCAGAATTGAAGAATGACATTGCATTGTAACGAGTTAATGTTTGAAAGGAAATCCCGTCGGAAGAGAACTACATTTGTTCATCCTGCCAAAAATAGACTAGAGTTATAGCGCAAACCCTTTGGAATCATGAACGGAACCTTGAGCGAAGGGCGAAACCACGAAGGAGGAACAGTGAAGGCGATTTATGGTTTTTATCGCATCGTTTTCAACGGGAAAGCGGTATTCAAGAGGTGGAGATCGATTCCATAGAACAGGCGACACACGTCCCTGTACGATTCTACAAAACCACTTTTTACTGTGCGCCATCGCGCATTATAGTTCTACCCAGGACGCCCAGCGATATCGTTGAGTGCCATTGATTTGGGAAGGGGTCATAGGACAGTCTTCATTTGTTGAAGTTGCGCGAATATTAACACAGATACAGAGGGCCATCGCACGTTAACGATCGGTATCGGAGGTCGAGCGATATTCATATACGTCGTTGATCTGGAAGCTTGCTAATCTAATGGTGATCAGATGCTGGAATTGCACGGAGTTTACCTATGGTACCATGTGCGTATTTTATTAGCTATTGACTATATTTGTGGGCCTGGGGTCAAAGGTTTACCATATTATTTGGAAGGGTTAAAATGCGAAGGGTTAACTTTAATCCTAAAGTTCTGTTCAAAATTGTAAATATATTTATTTATGAATTTCTTTAAATTGATAAATAAAAATTAAAAAGAGATCAAAAAGACCCTTGGGATAAACTAAAAGGAATACTGTCAGAGGAATACCATTAGCGGTTCGTGGTTTTGACTCATGTTTTTAATAAAGGGAAAACTATATAAGGAGAAGAAAAATAAAGAACGAAGTGTGCATTGTAAGGGTGGTAAATAAAAATTTCTAAAAAGAATATCTGTATGGGCGAGCTCTATTCTTAACTGATAAATCTGAAACTACGATGCACCCATGAATATAATGATGAATCTCTGGTGTGAATGACAGACGAAATCATGAGGAACTGGTGTGAGTATATAGAAAATAAATAAATCTGGTGATTGGCAACGTATGTCGTATGGAAACTGGTGGATCCAGTATGAAAGTTGATGAAACGTGGTTCGCAGTGGTGCTGAGGGTCGAAGCCTTCAGAGAGGGGGTTGTAGCTCCCTTCCAGTGGTAGCTGGTAAACGAGAGTAGGGGGTAGTAGCTCCCTTCCAGGAGAGGCTGGTAAATGAGAGAAGGTTGAAACCTTCTGCAGGTGGGTGCCTGTGTGCTGGTATAAGTCTGCACTAGCATATATTGTAAGAAGTTTTCTCTATAACAATATTGAAGACTGAGATTACAGCAGCGGTGGTTTTCTCCCGAATTGGGTTTCCACCTTAAATCCTAGTGTTCATATGTGTTTGATGGTTTGTTCTGTTATTTCTGTTCATGCTTAATGCTTATCTAATGCAATACTCTAAGTAAAGACATAATAAGATATATGGACATACATATTGGATGCAGCACTGTAACATATGGTTTTAATAGAAAGCAAAGAAAAATTGTTCAGCCCTAAATACTGATTCACTCCCCCCCCCCTCTCAGTATTTTTCCCAACAAAGGAGGTTAGGAGGCAAGGCTTCAGCTTTGATGGGAGCTATTATGATGCCCTTATCAGGTTATGTTATGAAAATAAGGGTCTGCCTAGTGCTCTAGGTCTTTTCAAGGAGATGAGAGGGGCAAAGGCATATCTCTTTAGTAATTTTTGTCAAAACATACCAATGGAGTTGCAGAGGAAAGTAAACAAATTTTGATGGCATGTTTGTTAGATGAAACCAATGACAGCAAGAAAAACAGCATTTGTCCCTAACTTTGGAGAAAAAATACCATGCTGAAAAGGACTGCTACAACAACATCAAACCTTGCTTGAAGCAGAGAATAAATTTCTAACTTAGTTTCCAAAAGTTTTATTGAGATAAGCATGTAATGCCATTTTTGTGTGCATTGAACCTCATGTCTAGATTTTGGACATATTTGGATGTCAACTAACTGTGTGAATTTTCTCATGTGTGGATAGTTTCCAAATTGCTAGCATTTGAATTATTGTTCCACATAATATAAATAGAATTCTTGAATATGATTGTTAAAATGGGAGTTGTTTTCTCTCTCAAGGACATTTTAGGGTTATATATCTATTGTCATGCTTAACATTCATGTGGAATATGGACACATACGAGGTCTGTGTGAATTTATTTTTTTTACACTTAACCTATCTTAGACCCCCATTATTTAATTGATGGTAGGCCTATGACTCTGTGTGATGGATGGGCTATAAAAATAGGCCTCTTTTTACGTTGTACAAATTTGAAGCTCCCAAAATTTGTTGTGAAAACACAAAGAACCGTGATAATTTACAAATTTAGGTACATATATTCAAATATGAATGGTTGTTCATGAGTTAGGCTACAAAAAAAACCCAAGAGAAAACAACAACTCATTAGAAATCATAGATTAAAATATGAATGGTTTTTGTAGCAGCTACAAAACAAACCTGAGAAAAAAAGGATCTACAATACAAATGATTTCTATTTTAATGGACTATCAACATGGACTAGGTTCGGACTACCCCATATAGAACAAATTTATCACTACCTCTAAAATTAGGAAGAAAAAGGACAGAGAGTGAAAAGGTATCGTCTCTCATTTACATATCTAATTACCTATGATCGACTAGGAGAACCATAGCTAGGTCATACCAATTGGAACCATGTCGAATCCCATCAGACCCATTGAACCATGTCAAATGACATGGTAAGGTAGACAACCAAGAGGACGTTGTCAAGACAAGCAACAAAACCATCCTTGAGATTTGACACTTTTTACCAACTACACCTACACATGTTCACTCTTAACTTTTGAATGTCCTTTGAACATTATATTGAGGTTTATTATTACAATGGTGGGATAATGAAATTGGCATTGGATGCACACTCTTTTGTTTGGAGTGAGGACTTCATTTCTTTATAGATTGTCTCCTAAAACATTTTCTCAAGAGATTTTTATTCAAGTTATTATTGGACTTTCAATCATGTGTGATGAGTTTTCTTATTGGTTCCTACATTTTTTTTGCATCCTTAATATCAAGGGTCTTGTTTTCTATTGGATTTCTATTGTAGATGCTACAACAAGCCCATTTGATTGTGGTTGACTTCGCCATGCTATGGGTGTACCTATTTTTGAACCATAAATAATTGATGTTAGAGGAAATCATATTATTACATTTGTTGCATGTGGTAAGTACCACACACATGCAATTACCAATCATACTAAGTTGCGCACATGGGGTGATGATAGCCACCATGTTGGTCTTAAGGGGCATGGGAACAATTTTAGTTGTGGGATTCCTAGGAAAGTGTTTGGTTGTTTAGATTGTGTCAAAATCAACTACATTTCTTGTGGAATGTGGTATATTGACTTCAACAAACTTTAACCTGACCTAAAATCCATAAAAGACTTAAATATCTATACTCTAGTTACCTATTAGAGACCTAAAAGCCTTGTTATCGCTAGTATGATCTTTCCCTTGTGCACCAAAGTGACCTTGATGAATTAGAATAAGAAAAGTAGAAGAAATAATTCTTGTTGCACCAATTTACAATTTTTAGTGTAGTCATTACGTGAAAAGTTCATAGGCTTACAGAATTTAATTGGAAACCCCTAAGATTCACCTATCTTACCATTACCATTTGTCTACAAGTTTTTTGCATATATCATGTTAAGTGTAATTTGTGTGCCTGTAACTAATTACATACTATAACTTCTCATCCACATGACATCGTAGGGATCTAAGGGACATTAATACACAAGGACACACATAGTCAAAACATAGTATAAGCCTACAAGATTTGTATGGCCATCACTATATCTGTTTGATTTGTGGTTGTTTTCTCAACTGTCATAATCAATCCCTATATTCAGTCATTGGACAACCAAAAAGATTTTTTCCAGTCTAACTTGAGATACCAGTATGCCTATATAATTCCCACTGGTCCTTGTGATAAGTTTAGCATCTACTCAGGACTGCAAGATGTAATCTTCAGCACATATTTGGAATGCAAACAAGTAAGATGTAGTCTTCAGAACATATTTGGAATGAAAACAAGTAATATGTAATCTTCATCACATCTTTGGAATGCAAACAAGTAACAATTATGGTTTGACATGAATTACTGTGTTTACAGGGAAGTAAATGCCTTTGTTTCTAGTCATTCTCATCAGATTCGTAATAACCATCAAGGTAATTTTTCCCCGTACTAGGGCCCAATATTTGTGTGGTAATTATGACAATATCATAAGTGGAACCACAAGGTTTCATAACCACAATACATATGTTACTTGCCATTATATCATTATATCTAGCTTAGAAAGGGAATAATGCTGCAAATTTTAGGTCACATTGTATCATATTGAGATATTGGCAATGCACACCTTCAGGCAAGGTTCATGGCATCATTTTTGTAACCCTTTCATGACACCATACTCCACCCCAAAAAACTCTCATCATACCTAAGGTACAACATGCTAGCACAAAGACATTTATAACACTAAAATTTGTAATTACAAAAGTTGCACACAAGCTTTAGTAGTAGTTTCCATAATTCATAATAACAGGTATACAATAATTCATGGCAGTTATTTCTATAGAAACATATTATGGGAAGATATTGGAAAAGGTTTTGTACATCCTTATTTCTACAATCTAAAGGCTACAGGGACTGGCTCCTAATGCCTGGAACTTGACAACATGGATAATTTGTCATCAGTCATGGGTATTTACTTTTTTCACAAGTGTAGACTTATTATATGGATTCACCACATAACTTCAAATACTCTACTCCCACAAACTCAACTTGATTGAGCTTACTTCCTAGTATGGCTAATAATGACAAGCTTCTATGCTATGCAACTTGATAACATAGACTGTGTTGTAGTTCTAGAAGAAAATGAGTGTCAAATGAAAGAAAAATCATGCAATTTGTTCTTTGATAAAGCTGTTTGGTATAACTGAAATGATATATGTATCACTGATGTCTTTTAAAGACTAGCACAATCTGGAAGGTACAGAAATCAATGAAAGATTGAGCCACCAACAGGATCCTAGAATTTAGTATTCAGCTGAGTTTAACAACTCTAGCATTTTAATCAATGAAGAAAGACATCACCTAAATCATTACAAATACAGACCCCCTTAAGATGTAAGCATCATTAAGTATTTTCTATCTCATTCATAGGGTCTCATTCTTAGGCACCATTATCTGTGTGACAAGAGCATTGATCTTGTGTTCAATGCAATTTGCCTAAAGCTCTTTCAATTATAGGTATTAAATTTGGACGAAAATCATTCCCAAATAATCTATGTTAATTAAAAAAGTGCACTTTTAGGAATTTAAAACATATTGTTGTAACGAAAAAACTTTCAAACATAGAAAAAAATAACATAAGAAGTATCGATTCATCCCCTATATGGTATATGATACCAAACTGCAAGACTATATTGAATAACTATTGTAAAATCTTTCACAACTAAAGAGTAATGTTGAATATAATCATATGCATAAAAATTCCTAAAACAGTGTCATAAAATCCCTGGTGAAAACATGGTAAATGTACATTGTGATTGGTCCTACAAGTATTGGAAAAAACAACAAAAAATTGTGCCACTGAGTTAGAACCATATCTCCAACAGATGCAAGAGAGAGCTGAAATAAAATTAAATTTTAAACATGAATACCGTATACAACTAGATCATTGGAAAATAACTCAATAAACTGCTCTAGGAAAAACTTATAAACCCAACATGGACAAGCGCGAATAGCTAACTAGAAACCAACCTGGAAGGAAGACATTAGTCAGTCATGCAATAACGTATTTTGGTGAGCTAAGAAACAAAAGACAGAAAAATTTGGAACAAACCAAACCTGCAAGAAAGCAAAGAACCCCAGAGGGGGATTAGTTGAGTTATTCCATTTAGATTTTAAAACCCAAGGAAAATAAAAACATTTGACCAAAGGGGCCTAATTCTAACCTTTCCAAGTTTAGTGAAAACTAGGAGACTACGCTCAAAATCCTACCACAATAGAATAAATTTCAGTCGCTAAATACAATAATAGACTTTAGAAAGAAAGGAATAAAAAGTGAAATTGTATCAAATGTTGTCGAGGGGGGTCTTAAGTAACCAAACCCTTACCATTATCCAGACAAGAAATGAGTGTGAGGCATAACGAATAGCTCCAGTGAATCTTATTTTCTAAGGAAACCATGGTTAGAAAAAAAACGAGAAAATATTAGCACCATGCTTAATCATCATAAAATGTGAGTAAAAACATGTATAAATATTTTGTTACAGGAATTCATCAGAAATAAACCCTGCCGGCACATTTGGTCCCCAAGCCAGACCCATTAGTAAACCCCTACACTAAACATGAAAAACGATATACCTAATAATGCATATAGTGAAAGACTTATATAGAGTCGCTGGCAGAAATATATCAATGTTGCGAGGTGGTAATATTAAAGGAAAGGAGGTACCTGAACTTCAGAGTTCCTGATGAGTGGAAGCATCTTGAAATCTAGCTAACATAGAACACTCCTGTAGCATCACTAACACACTGGGAACTAGAATAGGTTCCTCTGTGAAACAACACCACTTATGGTGGTAAATCAATGGGTTCGGGCACGAGATCTAATTCTTGATCTTGAACTGCGGCTACCCCTATCGCTAATGGTGGATATGTAATGGGATCTGTTAGACTCCTATACCAATAGGTGTCATTTTTCATGATTGTCTTGATTGAACTATGGAATATGTTCAAACCTTTTTCTTGGACAAAGGTGTTCCATATTCTTGAAAACCAAAAAAAATCAAAAAATTTAAAAAATGTAAAGAGGGTATACCCTAAAAGAAAGATCAAAGGGTAAAAAGAATAAAATGGTCAAAAAAGTGAAAGAAATGAACCCCAAGCAAAAAATAGACCAAGGAAAGTGTGCAAATCTAAATGCCACTACTTTTTCATTTTTGTAAATAAGTGATTGTGTGCAACTTGTCAAACCTTTGCCACAACTCATGAATAAGTCAAACTGTTTAAACGTGGCTTACTCATATTTCAATTTCATGTTATAGATTAGAGAATAAATATCTAGCCAAACAGTTTAATCTTGGCAGATAAGTAGCTAGGTAGAGTGAATAAAAGGTGCTCAACAGTTTAATCTGAGCCCTTGGATGTAATAAGGGTAGAAATAGATAGATTTACCATGTAAAAGAAAAGAAGATTGATAAGGGTTTGCAAGTCTAAATGCACCCTAATAAAGAAGAGAAAATGGTAGTGTTAAGTAGATAGGGTAGGTAGATGGTGCTGCAAAGTGTTATCTGATGAATGATGCTGCTACATGTTTTTGATCTTTTACTTTCATCACAAGTACTAAAGCAGGAAATACACTGTAAAATCACAGCAAGCAAAGTCAAACTCATTAACTTCCCTCATCACTTTCCCCTCAAAAGTTTTACTAATTTCCCCCAAATTACTAAGGTATTTGGAGATCAAAGGGGCTCAAGGCATTTCCTTGACTTCTGGAGGGACCGGACCCTCGGCCTAATGATCAAAAAGACCTAAGTACTTGAGATAATTCATCATTATAATCATTCACTTTTAACTTTTTCCTAAGTAAAATCCAATTTTACTTAGGAAAATCATGGAAAATTCCATAAAAATCCCTCAAATAACTTACTATTCTAAGTTTAAGTGTTGAAGATGAGGTATGGCAATTTACTTCAAAAATTATCACTTTCTTAGATGTGCAAAGTTTTTGAGTTCCCTTGTCCCTTTGTCATACTTACATTTAACTCTAGTTATTAAATCCCTAGTGGAAATTCCTTATCCTAAGTATTTAACTCCTTTTTTATAAATATCCCAAAAACCCCTCTATTATGTTTTAACCAAAGTATTTACTTCCCGAATATTCATTAGAAACCCGCTTCATACGCCCTTTGGTTAAATATATCTTTATATTATAGTCCCGCCCCTTATGGTAGTTAAATAATGTTTATTTATTACCATATAATAAAATAAAATAAAAACAAATATACGAAATAACGTTTAAACATATGACTTATGTGTTTAAACACAAAAATATAAATAAAACCCGAAGTTTTATTTTCAAAACTAAAGCTTTGGAAAAGTCCCTATGCCACCGTGGCTCATCCACCTGGCATTCCACCCGACATTTCAAACACAATTAAAACCCGCGCACACAATTCCTTACCCCGACCCTTTATAACATGGAATTAGTTTATTATCTGAATTAATTAATAACCATACTCTCCGCCTATTAGACGGCCCCCGGGATGATTAATAAAGTTAATAACGTTTAAAACCCCATCGGGCCCGCGCAAATAACTATCCCACTATCTCTTTGTTCCTTCAACCGTCGGATCGCTCCTTTACAGATCCACGGCTAACACTTTTTCCGCTACCCATCCCAGGTCAGCACATTAACGCGCGGGGGATTGGTGGTATTTGACCAGTCCTCCGTCCACGTGTCGTGACTCTAATGGAATTGCTGCCCTCCCGACTAATACCACCTTCGTCCATAAGCGGTGCGGGGATTACCACTTACTGCTTACTGCTTACCGCTCAACCCTCCACACGTCAGCCCGTACATTGATGACGTCACTCCTCGAAAAATAAAAAACCCTTTTAACTTGTAAATAAAGCCAATTTTCATGTTTTTTCCGTTATTTTCGTTATTGAAAACGACGGCGCCTTCTGCTACGATTTTCTAATTTCCACCAAAATCCACTGTTCCATTCGATTTCGCTCCAAGATTCCGCGGGACCTGTGTACGAGGACCCTCCTGCCATCGCCTGATACCTGTTAAAAGATAGTTTTTCGCTAAGAACAGGTATTTATCTTACAGCGCCCCGAATGTCAATAGAAAATCTGTTTTCCCTGTTTTCCACTGAATTGATAATTAAATCTTATCACTGAGATTACTCTCTGAGATTTAAAACTGTAAATTGTTCCCCAGAACTGGAAATTGTGCCAATTCCCTCATTAAAACTGAAATCACGACATTTCTGTGAAGAAAACCCAGAAACTGCCATTTTGAACACACAAGAACCAAAATGGGAGTTCCTGTAGCCTTGAATGATGCTCCATTTTGAACCTGGTTAAAACCTCACTCCCTTGTCCATTGGGGAATTGCTTGAAAAATCTACTCAGTTGTCCCCTGAAGAGGTGACCAGAAGATCACATCCTTGGATAAACAATATTAATACTAGTCATAACACTTGTTTACTCCAATATTGTTATCAAATCTATTCAAACAGAGGTTAGAAAGCATAACAGCTAAAGAGTATCAGTGGTTAAAGTGTATCAGGTAAAAGTCGGTGAAAGTTAAAATGAAGTTACAAAGCAGTCAAAGGTAAACAGTAAAAGTAAATACATAAGGCAGTAAAATGGTAAAAAGAGATGAGAATAATTTCACCAATAGTTATTTTTGTCTAAAGTGAAAGTAAAACAGTCAAAAGAGCAAGAAAGTAAAAAGATGAAAAAACATAACAAAAGGAACATTTTTGCAGAAATTGCATATTTTAGTCATAGTTTTGCAGAAACTATTGTGATCAATAAAAGATGAATTTTACAAAACTGAAGGAGGTTTATGTTCTTAAGAGGTCCATATACAAAAACCTCTCTCACTTTTCTAACAGCCATTATGGTTTTGGAAATAATAAACAATGTTGGAAAGCACTGTTTGCAGAAAATTCCAGTTTAAGTCATCATTGGGCAGAGAGGATTGTGGCCAATAAAAAATACTTCATACAAAACTGAAGGAGGTTTTTGTTCCTAAGAGACCCATATACAAAAACCTATCTCAGTTTTTTCACAGTGATTTTATAATGAGGGATACATGTGCATCTTTACAGGCCATTTTTCAGACTCTGTAAAACTCTGTTTTACACATATTGTTTACAGAGACTATTATGCATAGCTGGAGAGGAATTTTGGGAAAATGAAAGAGGTTCATCTAACCAACGTATTTATCTACCATAACCTCTTTCACGTTTTATATTTATATTACGGATTGATAAATACAAAGATATCATTGGACCCCAAGTTTGCAGAATTGTTGGAGCAGATTGCACAAAGAAAGGAAGCAGTTAGTGACTTGGATGCCTCATCATCAACTAAGAGTTGGATCAAATTCAAATTCTTCTCTTTTTCATCACCTATCCATAATAAATAGTTCCAAATAGATGCATTAGTTTGAGTTTCATTTACTTAAGTTCTATTTATGTAAAATAGTTGGAGAGATTTGTGAACTAATCTTGATATTTTTTCAAGATATTTTAGTTTAGAATTTGTATAAATACTTCACTCTTGGAAGTATTTTGGGTGGATTCTATTACTTTGCTGTAACATTGAGATTTTCGGAATAAAAACATTTTGGAGAAATTTATTCGTGGCTTACTGGATGACGATTTGAAGCTCAGGACTTTTTGCAGGATTCATGTGTTGGACTGCAGTTCAATAAGTCTTTCTACTCTTTGTCTTAAATTTTATATCAGTTTATAATATCATTATGTCCATTTCTGAATAATTTACATAAAGGATTGAATCAGAATTTACTTAATTGTACTCTGATTTCAGATGTGATTGTTCTTAATGTTTTCCTCTAAATTGGTTATAAGGATGAATTCTTAAATGCTCTTGCTTTTCTAATTTAAACATTGTTGATTACTATAATAAAGAATTCTTCATTGCTCTTTGTTTGTAGTCATCTCATTTCTTTCTTTGAACATGGTGAAAGATTCTTAGCTGCCTTTCATACCTTCAATATCATCCCATCCACTTTAAATTTTAAGGATTGTTCTCTGTCTAGCTACCTTGCCCTGTAAAGCCATCTTGAGTGTAGAATAGAAATCCAGTAAAGCCATCCTTTGACTCCATAGCCCAATGGACTGAAAACCTTCAACCTTTCCCTTAGTTTGTGGATTCCACCATTTCTCAAAACAAACTCTTGGATCTATAACTAGCCTAAAAACTTCTAAGAACAAAGATAAATTATAAAGAGAGAGCCCTCTCTGGATGCAGATTGGCTAGATTCTGCATCTGAAGGTTGGTTTGTGGTTACCTCGGGTATACTTTCCTCTTCCACAACTTCAAGGAAAACCTGAGTGATAACAGGATCTACAAGATCTAAAAAAATACCTTCTACTACTAATGAATGATCGAACAACACGAATTAGCTTCCTCTAGGATAGAGATATCTCATTTTTCCTGTTACGTTGGTAGCTGGATAGATTCATATTGAAGGATCTAGCCACTAGGGTTTCATAAGTAGTAGTTTGAAAGCTATTAGCCCTCCATATTCAAATGAAATTAGCTACCCATCAGTTTCTGATCTAGATCAAGCTCATTCCCCATATCCTTAAGTTGGATATTGAGCATATCGAAATGTAGCTTCATCTAGGTCGGCTTAATGATCCTCCACTAAGTTTATTCCTTCCACTAATCATTCTGTCATTGGATCCCATCATCACTTTCAATCCCTCATCCTAAATTCGTCCTAAATCCCTCTGACTTAATCTGTTTCCGCCAGGTCTCAATCCATTTAGCCAACCCCCCATGGGAGGATCGAACTATATCATGTTCCCATCAAGTGCCTAGAGCGACCGTAATGGTAAATGTGATGAAGAATTGCAAAGCTTTTAGGAAAAATGTCTTAGGGTTGGAATATTTTATCCTTGCCATAAATGGCACCCCTTCTCTATGTTGAGGTATAAAAGGTGTCTTTTTAACTCATGTTTATCCTACATTAATTATCAATCCAGGTACGATTTTTTATCTCAAGAGTGTACTCAGTCTGAGGTGGCAATTTAGTCTAAGAGTAATGCTTTCCAATTTGCAGTATAGTGTTTCAAATACAAGATTAAACGGATGTTTGAAGATGGAATCTAATTGCAATGACATGAAATTTAATGCTCTAAAACTCAATTATTCATTTAGCAATCATCAGTCAAGGATGCAATAGTAATAACTCTTTCCTCTGTCAGCTGATGTAAATGAAATCAAACATAAACAAGATCCTCAATCTGAGAACTTAGACAGTGATAGCCAATGTCCTTTACAGTTGTTGATCTTACACTCCACTCTAAAGAAACTAATTGAAAATGATAACTGAGTTAAATAATGCTGCTAATGGAAATGGAAGAAACACGCTCTTTGCAATAACATTCCAAAGAAAAACCAAATACTTGCAGGAAATAAATGATCAGCAAAGCTATTTAACGATAATGAACAACAAATTATAGAATGAATAACGAAGCTTTATATTGGAAAAGCATATTAGTACAAGTTACAAAGAATAATAATCTTGTTATGGTGGAAAGGACAACAACGCGATTCAATCACAGCTTATGCAATAAACCAATTCCATAAAATATTGAAACAGTAAGCTATCAAACATGGAATCTGTAAACCAATGCGACTAGAAAAAATAAACATTAAAGAAAACCATTACACGACTAGAGTTGTAAAGTAATGGTACAGATAGAAAGTGGATCCACCAGGGTCGGGCCCTTAGCCGCTAGTGAAGCACCGCTGAGCTACTCCAGTATCAAATAATGGAATGGCAACCGAATTATATATTAATCATATGTAACAAAGTTCACAGGCAGTTGCACTCTGTTTTAACCAACGAGGGTCGGTGATCAAAGTGAAAATACAAAAGGAAATATGAATAATGATAATACATGCCCCCTGATTTCTACAAGCGTTGTCCTTTTATAACAGCTAGGCGGAAAAAACAAGAAATACAGATAAGCTTTGAAGAAGCGATCCCTTAGGATTGAAAGATCGGAGGGATTCGCTCTATCTTCTATCTCCAGTTATCGTTTTTTCCTCTTGCACTGAAGTCGTGTTGTTCCTTTCTTTTCTTTGACTGTGTGCTTCAATTTCAATCTTCTTGTCTCGATATGGCTTCCTATTGAAGGGATAGTAGTTACTTCTCCTTTGTCTTTTCCTCCTGAATGTTGGCTTCCCATTTCTTCTATTTTATATATAGAAGAAAGGACAATATTTAATTAATTTTCAATAATTACTAATCTCCTGAATTCCATTATAATTCTTCGATATATTACCAATTTAGAATACAAAGGAGTTATGATTAAAGGAAAAAGATAAATAAATAAATGGAAAATTCATACCTTTTCCATTGCTCAACACAGCCCACTGCTTACCCTTTTTCATGTCCTCATGAAAACCATGTAGTTTACATGTAAAATAGTTAGAGAATAGGCTGGAGAGGGGTTTTCATTAAATGGTCTAAAACCATGATTTGAAGCTAAAACTTCAAAAATATGCCATGTCTTCCCTTCAGGTAATTCATATATGGCCTTATAGTCTGTTGCAGGATACTAGATAATAGGGCTTCGAAATCTACAACCTAGCCAATACGGGCCTTACCTCTAGATGAGGTTATTATAGATAACTAGGCAGTCGACAGCTAACTTAAAATTTTTGTAATTGAATGGCTTTCTTTATTGAATACTCTAATTAGAAATCTTCCAACGGAGTTTAGCTTCTGCTACAACCTGGTCTCTGATGGACATAAAATATTCTACCTCATCTAGGACAATCGCTTTTTCGATGGGTCCCAATGTCTAGATCACACCCTCCTTTGTCATTAAGCTTTTCTGCCTAGCCCATAATTGTAATGGGTGTCTTGGTTCACCCCTAACCCAAAGGTCTAACCCATTTTCTTGTCTCTGGAAAGTGTTATAGGCCTTGATCCATTTTAACTGGTTAACAAAAAATGAAATGAATGCTTGATATTGGACATCACCCACAAAAGGACAGGGATTCATCTCCATTTCCTCTTCAAATATAAAATTGTGCAAATAAAATTCATAGAGTAAGCGTTGAACTTTTATTCCATAAAGTTTGCAGCAGTTTATAAAATCATCAACAGTTTTTAATTCTATAGGTTTTCCTGCCTTAAAAACTTTAATTTTTAACTATAAATATCTTTCTAACAAAAACAAAGCATAATTTTTTCCAGGGGACCTACATGCTAGAACATCTATATATGGAGAACAGAGAGTATCAATTTGATTCCTGATTGTTTGTAGTCTATTCCTTACCTCTTCAAACTTTTCTTCTGCCTTCTGACATTTTTCGAAGGCTTCTGCCTCTGATGCATTGATGTTCATTAATTGCTGCTGTAACTCTTGGTATTTCTTCTTAGAAACAGTCTCTTCTTCGAGCTTTTCTCTATCCCGCTGAGCATGTGCCAGATCCTCTCAGAGTTTTGCTACACTAGGGTCGTTGTTCAAAAAAACATTTTTGGGTTGAAGATCTACCTGGGTTTTATTATTACAATATAAATTTCCTACAGTCTGTGTCTCTTTATTGAAAAATGTCTGGTTGGCCATACTGCTAGAGGATAGTGCCTTGGTCTGAACATCTTTATTACAGACTTGTGCATTTTCGGTTTGGGCAACTGCGTCTATAATAACTTCCTGCTGTTCCTTGCTATCTTGAATGAATATGGGCTCAGTTTGAGTCTCCATGGACCTTGTATTATGGGGTTCCATTTGGATGGCTGCATCCCCCGTTTTTGAGGTTATTTTAGAGATTTTCCCCCTTTTCAGAACCCTTATCTTCTGTCTGAGTCATTTTACTAATTTTAGCAGCTTTTGTTGTTCCCTCCGCAGCCTCTTAAGTTCATTTGTCTTCTTCTTATTCTTGGGAGGAACAATTGTTCCCCTTTCTGGACTTGGATGCTCAGCTAGGTTTTTTTCTTCAGGGACCGTGCCCTAGCCCTGGCTCATTTTTATATTCTCCGTTTGGAATAATTCTTCAGTGTACGTATTATCCTTACTAGGTTCCTTAGAGGAGGAAACCCTAGTTTGATCTGCTATTTCCTAAGGGGTTTATGCTTCTGCCTCCTCCTCATCATGCATTTCCTCGGATGTATCCTTGTTGTTGACAGAATGTTCCCGTAATTTTTCTACCTCAATATTGAGGTTGAGCAGACTCTAGGGTTGCATATACTCACACATATTGGCCAAAATTTGGGCCAATCCATCCTCCTATAATGGACTCTTTTGTGGACATGTGGTGGAGGCTACGGGAGTTTCTGCTTCCTCCCTTTCCTCTTCACTGGTATTCTTAATTTCTTCCTCTTCCTGATTTTCTCCTCCTTCAAGTTGCAGGGGTTGCTCATCTCCAGAAATAGGTAATTATAAGGGTTGGCTGCTGCTACTTTGGAGGCTTCCCAACATTCCCCTGCTTCTTCTTAATCTGGAGGATTGTCTACGTTTTAGAGGTCTGTTTGCTGTGTTGGTGATTCTTTTTCGTTTTGGGGCAGGTAAGGCTATTCCCCCATCTATTGAAAATACCAATTCTTCCCAACTAGTCTCCCAATGAGCAAGACTGTGGCTAACTATTAATCGAATTAAACAATGGTGGCTTACTACTATACCTGTATGATGGGATTTCCTTATGCTTCGAGCAGCGTCATGCAGTAAAAAATTGAAATATGCAGGCAAATTTACAACAAATTTCTATTTTAGTACTGCTAATAATTTGAGGTGGCGTGGTCTTACCACATCCTTTATCCCATCGCATGTAATGTATCTTTGCACTACTCTCGCCAGTTCTGCCCATGGTTCTCCCAGATTTTCCGGCTAGACTCCTTTTCCTTTGACGGTTAGGTTCTGTCCTTTGTTCCGAAAGATGGTCGTGGGCTCTTGCTGTCTCAATTTTTTATGGGTCCATATGGGTCCAACTGCTGGTAGACTAGATACCTCAGCAAATATTGCATCTGTTATTGTTATTCCACTTCCTCTTACTATGGAATGATCCTCCTGCAAGTTCTGCAAAAATTCGATGGCCACGGTTTCATGGGGCTGCTGCAGTCGTGTAAGGTAGGAAATCCATCCTGCTCTTTCCAAAATTTCTCGTGCAGCGTCAGAAAATGTTAGTACTTCTAGTTCGCTACGTATTTCTCTCCATCCCATTTCTTCTAAGCCCTGCACATTATTAAATTTTCACAAAAATACACAGAAATGGCAATGGAACAGCAACCCGTGCATATCGGAAAATATCAATACCGTTAAACTTGCCATTTCTGAGATCTAATGAAAATAAGGAATTGACCTATATGCAGGCATATTTCGAAATTCACTCACGCCCCCTTGAAATATGATAGGTCATCCTCAACCGGCAATGGAGGAGCAACGAACTGGACGATAGTCGTACAGTATAGAAAGGCATGTGTATTCATGAAATGATCACAAAAAGTATTGAATTACTGAAATCGAGGCATATTATGAAAATCGTGAATAAATATGGAAACAATATGAAATGATGCGAAAATAGGGAAAAGGACAGTTGATGTAAATAAACGTGCTTATACGGTCATTATTCACTTTGAACCATTATGATTGATTTATAAACAATATTTCATGTGTAAGAGGTTAAAAAAAAGGGGGGTCTAGGAGCATAATCTCATTTGAAATAAAAATAAAGATATAAGAAAAGGGTTTATAATTACTATTGATTTGTGAAAAATATGACTCCAATACCATCAGTAGAGCTCTGTTTCCCACGGGTGTTTATAACCTTGACAAAGTTTCTTTTTCACCCTTGGAACCATAATCCTTTATCTATGCCTAGGAAATTTTTTTGTAATGTCAGGATGGAGGCCATTGTGCTGGCTTGGTAACTAGATGAATCGCCATGCCATTCACCAGGAAGGAGTGAAAGGTGGGCAGACCGGCTCGCGATGAGACCTCGTGTTCCAAGGACTTTTTATTTTTCTAATGTGCCGATTGGATCATATCCCTGGTGTGGTGGCCATAGTGGGAATGCCACTTCACTGCTTCCTTATGATCATGGTAGGTTGGCTCTTAATGAGACCCCCTATCCTCCATTTGACAAATCATAGAATTGTTAGTAAACATATAGATATTTTTTCTTTTTTTCTTTTTCTTTTATATAGCACTTTCCTATTTATATATATAGGATGGCTCAACACTCCTTAAGAGTAGGGATGGTGGAAGAAGTCTGAACATATCAATAGAGGAAAATATGCCCTTATTCTTATTCAATAATAAAATTCAAAGAGAGTTATGAGGATTAGGGAAGAACCAACATGATAAAAATAATCAATCAAATTAGTTTTAGTGAAGATAAAGATATAAAAGTGATATAGATAGTTGTGTCCTTTCCTTTTTTCTTATCAAAACAAAGCAATTCCTTTAAAAATTACAAGTTTTCCTTAATTTTCTGATTCCAGTAACCACTAATTTTTTTTTCCTTGCATAAATATGTATGTTTTCCTTAAAAGGATCATGAAGAATTCACAAAAATTCTCAAAATTTTGTTCTATAAGAGAAACAACAAAAATAAAAATGCACTCAAAATGTGTTTTTCCTTATACAGAACAACTGTTGTTCGTTAAGAGGAATAGAAAAAAGAGCATTTTCACACAAAAATGCATTTCCTTTAAGAGGAACAACAAATAAAATAAAAATATATATGCCAAACTGTTGTTCCTTAAGAGGAACAACAGTTGTTCCTTAAGCGGAACAATAGCTAAAACAAGGACAAAATAAAATGCTGATCCTTCAGCAGAACAACCTAAAAACATTCCAAATCGAAATTTTTGTTCCTTAGAAGGATGGAAAAAAGTGAAAAAAAAGGCGAAGGGGCTGTTTCTTTTAAAAGGAATAGCAAAAAAAATTGGTGGAAATCTTGTTCCTTTTAAAAGGAACAACAAAAACAATCAACGGAAATGTTGTTCCTTTAAGAGGAACAGCTGTTGTTCCTTGAGAGGAACAAAAAAAAGATAGAGACACAGAAGTGTTGTTCCTTAAGAGGAACAACAAACAAATATAAGCACGCAAGATTGTTGTTCCTTAAGAGGAACGGTTGTTGTTCCTTAAGAGGAACAACAACTGTTCCTGAAGAGGAACGGCTGCTATTTCTTAACAGGAACAATAACTGTTCCTTAAGAGGAATAGCACGAAAAAAAAATATGTACAAAAACAGTTCATACAAGCGAAATTAAAGAGAAAATATTATGTACAAATTTTAGAAATAAAGGAATTGTTCAGTGAATTAATGCTAAGGAGGAGTTATCTTCCTTAGCTAGAATCTGCATAGTGGAATCTCCTCATAATTGCTGGTAAAAGGATTCCCGATTAAGCGGTTTGTGGTAAAGTTGTACTCGATGATCATTTTCTTTGAAAGAATGTCCATATCCATCAATGGTAGTTAATGTAATGGTGCCATTGTCATGCATTTTTTGTATCTCATAAGTTCCAAGCCATCGTGTCTAGATTTTTCTAGGGAAATCCTGAAACCTGGAGTCATATAGGAGTGCCCAATCGCCTTTGTGGAAGATTTTCTTTTTAATAAGGGCATCGTGACATTTTTCTCTCTGCTGTTGAATTAATGTTGTGTGTTGAAGGGCAGAGAGCCTAGTTTCATCTAACTTGTTGATTTGTTTTAATCTTCTAACGTGGGCCTCATTTAAATTCAAACCCACCTCCTGCGTTGTTCTTAATTTTTGAATTTCAAATTTTATTGGAAAGATGGGTTATTTTCCAAATATTAACTGATATGGTGAATACTCTATGGTATTTCTCCACATTTTTTGGTATGCCCACAAGGGTTCTGGAAATCTTGAAGCCCAGTCACGTTTGTGTGATGCAACTGTTTTTGTAAGTATTGACTCTATCACCTTATTCATGCTTTCTACTTCGCCATTTTCTTGTGGGTGGTATGGGGTTGTAATTTTTTGCTAAATGTGCTAATTTTTTAATGTTGCAGTGATTTTATTACCTACAAAATGTGGTCCTCCATCTGTAATTATGTCCCTCGAAAGGCCATATCGCACAATTATTTGGAAAAGGAAATGTATTACAGAGTCCTATGTAGCTCTTGGAAGTGCCTCTTCTTCAACCCATTTAGTAACATACTCTTTTGCAACTAGTAGGTATGTTTTCTGATTTGATGGTGGGTTAATAGGACCTATAAAATCGAGCACCCAACGCTCAAATGGCTTGATTACTAACTATGGATTCAAGGGAATTTCATCGGACTATCCAGGGTGCCCCGCCCTTTGGAAACTATTAGCATCTTTAAAAATTATAGGCCAGTAATAGCTTCTTTGTAAAACCTTGTGACTAGTCCTGCGATCTGGAAAATGTCTGCCACATGGCCTGTCATGGCATGCTTTTAGAATGTCAAATATTTCATCTTCTCAGACGCATCTTCTGATGTGCATATCTGCTCCTGTATGAAATAGGTAGCCCCCAATCCAAGAGAATCGGGTACTGCGCTGCACTATCTGTTTTCATTCATTAGGCGTTAGATGCTTGGGTAATTTACCTACTGGTAAATAATTTGCAACATCAACATACCATGGGAATCTGGCAGCAACAACAAACAAATGTTCATCTAGAAACTGATCTTTGACCGATGTTGCGTCCGTTGGTTTTGGTATTCGTGAGAGAAACTAAGATACGTGATTTTCTTTTCCAGGTCGATCCTTTATTGTGATGTCAAATTCCTCCAATAGAATCAACCATATTGTTACTCTACCATTTCTAATAGGTTTATTTGCTAGAAATTTTATGGCAGAGTGATCTGTATATAAAACTACAAGATACCCATTTATATAATGTCTAAATTTATTTACAACATGTATTACAGCTAAAAATTCTTTTTCAGTCACAATATATTGTAATTCAGCAGGAGATAGATTCTTGCTAATATAATAAATTGCATATGTTTTTTTTATCTTCTTCCTGCCCAAGGACTGCAAATCCCAATTTGGGCCCCTTAGCACTGGGGCTGTTGATAGAAGCTTTTTTAGATATTCAAAAGCATGGTCCATTTATCTGTCCAAATAAAATCAACATTCCATGTTAGTGCGTATAGAGGTGCAGTTATTTGAGAAAAAATCTCTATGAATCTTCTATAATCACCAGAAAATCCCAGAAAACTACGTACCTCTGTTTGTGTAGTGGGAGTAGGTATTAACAAAATTATCTGAATTTTAGCTGGATCTACTTGTATTCTAGCTGCTGAGATATAATGACCTAAGATGAGTCCCTCGGTCATCATCATGTGACACTTCTCTTGGCTTAAGTAGAGCCTGGTGGCAATACACCTTTGCAACACCTTTTCCAATGTTTCTAATGCTGGCTCAAAATCATCTCCATAAGGTGTAAAATCATCAATATATACTTCGAGCCCTTCATTTATTAAATCTGAAAAGATGCTGAGAATGGCCCTCTGAAATGTAGCAGGCGCATTGCATAGACCAAAGTGTAAAAATCTGTAAGAAAATGTTCCCCAAGGATAGGGAAAAGTAGTCTTATCTTGGTCTTCTGGGCGATCTGAATCTGATTGTATCCACTAAAGCCATCTAGGAAAGAAAAGAATTTATTTCTTGCTAATGTATCTAATACTCGATCAATGAAAGGAAGGGTAAAGTGGTCCTTCTGGGTTGGTTTGTTTAATTCTCTGTAGTCTACACATATCCTCCACTTTCCATTCTTCTTTGGCACCACTACTAGTGGAGAGACCCACTTGCTATCATATATTGGATAAATAAAATTTACATCCAAAAGTTTTTGTAATTCAGCTTTCACAATATCCTTAAGATGAGGGTTTAATCTTTGTTGCGGTTGGTGAATGGGTCTAGCATCTTTTTCTGTATAAATGTGGTGTGTACATAACCGGGGATCAATTCCTTTCATGTCTAGGTAATCCCATGCAAAGGCTCCCTTATATTTTCTCAATAGTTGGACCATCTTCTCTTCTTGTTTAGAAGACAGGCTTTTGTTAATGTTTAGAGTTTTTCCTGGCTCAATTTCTATAGTTTTGCTATTGTAAATAGAGGTGGTAGGTATTGATTGATCATGAATTTCTTTTAGGTGATATTCTTCTTCTTCATTATCAAATGCTACCTCGATCATGTGACATTCCAAATGGGATCTGGTTTTTGGTTGATTAATGAAACTATTAATGATGTCATCCTCTGTTTGGTCTTTAAATTCGAGGGCATCTCCTATGGTTAATGGTGATCTAATGTTTTCTATGAGGTATGATACATGTTGTTTCTTTGTTTTTATTATTGTTAAACTTGGCTGGGCTGGAGGGTATAAGGATAACTTCTTGACATAACTCCCTCTAGTTATAGTCATGCTGCCTTGTCGGCAGGCAATGTAAGCATCAGGAGTTGTCAGCCAAGGTCTACCTAAGATTAAAGGGTGTCCATCAAGCTGATTTTTAGGGTTAATAATCAGAAAGTCAGCAAGGTATTCCCAGGAGTCTACAGATACCATTACATCATGTAGTGTGCCTTCTGGCTTGCCTACTGATCGGTCAGCCAATTCCAATAAGGTTGTGGTTGGATCTAATGATGTAATGCCAATTTTTTTACAAGTGGTGGTTGTTAGGATATTAATTGCAACTCCTAAATCAACTAAGGCATTTGGAAAGGATTTTCCATTGATTTTCATCGTAACTATAGGATTTCCTAGGTCCTCATACTTTACAGGTGCTTCTCTTCCTAATAGTAAGTCAGATAGTGTGCCGACTACTTGGACAGTTGGATTAGTTTTTATTCTCCTCTTTGGCTTTCTTATACATAATTATTTGATGGTATTTGCATAAATTGGAATATCTTGGATAGCTTGGAGGAGTGGTATTTTTATACACAAATTTTTCAGTTCTCCCAGAAGATCAAAATCAGGATGTTCTATTGGGTGAGGTATGATTAGTCGTTCTAAGAATGATGGAGAAGAGGTGGTTTCTTTCTCATGAGTTTGTTGTCTAACCACATTCTCTTTTTGTAATGTTTGTTCTAAAGGTAACAAATTTTCAACTTGAACATTTTTTTCTCCCTCTGATTCTATTATGTGCTCAAACCTTAGTTGAAGGTCGTTGCACTCCCTTAACTCGGTTTCTAGTTCTAGTGCTTTGATTATTTGAACAGATTGAACCGGTCTATTATTAGGGTTCGGGTTGGGTTGGGTTGGGAGTTGCGATCTTGAGTTGGTCTGGGGATTTTTTTGAAATGTATATGGCGCTAGCAGTGTAGGTGTATGGAGAGGAATCATTCCAGTTGGTTGATTCATATATCTTTGCCAATTCAACTGCCAGGTTTGACTCTGCGAGGTGGAGGGGGACCATTTTGTTGTATATGTATTATTTTTCCAAAATGGTGGATAGTAAGGAAAGTTTGGGAAATTAGTTTTATTTTTTTTATTTGGCCATGGCGATGTAGGAAATGGCTACTATGACCAGCTGGGGAAAGGTGGCTAATTTTGCCACATTCCATTATATTGATGAGAATTATACTGAGGAGACTGAAAAGAAGAGGATATATCAATGGGCATACTTGTTTGTCGTGGCTGCCATTGATGATGTTGATTGAGTAAGCTCACCAATTCTGTTTCTTCTTCCACTTCTTTGTAGATTGCTTTCAAACCTGGGAGTGAGGGGCAATTTTCTAGGGAGTGATCTTTCATGCAGATGGCGCAGGCTTGGACTATATCCAGCGGGCACTCTTTATGGTTGTGTTTCTTTCTACATCTAGGGTAGAATATTGCCAAATTTTTTTATGCCTCTGATTTCTTTTGTTTAACTTGCATGATGTCGAGCTACGTCATCAGAGTCCCTAAAATATCAGTTTTGAAATGTAATGTTCCAAATTTTTATGGAACATTAATTTTTGATAGAAGATAAATAAAATGGGTAGGGGACCCATTTTTTGCATGAATAGAGAATAAAAATATTCTAAGTATGAAAGAGGATCACATTTGGAGCTAGATTTCACACCTTCATGTGTGAAAGGAGGTTTTTGCATAAAGGTTTGGCCAAGGTTGACCAAGTCAAACTGCGTTGGCATGAGTTGGAAAACACTAAGTGGGACAATGTAGGAGGGAATATTCTAGAGAGAGGGAACCCTAATTCGAAGTAGGGCCCATGGAGGGAAGTCTCACTTGTTTAAAAGAGGGGCAAGGCAGCCATTGAGATCATCTTTGATCATTTTACATTCGAGTCTTAGAGACTTTTTGCTACCTCTTGCTGTTCAGCAGAGCTGCAGTGTCTTCGGGCATGAGGGAGTTCTATTTAGGATTTCCTCTCCTTCTTAAGTAGCTCATGAAGGATTGCACTGCATTCCCCATATACCGGCATTTAGGCCATAGCTTCAGCCATCTACATCAGTGCAGTTTCTGCAGTAGATATTGTGCAATGTTGCTGGGTGTTGCTGGGGAGGCTTCCATACACCATCCAGAGCTAGCTTTTTCAGTGGAGAGACATTCCATCCATTGGGAGATCAGAAAAGGTGGTTCTTGATCATATCCCACCATATTTGGCATCAGGCCTATCACATTCTATTAGTGATAGCGCAGTCCCTCTCTTAGACAATGTTCTTCTTGGTGAATATTTGTTGTGAGGGATTAGCAGATTTTGGAGGGGAAATCTTGGGTGAAAGGATCAGCCTTTCACTTCAGATTTTCATTGGGGAAGGGACCCTCATATACAACATCCATTTCAGCCTTCTCCATCCATTTCCAGCTCTTGAGTTTCAGTAGCTTCTGCAACTCCAGCATTTTGTATATTCAACATTTTTGTATAGATTTCAGCCAATCCTCTTAAAGGATTGTTGTATTGTATTTTTAGGGGTTGAGAGCTTGCTGCCCCCTTCTTATTTGAGCCTATCATTGTCATATCATTTTATTTCTATTATTTATGCAACAGTCTCTCATGTAACTCTGCAGTCATGGCCTAGGGCTTTCCATATACAGCAGTATTTCTCATATGTGCATGTACAGTTTTCTTGAGGCTTGTTGTGCCTTGCTTGAGTGATCATTTCCTCAAGGAGTTGTATATTTTATTGCCTATATGATCTAATATGATGGCCATTGAGTTCTCCAGCATTTCATGTGTATATGATTGACTGCTATTTACCATTTGATGTATTTGTTATTGATGTATCTGCAATGTTGGGATTATCTTAAGAGATTACCAATCTTGTTGTGTTTTCCTATTGGGGATATTGTCCCTTGACAATCACTCTATAGACAGAGTCTGCTAGTGGGCCAAGTAGCCTTTCGAGCTAATCCTTTGTTCAAAGGTGACAAATCCAGTAAATGCCCCTACAGTATATCTCTGGAATAGATTTTCTTTGTCGATTGACAATGTTTCTGAAGAAGGAACATTACAGTGGTATCAGAGCATCGAACTGGCACAGCCTGTGAGTTCGAGTTCAGAGGAGAATGATGAAAAATATGAGACTGATCTCATCTATTTTTGGAATAAAGAAGAGCCTCTTGAATACTAACATGGGAGATGCTTGGATTTTCAGATCTTAAGCAAGTACCTGGGTGACTATAAACCCCATTCTGCAACATTCAGGGGAGCTACAACGTTCCCATAGTCTATTCAGCAGATGGAGGAGAGAAGGCCCCGCGGAAAAGGAGAAATCAGAGGAAATAGGCTTATATTGTCTAAATTTGATGGGGTTACTTCAGCTAGAGCTTGGGAGAAGAAGCTGGAGGCATTTTTATTACTGCATCCATTGGCAGAGAGAGAAGCAGTGGAGATGGCAGCACTGCACATGGAGGAGGAAACATCTGTTTGGTGGTTCAAACCCTTGGTCCATTCAAGGGTGAGTTATTTTGCAGTCTTTGCTCAAATCTTGGTCCAAAAATTTTATGGAGAAAGAACAAAGGAAGAGAAGCTCACACCACCATGGGAGGAGGATTTCACCAACGCTACTACAGCTTTGAAGGAGAAGCCTTCAAAATCTATGGATGAAGATGCCATTGGAGGAAAAGCCATTGCAGCCACACAAGAAGGTCCCAGGATCCACCAAGGTATGAGCAAAGTTCCACTTTCTATTTCAACAAATAATCTTAAGGATAGTGGAATTTCACATGAAGAGGTTCAAGGATCAAATCACATGGCCACGTTAGGGCCTCATGATTGCATTGCGTTGTGCAAAGGGTTCTAGGAGGAGATGAACCCTCATCCTCATGCACTATTGATGAGTCTCATTTATCCCTTGAGCTTGGGATGTGGACCATTGGAGGATGAAACAAACCATGACACCTCCATGGAAAATCATGAAACAAATTGTGAACCCGAGGAGGAGACAATTGCTACATCATTGGAGGAACCAGCAACGCTGTTGAACATGGGTGGAGAGGAGACATCACCTCCATCACATTTGGATCTTCAAAAATCCAACATAGTCATGGGAGAGAGGCCTTTCCTAAGAGGTCTCCAAGGAGCTGCATTTCAAACTCTCATGAAATGCAAGGAGCAAAAATTGGTTTGGGAGGATGGTAGATCTCATGGGAGGAGTACCAAAAGAATGGAGAAGAGATAGTAGGATGTTTACATCATTGGGCATCAAGGAGAATGGATACATATTGCTGATATGAAATATATATATCAGTCATGATACCTTCATTACATGAGTCATATGATGTGAGCATGAGGAGGCAACAAGCACATGAGTTTCTTGGAATTGATGGGAGAGAGCACAAGAAGATTTGCTCTCCCATGATTGATGGTGTTGCAGGAGTAGAGGAGGGCACTCTCGTAGTGCAAAGGGATCATCCCTTAGCTGGGATTGATTGGGAGGAATTTCCCTCTTTGGAGAAGCTTCATATTTGCAGCAACATCACCAGAGTTGTTCTTGACAAGGAGCATGTCAAGGAACAAAAAAAGATTTGCATGGGCAAGGGCCTTTTTGCATGAGCTCACAGCACTGTCATTTGGGAGGAGGATCACATGTATATATCCATATATCATCTAAATTCTATCCTATGGTAAGAGTATTGTGTGTACCTTTTCTGATTCACATACTCTTATCATTATGATGCAGTGCCGGGATTTTCAAAGGGGCAGATTTTTCATGTTGCTCCATGAGCCAAATTGGGCCAAACTATTTGATGGAGACAACCATATTTTATATGGGCTTGGGCAAGTTTTACCTTCCATGTATGTTCAAAATTTATGTTCAGCCACTTACCATGCATTATCAGATGTAAGAACATACATTGTTATTCATGAGATGAGAAACAACCTGCCATATCGTTTCTCAAAGCAGCAGTTGGGAAACTGCGTTGTGACTACTTGGGAGACTATTGGTACATCTTTGCACAACATGAAACCTTCAGTACTTGCCTCATTTTATTTCTGAGTGTGGTCTCCTTGGATGATATTGCTGTTATCTTAATGGAGGACATGATAAGAGGATAGACACATGGGATGAATGTGTCATTGATGAGGAGGAACTCCCATATTTTCTGCAGTACATGTTCTAAGGGGAACATAACAGGATGCATGGCTATAGCCACATATTTGCTTACTTGTGGGGTGATACATGGGCTTGGTAATGTTATCCATACATTTTATGTAAATGGGGGGGCGGGGGGGTATTTTACCTTATGTTGCTGATTCACTCGTCTATTTACTATTTAGTAGTGGATGTGGTAGTTGTTGTGCAATACTTGCCATGTTATTTTTTGCAGCTACAGTGGATGAGGTTGCATTGTGACCCTAAGAGGCATTGTTTGCATATTTCTACACATGGTATAACCTACAACAAACATGTCATGGGTCATTCTATGGTGATCTTGTCCTATTCATCATAGATGACATGTCTTGGTTCAGCTGGATTATCATTGATGGAGGGGAGACTATTGGAGAATCACTCTTCATTTTTCCATTTGAGGGGAATACATTTGCAGCCCAAGATCAGCATACACTCCACAATTGTCATAAGTGGGGGAGAGGACAACATGAGGGAAGTTATAGTGCTTGCCATGATCATATTTTCAGCCAACCTTCATTTCCGGAGCTCAAGGTGGAGGGAGATTTTCGATGAGTTGCCTTGTTAGGAGGCAGCTTAATTTTATGATTGATGGCTTAGGGATGAGAGATTCATATGGGGGGGGTGATAAGTCCCATTATATATCAGATCTCATGCCTCAAGGAGGCCCTTAGAAAAATCTTTTTTCCTTCATGGATAGTTGTTTCTACATGGCCGCTATTTGGGGACGTACACCCAAAGGCTAGATTGCATATGTTGGAGGGATAGTTTGAAGACTTGATTGCTGATATGGCATCCTTTTCTTGAGGAGATCATCACATGAGGATGCTATAGGAGGAAGGGCAGAAGTTCATCCTTGTAATTGCTTGAGGGCAAGCAATATTTTGAAGGGGAGGACTGTAATGTTCCAAATTTTTATGGAACATTAATTTTTGATAGAAGATAAATAAAATGGGTAGGGGACTCATTCTTTGCATGAATAGAGAATACAAATTCTCTAAGTATGAAAGAGGATAACATTTGGAGTTGGATTTCACACCTCCATGTGTGAAAGGATGTTTTTTCATGAAGCTTTGGCCAAGGTTGACCAAGTCAAACTGCGTTGGCATGAGTTGGAAAACACTAAGTGGGACAACGTAGGAGGGAAGATTCTAGAGAGAGGAAACCCTAATTCGAAGTAGGGCCCATGGAGGGAAGGCTCACTTGTTTAAAAGAGGGGCAAGGCAACCATTGAGATTATCTTTGATCATTTTACATTCGAGTCTTAGAGACTTGTTCCTACCTCTTGCTGTTTAGCAGAGCTGTAGTGCCTTCAGGCATGAGGGAGTCCTGTTTAGGATTTCCTCTCCTTCTTGATTAGCTCATGAAAAATTGCACTCCATTCCCCATATACCAGAATTCAGGCCATAGCTTCAGCCATCTACATCAATGCAGTTTCTGCAGTAGATATTGTGCAGTGTTGCTGGGTGTTGTTGGGGAGGTTTCCATACACCATCCGGAGCTATCCTTTCAGTGGGGAGAGGGTACATCCATTGGGAGATAAGAAAAGGTGGTTCTTGAGCATATCCCACCATATTTGGTGTCAGGCCTATCACATTCCATTAGTGACAACGCAGTCCCTCTCTTAGACAACGTTCTTCTTGGTGAATATTTGTTGTGAGGGATTAACACATTTTGGAGGGGAAATACTGGGTGAAAGGATCAGCCTTTCACTTCAGAATTTCATTGGAGAAGTGCTCTTCATCTACAGCAGCCATTTCAGCCTTCTCCATCCATTTCTAGCTCTTGATTTGTAGCAACTACTGCAACTCCGACGTTTTGTATATTCATCATTTTTTATAGATTTCAGCCAATCCTCTTAAAGGATTGTTGTATTGTATTTTCAGGGGTTGAGAGCTTGATCCCCCCTTCTTATTTGAGCCTATCATTGTCATATCATTGTATTTCTATTATTTATGTAGCAATCTCTGATGTAACTGCACAGTCATGGCCTAGGGTTTTCCATATATAGCAGTATTTCTCATATGTGCATGTATAGTTTTCTTGAGGCTTGTTGTGCCTTGCTTGAGTGATAATTTCCTCAAGGAGTTGTATATTTTATTGATGCTATGATCTAATATGATGGCCATTGAGTTATTCGTCATTTCATGTGTATATTATTCACTACTATTTACCATTTGATGTATTTGTTATTGTTGTAGTTGCAATATTGGGATTATCTTAAGAGATTCCCAATCTTGTTGTGTTTTCCTCTTGGGGATATTGTCCCTTGACAATCACTCTATAGACAGAGTCTGCTAGTGGGCCAGGTAGCCTTTGGAGCTCATCCTTTGTTCAAAGGTGAGAAATCCAGTAAATTCCCTTGCAGTCTATCTCTGGAATAGATTTGCTTTGTCGATTGACAATGTTTCTGAAAAAGGAACATTACATGAAATCTTCTAGTAGATTGCCAATTTCTATGCGGGTTATACCTCCACCAGAGGTCTTGCTATCCCTTGTGATCATGTCACGTTCTACTGGTTTTGGTCTTGTGCTGCCTCTCGACCTCCTGATACATAAATCAATAATGTCAGCAAAATTTTCCTGATACATGTCACCTTTGCCCATGATGTTTAATGTTTCAACCCATTTTTCCTTCATCCCTTTAATTAATGTAGTTTTTAACACATTATCAGATAAGGGTAAAGATGCATAAGGTGATCTCTAGAGGTTGTATTGAAAGCGTTCTACATATTCCTCCAATGTTTCATTAGGTTTTGTTGTCATCTGAAATATTTCATCCGTTAATTCCCTGGACCTACAATAATCCTGATATTTCTTTAGAAAAATAGCTTTCATTTGATCCTAGTCATTTATAACACCTCCACCTAACCCCATAAACCATCGTAGAGCTACTCCTTTTAATGTGGAGGGGAATAATTTTAGCTTTTGGGGATCGGTGGTATAGTCATACCCCCTGCATAATACATGGAATTCAAACAAAAATGCATCTGGATATTCCGATGTTAAGCCATGGAATGTAGGAATATGCTAGAGAGGAATGGCCTTCATAGGTGCATTAGCTGTAATGTCCACAGTGGGATATTGCAGTGTGGAAGTTTGGGGTGGTTGCTGGTTCTGGGCCATTTGATCAAATATGTGCCAATATCCTTCTGGGATTTCCAAGGAATTATTACTAGGCTGACTAGAAGGAGTAGGGATGACCTTAACAACACTTCCTTGGTCTAGGATAATGAGTGTCCCTTGCTGAACTATTACTTGAGGGGATTTTGGTTCTTCAGGCTCTTCAACTTTGTTTTGGATGATTTTGAAAACACTTCCCTTATCTGGGCTACTTAGTTTTTGGATTACTTCAAGAGGGGATCTTGTTTCTTCTATTTCCCCTATTTCTCCTATTTCTCCTCCTCCTTCATGGAGATTACTAGAGTTCCCATCTTCTAAATAAATTGGGCGAGAATTCTCAATTTCTTGAGAATGTTGCTCAGTCTCTTATGTTTGCCTATGCACCTCAGAAAAAGCTACAATTGGTAATTCTGTGGCCCGAAGGGAGCTAGTAGGTTGTCTAGAAGAAATTTTTCTAGGGCCTACTAATGGCTGAGATTCATCTTTCTTAATGATATTGTCGATAAAGGTTGTTCGCCCAAGGGTCACCGGTCCCTTAGGTTTTTCAGGTCTGGGAGGAATTTTGTTTTGTTTAGATTTTCTAGTCATTCAAAAGTTGAAATCAGTCATTCCTACCTTAAACTTCTACGCATTTATGCTATGAAGCAGGCAAGTGAACGAGCATGTTCCTCGCTCGTTACACAGGTTCTTACCTTCCGTTTTTAATACCCAGTTCTTCCTTAACAGAGAAAATCAAATATACATCACTCTTTCTAAATAGCTACTCTCTCCTTGGCAATGACACCAAAATTTTGAGGTATAAAAGGTGTCTTTTTAACTCCTATTTATCCTACATTAATTATCAATCCAGGTACAATTTTTTATCTCAAGAGTGTACTCAGTTTGAGGTGGCTATTTAATCTAAGAGTAATTCTTTCCAATTTCTAGTACATTTTTTCAAATACAAGAGTAAATGGATGTTTCAAGATGGAATCTAATTGCAATGACATGAAAATTAATGCTCTAAAACAAAATTATTCACTTAGCAATCATCAGTCAAGGATGCAGTAGTAATAACTCTTTCCTCTGTCAACTGATGTAAATGAAATCAAACATAAACAAGATCCTCAATCTGAGAACTTAGATAGTGATAGACAATGTCCTTTATAGTTGCTGATCTTACACTCCACACTAAAGCAACTAATTGGAAATGATAACTGAGTTAAATAATGCTGCTAATGGAAATGGAAGAAACACGCTCTCTGCAATAACATTCCAAAGCAAAACCAAATACTTGCAGGAAAGAAATGATCAGGAAAGCTATTTAATGGAAATGAACAACAAATTCTAGAATGAATAGCGAAGCTTTATATTGGAAAAGCATATCAATACAAGTTACAAAAAATAATAATCTTGTTATGGTGGAAAGGAAAACAACGTGAATCAATCATAGCTTATGTAATAAACCAATTCCATAAAATATTGAAACAGTAATCTATCAAACATGGAATTTGTAAAGCAATGCGACTAGAGAAAATAAACATTAAAGAAAACCATTACACGACTGGAATTGTAAAGTAATGGTACAGATAGCAAGTGGATCCACCGGGGTCGGGCCCTTAGCCGCTAGTGAAGCACCGCCGAGATACTCCAGTCTCAAATAATGGAATGACAACCGAATTATATATTAATCATATGTAACAAAGTTCACAGGAAATCACACTCTATTTTAACCAATGAGAGTTGGTGATCAAAGTGAAAATACAAAAGGAAATCTAAATAATGATAATACATGCCCCCTGATTTCTACAAGCGTTGTCCTTTTATAACTGCCAGGCAGACAAAACAAGAAATACAAATAAGCTTTGAAGCAGCGATCCCTTAGGATTGAAATATTTGAGGGATTCACTCTATCTTCTATATCCAGTTATCATTTTTTCCTGTTGTGCTTAAGTCGCGCCGTTCCTTTCTTTTCTTTGATTTTTCCCTTCGATTTTGATCTTCTTGTCTAAATATGGCTTCCTGTTGAAGGGACAGTAGTTACTTCTTCTTTGTCTTTTCCTCCCGAATGGTGGCTTCTCATTTCTTCTATTTTCTGTATATAAGAAAGGAAAATATTTAGTTAATTTGCAATAATCACTAATCTCCTTAATTCCATTATAATTATTCGATATATTACCATTTTAGAATACAAAGGATTTATGATTAAAGGAGAAAGATAAAGAAATAAATGGAAAATTCATATATTTTCCATCCCTCAACACACCCCCCTACTTACCCTTTTTCATGTCCTCATGAAAACCATGTAGTTTACATGCAAAAAAGTTAGAGAATAGGCTGGAGAGGGGTTTTCATTAAATGGTCTAAAACCATGATTTGAAGCTAAAACTTCAAAAATATGCTCTGTTTTCCCTTCAGGTAATTCATATATGGCCTTATAGTCAGCTGCAGGATACTAGATAATAGGGCTTTGAAATCTACAACCTAGCCAATACGGGCCTTCACTCAAGATGAGGTTACTATAGATAACCAGGCAGTTGACAGCTAACTTAAAATTTTTATAATTGAATGGCTCTATGTCTTGAATACTCCGATTGGAAATCTTCCATCAGAGTTTAGCTGCTACTACAACCTGGTCTCTGATGGACAGAAAATATTCTACCCCATCCAGGACAATCGCTTTTTGGATGGGTCCCAATGTCTGGATCACACCCTCCTTTGTCATTAAGCTTTTCTGCCTAGCCCGTAGTTGTAATGGGTGTCTCGATTCACCTCTAACCCAAAGGTCTAACCCATTTTATTGTCTTTGAAAAGTGTTATAGGCCTTGAGCCATTTTAACTGGTTAAAAACAAATGAAATGAATGCTTGATATTGGACATCACCCACAAAAGGACTGGGATTCATCTCCATTTCCTCTTCCAATATAAAATTGTGTAAACAAAATTCATAGAGTAAGCATTGAACTTTTATTACAAAGAGTTTGCAGCAATTTATAAAATCATCAATAGTTTTTAATTCTATAGGTTTTCCTACCTTAAAAGCTTTAATTTTTAACTGTAAATATCTTTCTAACAAAAACAAAGCATAATTTTTGGCAAGGGACCTACATGCTAGAACATCTGTACATAGAGAACAAATATTATCCATTTGATTCTGACTGTTTGTAGTCTATTCCTTACCTCTTCAACTTTTTCTTCTGCCTTTCGACATTTTTTGAAGGATTCTGCCTCCGATGCATTGATGTTCCTTAATTGCTGATGTAACTCTTGGTATTTCTTCTTAGAAATAGTCTCTTCCTCGAGCTTTTCGCTAGCCCGCTTAGCTTGTGCTAGATCCTCTCAGAGTTTACTACACCAGGGTCGTTGTTCAACAAAACATTTTTAGGTTGAATATCTACCTAGATTTTCTTATTATAATATTGAGGTCCTACAGTCTTTGTCTCTTTATTGCAAAATTTCTAGTTGGTATTGCTAGAGGAAAATGCCTCAGTCTAAACGTCTTTATTACAGACTTGTGCATTTTTAGATTGGGAAACTGCGTCCATAATAACTACTTGCTGTGGCTTGCTATCTTGAATGAATATGGGATCAGTTTGAGTCTCCATGGCCCTTGTATTATGGGGTTCCATTTGGATGGCTGCATCCCCCATTTTCGGGGTGCTTTTAGAGATTTGCACCCTTTTCAGAACCCTTATCTTCTATCTGAGTCGTTTTACTAATTTTAGCAGCTTTTGTTGTTCCGTCCGTAGCCTCTTAAGTTCATTTGTCTTCTTCTTCTTCTTGGGAGGAACAATTGTTCCCTTTTCTGGACTTTGTTTCTCACCTAGGTTTTTTTCTTCAAGGACTGTGCCCTCGCCCTGGCTCATTTCCATATTCTCTGTTGGAATACTTATTCATTGTTCGTATTATCCTGACTAGTTTCCTCGGCGGAGGAAACCCTAGTTTGATTTGCTATTTTCTGAGGGGCTTCTGCTTCTGCCTCCTCCCCATCTTCCATTTCCTCGAATGTATCCTTGCTGTGGACATAATTTTCCCTTAATTTTTCTACCTCAATATTGAGGTTGAGTGGACTCTGGGGTTGCATATACTCACACATATTGGCCAAATTTTGGGCCAATTTGTCCTCCTGCAATGGAATTTGTGGTGGAATTGCACTAGAGGTAATGGGAGGTTCCGCTTCCTCCCTTTCCTCTTCACTGGTATGCTTAATTTCTTCCTCTTCCTGATTTTCTCCTCCTTCAAGTTTCAGGGGTTTCTCATCTCCAGAACTAGGTAATTCTAAGGGTTGGCTAATGCTACTCTGGAGGATTCCCAACATTCCCCTAATTCTTCTTAATCTGGAGGACTGTCTGTGTTTTAGAGGTCTGTTTGCTATGCTGGTGATTCTTTTTCATTTTGGGGCAAGTAAGGTTGTTCCCCTGTCTATTGAAAATACCAATTCTTCCCAACTGGTCTATTGTTGAGCACAACTGTGGCTAACTATTAATCAAATTAAACAATGGTGTCTTACTACTATTCCTGTATGACCAGAATTCCTTATGCTTTGAGCAGCGTCATGCAGTAAAATTTTTAAATATGCAGGAAAATTTATAGCACATTTCTATTTTAGTACTGCTAATAATTTGAGGTGGCGTGGTCTTACCACATCCTTTCTCCCATCGCATGTAATGTAGATTTTCACTACTCTTTCCAGTTCTACCCATGGTTCTCCCAGAGTTGCCAACTGGACTCCTTTTCCTTTGACAATTAGGTTCTGTCCTTCATCCTGAAAGATGGTCATGGCCTCTTGCAGTCTCAATTTTTTATGGGTCCATATGGGTCCAACTGCTGGTAGAACAGATACCTCAGCAATTAATTCATCTGTTACTATTATTCGCCTTCCTCTTACTATGGAATGATCCTCCTACAAGTTCTCCAAAAATTTGATGGCCACAGTTTCATGGGGATGCTACAGTCGTGTAAGGTAGGCAATCCATCCTGCTCTTTCCAAAATTTCTCGTGTAGAGTCAGAAACTGTTAGTACTCATGGTTCGCTACGTACTGATCGCTCTCCCATTTCGTCTAAGCTTTGCACATTATTATTTTTTCACAACAATACACAGAAATGGCAATGGAACAAAAAATCGTGAATATCGGAAAATATCAATACCATTAAACTTGCCATTTCTAGGATATGATGAAAATAAGGAATTGACCTGTATGTAGGTGTATTTCAAAATTCACCTGTGCCCCCTTGAAATATGATAGGTCATCCTCGAATGGAAAGGGAGGAGCCGCGAACTGGATGATAGTTGTACAGTATAGAAAGGCATGTATATTCATGAAATGACCACAAAAAGTATTGAATTACTAAAATCGAGGCATATTACGAAATCGTGAATAAATATGGAAATTCTATGAAATGATGCAAAAATAGGGAAAAGGACAGCTGATGTAAATAAAAGTGCTTATGCGGTCATTAATCACTTTGAACCATTATGATTGATTTATAAACAATATTTCATTTTTAAGAGGTTCAAAAAAAAAAACGGGGTCTAGGAGCATAATCTCATTTGAAATCAAGATAAAGATATAAGTAAAGGGTTTATAATTACTATTGATTTGTGAAAAATATGACTCCAATACCATCAGCAGAGCTCTGTTTCCCACAAGTATTTATAACCTTGAAAAAGTTGCTTTTCCACCCTTGGAACCATAATCCTTTATCTATGCCTAGGAAAGTGCTTTGTAATGTTAGGATGGAGGCCATTGTGCTGGCTTCGTAACCAGATGAATCAACATGCCATTCACCAGGAAGGAGTGAAAGGTGGGCATGCCATCTCGTGATGAGACCTCCTGTTCCAAGGAATTTTTATTTTTCTGATGTGCCCATTGGATCATATCCCTGGTGTGGTGGCCATAGTGGGAATTCCACTTCACTGCTTCCTTATGATCATGGTAGGTTGGCTCTTGATGAGACCCCCTATCCTCCATCTGACAAATCATAGAATTTTTAGTAATCATATAGATATTTTTTCTTTTCTTTTTTTCTTTGATATAGCACTTTCCTATTTATATATAGAGGATGCCTCAACACTCCTTAAGAGTAGGGATGGTGGAAGAAGTTTGAACATCTCAATAGAGGAATTTATGCCCTTATTCTTATTCAATAATAAAATTCAAAGAGAGTTATGAGGATTAGGGAAGAACCAACATGATAAAAATAATCGATCAAATTAGTTTTAGTGAAGATAAAGACAGCAAAGTGATATAGATAGTTGTGTCCTTTCATTTTTTCTTATCGATAGAAAGAAATTTCTTTAAAAATAACAAATTTTCCTTGATTTTCTAATTCCAGTAACCTCTAGTTTTTGTGTCCTTGCATAAATTTGTATGTTTTCCTTAAAAAAATCATGAAGAATCCACAAAAATTCTCAAAATGTTGTTCTATAAGAGAAACAACAAAAAGAAAAATGCACTCAAAATGTGTTGTTCCTTAGACGGAACATCTGTTTTTCCTTAAGAGGAAAAACAAAAAGAAAATCTGCACACAAACTACGGTTCCTTTAAGAGGAACAACAAATAAACGAAAAATATACACGCGAAACTGTTGTTCCTTAAGAGGAACAACAATTGTTCCTTAAGCGAAACAACAACTAAAACAAGCACAAAATAAAATGTTGATCCTTCGATGGAACAGCCTAAAAACATTCCAAATCAAAACTGCTATTCCTTAGAAGGAACGATAGAAAGTGAAAAAAATGGCGAAGGGGCTGTTCCTTTTAAAAGAGCAACAAAAACAATCGGCGAAAATGTTGTTCCTTTTAAAAGGAACAACAAAAACAATCGGTGGAAATGTTGTTCCTTTAAGAGGAACAATTTTTGTTCCTTAAGAGGAACAACATTTGTTCCTCTTAAGGAAAAGCAAAATTATAGACATGCAGAAGTGTTGTTCCTTAAGAGGAACAACAAACAAATATAAGCACGCAAGATTGTTTTTCCTTAAGAGGAACAATAGCTGTTCCTTAAGAGGAACAACACGAAAAATAAAGGCACACAAGATTGTTGTTCCTTAAGAGGAACGGTTGTTGTTTCTTAAGAGGAACAGTAGTTGTTCCTTAAGAGGAATAGCATGAAAAAAATATGTACAAAAACAGTTCATACAAGCCAAATTAAAGAGAAAAGCTTATGTACAAATTTTAGAAATAAAGGAATTGTTCAGTGAATTAATGCTAAGGAGGAGTTATCTTCCTCAGCCAGAATCTGCATAGTGGAATCTCCTCATAATTGCTGGTAAAGGGATTCCCGATTAAGTAGCTTGTGGTAAATTCGTACTCGATGACCGTTTGCTTTGAAAGAATGTCCATATCCATCAATGGTAGTTAATGTAATGGTGCCATTTTCATGCACTTTCTGTATCTCATAAGGTCCAAGCCATCGTGTATGGAGTTTTCCGGGGAAATCCTGAAACATGGAGTCATATAAGAGTGCCCAATCACCTTCGTGGAATTTTTTCTTTTTAATAAAGGCATCTTGCCATTTTTCTCTATGTTGTTGAATTAATGCAGTGTGTTGAAGGGCAAAGAGCCTAATTTCATCTAACTTGTTGATTTATTGTAATCTTCTAACCTGGGCCTCATTTAAATTCAAACCCACCTCCTGTGCTATTCTTAATGTTTGAATTTAAAATTCTATCAGAAAGATGGGTTCTTTTCCAAATATTAACTGATATTGTGAATACCCTGTGGTATTTCTCCATGTTGTTTGGTATGCCCACAAGGCTTCCAGAAATCTTGAAGCCCAGTCACGTCTGTGTGATGCAACTTTTTTTGTAAGTAATGCCTCTATCACCTTATTCATGCTTTCTACCTGGCCATTTGCCTATGGGTGGTATGGGGTTGTAATTTTGTGCTGAATGTGGTAATTTTTTAATGTTGCAGCGATTTTATTACTACAAATTGTGGTCCTCCATCTGTAATTATGTCCCTCGGAAGGCCATATTGCACAAATATTTGGAAAAGGAAATGTATTACAGAGTCCTATGTAGCTCTTGGAAGTGCCTCTGCTTCAACCCATTTAGTAACATACTATGTTGCAACTAGTATGTATGTTTTCTGATTTGATGGTGGGTTAATAGGACCTATAAAATCGAGTGCCCAACGCTCAAATGGATCAATTACTAACTGTGGATTCAAGGGCATTTCATCGGACTGTCCATGGCACCCGGCCCTTTGGCAACTATCACAGGCTTGTACAAACTTTTTAGCATCTTTAAAAATTGTAGGCCAGTAATAGCCTCTTTCTAAAACCTTGTGACCAGTCTTGCGATTTGCAAAATGTCTGCCACATGACTCGTCATGGCATGCTTTCAGAATGTCAAATATTTTGTCTTCTCGGACGCATCTTCTGATGTGCATATATTCTCTTGTATGAAATAGGTAGCCCCCAATCCAAGAGAATCGGGTACTACGTTGCACTATCTGTTTTTGTTCATTGGGCGTTAGATGCTTGGGTAATTTACCTATTGGTAAATAATTTGCAACATCCGCATACCATAGGGTTCTGGCACTAACAAAAAACAAATTTTCATCTAGAAACTGATCTTCAATTGCTGCTGTGTTTGTTGGTTTTGGCATTCGTGAGAGAAAATCAACTACATGATTCTCTTTTCCAGGTCGATCCTTTATTGTGATTTCAAATTCCTGCAATAGAATCAACCATCTTGTTACTCTACCATTTGAAACAGGTTTATTTGCTAAAAAATTTATGGTAGAGTGATCTGTATATAAAACTACAGGATACCGAGTTATATAATGTCTAAATTTATTTACAGCATATATTACAACTAAAAATTCTTTTTTAGTCACAGTATAGTTTAATTCAGCAGGAGATAGATTCTTGCTAATATAATAAATTGCATATGGTTTTTTATATTCTTCCTGCCCAAGGACTACTCCGATAGGTATGTCTGAGGCATCAGATGAAATTTGGAATGGAAAATCCCAAATTTGGGCCCCTTAGCACTGGGGCTGTTGATAGAATCTTTTTCAGATCTTCAAAAGCATGGTCACATTTATCTGTCCAAATAAAATCAATATTCCCTATTAGTGCATATAGAGGTGCAGCTATTTGAGAAAAAATCTGTATGAATCTTCTATAATCACGAGAAAACCCCAGAAAACTACGTACCTCTGTTTGTGTAGTGGGAGTAGGTATTAACAAAATTATCTGAATTTTAGCTGGATCTACCTGTATTCCATCTGCTGAGATATAATGACCTAAGATGAGTCCCTCGGTCATCATCATGTATTACATCCAAAAATTCCTTTTTAGTCACAGTATAGTTTAATTCAACAGGAGATAGATTCTTGCTAATATAATAAATTGCATATGGTTTTTTATCTTCTTCCTGCCCAAGGACTGCAAATCCCAATTTGGGCCCGTTAGCACTGGGGCTTTTGATAGAAGCTTTTTTAGATATTCAAAAGCATGGTCACATTTATCTATCTAAATAAAATCAACATTCCATGTTAGTGCGTATAGAGGTGCAGCTATTTGAGAAAAATTCTCTATGAATCTTCTATAATCACCAGAAAATCCTAGAAAACTACATACCTCTATTTGTGTAGTGGGAGTAGGTATTAACAAAATTATCTGAATTTTAGCTGGATCTACCTGTATTCTAGCTGCTGAGATATAATGACCTAAGATGAGTCCCTCAGTCATCATCATGTGACACTTCTCTTGGCTTAAGCAAAGCCTGGTGGCAATACACCTTTGCAACACCTTTTCCAATATTTCTAATGATGGCTCAAAATCATCTCCATAAGGTGTGAAACCATCCATATATACTTCGAACCCTTCATTTATTAAATCTGAAAAGATGCTGAGAATGGCCCTCTGAAATGTGGCAGGGGCATTACATAGACTAAAGGGTAAAACTCTGTAAGAAAATGTTCCCTAAGGACAGGTAAAAGTAGTCTTATCTTGGTCTTCCAAGCGATCTGAATCTGATTGTATCCAATGAAGCCATCTAGGAAAGAAAATAATTTCTTTCCTGATAATCTATCTAATACCTGATCAATGAAAGGAATGGGAAAGTGGTCCTTCTGGGTTGCTTTGTTTAATTCTCTGTAGTCTACACATATCCTCCACTTTCCATTCTTCTTTGGCAACACTACTAGTGGAGAGACCCACTTGCTATCAGATATTGGATAAATAAAATTTACATCCAAAAGTTTTTGTAATTCAGGTTTCAAAATATCCTTAAGATAATGGTTTAATCTCCGTTGGGGTTGGCAAATGGGTCTAGCATATCTTTCTGTATAAATGTGGTGCGTACATAACTAGGGATCAAGTCCCTTCATGTCTAGGTAATCCCATGCAAAGGCTCCCTTATGTTTTATCAGTTGTTGGACCATCTTCTCTTCTTGTTTAGCAGACAGGTTTTTGTTAATGTTCAGAGTTTTTCCTTGCTCAATTTCTATAGTTTTTCTATTGGAAATATAGGTGGTATGTATTGCTTGATCATAAATGTCTTTCAGGTGATCTTGTTCTTCTTCATTTTCAAATGCTACCTCAATCATGTGACATTGCAAATGGGATCTGGTTTTTGGTTGGTTAATGAAACTGTTAATGATGTCATCCTCTATTTGGTCTTTAAATTCGAGGGCATCTTCTATGGTTAATGGTGATCTAATGTTTCCTATGAGGTATGATACAGGTTGTTTCTTTTTTTTTATTATTGTTAAACTTGGCTGGGGTGGAAGGTATAAGGCTAAATTCTTGACATAAATCCCTCTAGTTATAGTCATGTTTCCTTGTCGGCTTAAGCATCAACAGTTGCCAGCCAAGGTCTACCTAAGATTAAAGGGTGTCCATCTAGCTGGTTTTTGGGGTTAATAATCAGAAAGTTGGCAGGGTATTCCCAGGAGTCTACAGATACCATTACATCATGTAGTGTGCCTTTTGGCTTGACTACCAATTGGTCATCCAATTCCAATAAGGTTGTGTTTGGATGTAATGATGTAATGCCAATTTTTTGACAAGTGGTGGTTGTTAGAATATTAATTGCAGCTCCTAAATCAACTAAGGCATTTGGAAAGGATTTTCCTTTGATTTGCACCGTAACTATAGGATTTCCTGGGTCCTCATACTTTACAGGTGCTTCTCTTCTTGATAGTAAGTCAGATAGTGTGTCGACTACTTGGAAAGTTGGATTAGTTGTTATTCTCCTCTTTGGATTTCTTATAAATAACTCTTTGATGGTCTTTGCATAAATTTTAATATCTTGGATTGCTTGGAGGAGTGGTATTTTTATACACAAATTTTTCAGTTCTCCCAGAAGATCAAAATTAGGATGTTCTATTGGGCGAGGTATGATTAGTCATTCTTGGAATGGTGGAGAAGAGTTGGTTGCTTACTCATGATTTTGTTGTCTAACCACATTCTCTTTTTGTAATGTTTGTTCTAAAGGTAATGAATTTTCAACTTGAACATTTTTGCCTCCCTCTAATTCTATTATGTTCCTAGACCTTAGTTGAAGGTTTTTGCACTCCCTTAACTTGGTTTCTAGTTCTAGTGCTTCAATTATTTGAACGGATTGAACAGGTCTATTATTAGGGTTCGGGTTGGGTTGGGCTGGGAGTTGCGGTCTTAAGTTGGTCTAGGGATTTTTTTGCAATGTAAATGGCGCTGGAAGTGTAGGTGGAGGGAGAGGAATCATTCCAGCAGGTTGATTCATAGATCTTTGCCAATTCAACTGCCAGGTTTGACTCTACAAGGTGGAGGGGGACCATTGTGTTGGATATGTATTATTTTGCCAAAATGGTGGACATTAAGGAAAGTTCAGCTAATTGGTTTGATTTGTTTGATTTGGCCATGGCGATCTATGAAATGGCTATTGTGACCAACTGAGGAAAGGTGGCTAATTTAGCCACATTTCATTATATTGCTGAGCATTATACTGAGGAGACTGAAAAGAAGAGGATATATTGATGGGCATACCTGTTTTTCGTGGCTGCCATTGACGACGTTGATTGAGTAAGTACACCAATTCTGTTTCTTCTTCCACTTCTTTGTAGACTGCTTTCAACCCCGGGAGTGAGGGAGAATTTTCTGTGGAGTGATATTTCGTGCAGATGGTGCAGAATTATACTGTATCCAATGGGCACTCTTTATAGTTGTGTTTCTTTCTACATCTAGGGTAGAATATTGCCGAATTTTGTTTTGCTTCTGCTTGCTTTTGTTTAGCTTGAATGATGTCCAGCTACATCGTCAGAGTCACTAAAATATCAGTTTTGAAATCTTTCAGTAGATTTCCAAGTTATGTGTAGGTTATACCTCCACCAGAGGTCTTGCTATCCCTTGTGATCATGTCACATTCTACTGGTTTTAGTCTTGTGCTACCTCTCGAACTCTTGATACATAAATCAATAATGTCAGCAAAATTTTCCTGATATATGTCACCTTTTCCCATGATGTTTAATGTTTCAACCCATTGTTCCTTCATCCCTTTAATTAATGTAGTTTTTAACACATTATCAGGTAAGGGTAAAGATGCATAAGGTGATCTCTGGAGGTTGTATTGAAAGCATTCTACATATTCCTCCAATGTTTCAATAGGTTTTTCTCTCATCTGGAATATTTCATCCTTTAATTCCTTGGACCTACAATAATCCTGATATTTCTTTAGAAAAACATCTTTCATCTGATCCCAGTCAATTATAACACCTCCACCTAACCCCATAAACCATCGTAGAACTGCTCCTTTTAATGTGGAGGGAAATAATTTTAGCTTTTGGGGATCGGTGATATAGTCATACCCCCTACATAATACATCGAATTCAAACAAAAATGCATCTAGATCTTCTGATGTTAAGCCATGGAATGTAGGAATATGCTGGAGAGAAATGGCCTTCATAGGTGCATTAACTGCAGTGTTCACAATGGGATATTGCAGTGTGGAAGTTTGGGGTGGTTGTTGGTTCTGGGCCATTTGATCAAATATGTGCCAATATCCTTCTAGGATTTCTAGGGAATTATTCCTAGGCTGACTAGAAGGAGTAGGGGTGACCTTAACAACACTTCCTTGGTCTAGGATAATGAGTGTCCCTTGCTGAACTGTTATCTGAGGGGATTTTGGTTCTTCGGGTTCTTTAGCTTTGTTTTGGATGATTTTGACAACACTTCCCTTATCTGGGCTACTTAGTGTTTGGATTAATTCAAAAGGAGATCTCGGTTCTTCTATTTCCCCTATTTCTCCTCCTCCTTCACGGAGATTACTAGAGTTCCCTTCTTGTAAAGAAATTGGGCGAGAATTCTCAATTTCTTGAGAATCTTGCTCAGTCTCTTCTGTTTGGCTATATACCTTAGAAAAAGCTACAGATGGTGATTCTGTGGCCCAAAGGGAGCTAGTAGGTTGTCTAGAAGAAATTTTTCTAGGGCCTACTAATGGCTGAGATGTAGCTTTATTAATGATATTGTTGATAAAGGTTGTGTGCCTAAGGTTCACTGGTCCCTTAGGTTTTTTTGGTCTGGGAGGAATTTTGTTTTGTTTAGATTTTCTAGTCATTCAAAAAACGCAAGAATTCAATCCTACCTTAAACTTCTATGTAGTTCTGCTATGAAGTGAGCAAGTGGTGAGAATGTTCCTCGCTCGTTACGCAGGTTCTTACCTTCTATTTTTAATACCTAGTTCTTCCTTAACAGAGAAAATCAAATATACATCACTCTTTCTAAATAGCTACACTCTCCTCAGCAATGGCGCCAAAATGTTGAGGTATAAAAGGTGTCTTTTTAACTCCTATTTATCCTACATTAATTATCAATCCAGGTATGATTTTTTATCTCAAGAGTGTACTCAATCTAAGGTGGAAATTTAATCTAAGAGTAATGCTTTCCAATTTGCAGTACAGTGTTTCAAATACAAGAGTAAATGGATGCTTGAAGATGGAATCTAATTGCAATGAAATGAAACTTAATGCTCTAAAACTCAGTAATTCACTTAGCAATCATTAGTCAAGGATGCAGTATTAATAACTCTTTCCTTTGTCAACTGATGTAAATGAAATCAAACATAAACAAGATCCTCAATCTGAGAACTTAGACAGTGATAGCCAATGTCCTTTACAGTTGTTGATCTTACACTCCACACTAAAGCAACTAATTGGAAATGATAACTGAGTTAACTAATGCTACTAATGGAAATGGAAGAAACACGCTCTTTGAAATAACATTCCAAAGCAAAACCAAATACTTGCAGGAAAGAAATGATCTGCAAAGCTATTTAATGGAAATGAACAACAAATTCTATAATGAATAGCGAAGCTTTATATTGGAAAAGTATATCAATACAAGTTACAAAGAATAATAATCTTGTTATGGTGGAAAGGACAACAATGCGATTCGATCATAGCTTATGCAATAAACCAATTATATAAAATATTGAAACAGTAAGCTATCAAACATGGAATCTGTAAAGTAATGCGACTAGAGAAAATAAACATTAAAGAAAACCATTACGCGACTAGAATTGTAAAGTAATGGTACAGATAGCAAGTGGATCCACCAGGGCCGGGCCCTTAGCCACTAGTGAAGCATTGCCAAGCTACTCCAGTATCAAATAATGGAACGAAAAATTAATTATATACTAGTCATATGTAACAAATTTCACAGGAAATCACACTTTGTTTTAACCAATGAGATTCGGTGATCAAAGTGAAAATATAAAAGGAAATCTGAATAATGATAATACATGCCCCTTAATTTCTACAGGCGCTGTCCTTTTATAACAGCCAGGCAGACAAAACAAGAAATACAGATAAGCTTTGAAGCAATGATCCCTTAGGATCAAAAGATCTGAGGGATTCACTCTATCTTCTATCTCCAGTTATCATTTTGTCCTCTTGCACTGAAGCCACACTATTCCTTTATTTTCTTTGACTGTGCGCTTCAATTTCGATCTTCTTTTCTAGATATGGCTTCCTATTGAAGGGAAAACAGTTACTTCTTCTTTGTCTTTTCCTCCAGAATGGTGGCTTCGCATTTTTTCTATCTTCTGTATAGAAGAAAGGACAATATTTAGTTAATTTGCAATAATCACTAATCTCCTTAATTCCATTATAATTCTTCGATATATTACCATTTTAGAATACAAAGGAGTTATTATTAAAGGAAAAAGATAAAGAAATAAATGGAAAATTCATACCTTTTCCATCGTTCAACACTCTATTCACTGTAGAACAGGGCCCAAGGAGTCACCTGTTCATCCGTGAGATAAGTGAACGTGGCACCATAGCACCAACACTATAAATTTTCCAAGTGTGGTTGTACCCGAGGATAGAAGGGAATATTAATTAATATAAATGGGAGAAAGATCCAGCGTTACGGGTCATATCCCATCAATTAACACATTGGCAATACTTGAAATGTTATAAAGGTATCAATTTAACCAAGGTAAACATTGTCGAGACACAATATGGAATAATAAAGAATCGTGGTAATTAGGTTAGACATATGCTGAATTACGGAATAACTTAGCCAAATTATAAAGAGGAATGTTAGGGTTCCAAAAAAAATCCCCACTATCGAGAATTACAAGAAAATCCTGACTGTCACTAATATTAACAACCACGTAATATGCCACGAAATGAGCCAGTTGGACACCCTTGCAAAACGTGTGTGATCACGTAAGCACAAATGATGTATGTGGTGGATGAATCTACCAAATAGTATGCCATATTAAAATAAATTATAATGGTGACATGTCTATAATTCCATATTATGACTTGTGTAGAATTTACAAAAATCCTAATCAAGAAAAATCGAACCCAAGTAAAATATCGAAATCAAATATGAAATACGTATTATACATTAAACAATAATGACTAAGGAAATAAGGACTAATTTAAAATAAGTAAACAAAGTTAATAAATGTCCACGAAACCTAAATTAAATGAAGGTTGCTATATGGTCTTATAAGATAAGAAAGTACCATACTCATAAATAATATAGCCATGGTTGAATGAAGGACATGTTGATGTTATTGGTGTGTTATAAAATTATCGTATAGATGAAAAGGATGAAATCATAATACCATTAAACCATGATATATGAAATGAATTATGAAGATCCCCAAGTTCATTACACATTGGGATGGTAGTGGGGTTAGAGGATGAAGACGGGTTAGATGCCTTGGTTGATGTGTTGACCGTAGTAAGTGTGACTTATGTTGATTTCGGTAGGGAACACTTTAGGTATGTTTAATTCTGTCGCGGACCTTTGGGTTATATAGATATCTAGAAAACTATGTGATGGGAATACTTTCCGCCAAAAAAAGGTCATGAGTGTGTAATGATATTTATACACTAATGAAGAAGTAGCACTTCCAGCTTCAAGTGTAAAGGAATGAAGGGTAGTGGATATACCATATGATGCAGGGGTTAATATAACCTTATTCAATAAACCTTGTTATGGTGAGAAGTTAAAATGAAATACTGAAATAGAGACAGAGTGCATATGTAGAGGTGGAAAATTTTGGAAACTTAAAATACAAAATTGGTGCAAAATATTGGAGGAACTAGGTAAATAAGACTATTTATAAATATAAAATTGGGATATATTGGACATGATGAAGATGTAGTCTTGCCAAGCTTATATATATATATATATATATGAACGTGGAATCTGGAGGTTTGTTACATTTGATATGTGCACAGCTTCAAAAAATTATGGGAAGAAAGTTTTACACCCTCTACACCAACACAAGAATAGTTTCTATATAAATTTATTGCTTAACACTAGCACCAAGATCCAACACTTTCATCGGGGTGCAACAACACCTACACCAATGCCAAGATCCCCAATGTGTGTTACAATAGTAGATGGAGGTTTGCTAGTAGTCAAAGAATGGATCACTCACATGACTACCTAAGTGTAATTGCAGCACTGCATTTCTTGTAGAAAAAACATGCAGATAAGAAAACCATATTATATTATCCTTTCAGGCTTGTAAAACATAATATTTTTCATGATAGAATCAGTGAAAAACTGTCAACTATGAGAACGTGCTTTCTATTTTAGACATACCAGATATTATAGGATGCATGATCCCTTTGAAAGTCAATGGTTACAATTAAAGTCTCTGCTATAGGTTTTGGAAGAAGATTAAAACTTGACAATGGTGGTGAGTATTGCTCCCAAGAAATTGAGTCATTTTGCAAATCTTGGGGAATTGCACGCTTGAAGACAAACCCACATGGTCTCGAGAAAGATAGCCATGCTAAGAGACCAAATCAAACCTTGATAAAAAAATGCATGAAGCATGAGAGAGAATGCTAGCTTAAGCAAAGGATTTTGAGCTAAAGAAGTTGCTACAACTAATTACATGGTCTCGAGCAAGATGGCCATGATAAGAGACCAAATCAGACCTTGATCAAAAATGCATGAAGCTTGAGAGAGAATGTTAGCTTAAGAAAAGGATTTTAAGCTACAGTAGTTGCTACAACTAATTATTTGATTATATGTCACCAATTTCAATTTTAGGTGACATGACACTAGAGGAATTCAGAGTGGAAAGAAGCCATCTCTTACACATCTTAGGTTTCTGAAGTGTGAAACATGCATATATGTGGCTAAAGTGGATAATAAAAAACTTGAGAAGCTAGCTTAAGAAAAGGATTTTGAGTTGAACCGGTTGTCGCAAATAATTATTTGATTAATATGTCACCAAGTTCAATTTTGGATGACATGAAACTAGAGGAAGTCAAAGTGGAAGGAAACCATCTCTTGCACATCTTAGGTTTCTAAGGAATGAAACATGCATGTATGTGGCTAAGGTGGAAAAGATCAAACTTGAAAACATATTGGTCAATTTCCTTACCCTTTATTGGCTATTTAGAAGGATTATGAATCCACCATCATTAATATCAAGGTAACCCCTATCAAATCAAGGGATACAAGTTGTGGTTTTCATCTAAACATCAAGGCCATGATACATAGGCCATGATACATTTTGAAACTTGAAATGAAATACCAATTTTGTGTAGGACCAACCGAAGAAATGTTCAATCTACACAATCAAAATATTTTTGTAGGTCCAACTTCATAATAATCACCTCGAGCTTCTTATATTTGAAAGTATGTACAATCTAATGTGCAATAATAATCACATGTTAAATTTTTCTTTGACGGAGAAACCCAAATTGTTCTTGGGCGATACCATCTAACGATGTATGTTTCAGCCTATTAGCAATGATTTTGGAAATACTTTTGTATAAGGTGTTGCAAAGAGAGATAGGCATATAATAAACAAAATTTGATGTACGTGAAACCTTAGGAATACATGTAATGAAAGTGGAATTAATATCACTAGTGATATAACCAATCTTTCAAGATTCTTCTGCAACCACCAATATATCAATGCCCATAATATCTTGGAAGTGTAAAAATAAATCAATGGGCCAACCATCAGGACCAAGGATTTTATCACAAGAAAAGGATTTCTTCATAGCCTGTAATTCTTCCATTGTAATGGGTTGAAATAACATAGCATTTGTGTCGGCATCGAACATAGTTGGATATGAATCGATGACCACCATTTGTTGCACAATATCCATCTCCACTCTAGCCCTATATTGATTGAAAAAATATCTCATTGCCTCAACCTGGATGTCAGGAAGAACACATAAATAGTTACCATTAATATCCCAAATTTCCCATATGGAGTTATCCTTGCGACACTTCGTTGCATAATTATGAAATAATTTGGTATTATTGTCTCCTCCCGATATATAGAGAGCATGAATTTTGAGTCTCTACTCCTCCTTTTTTAATTGCAAAACATCATTCTTCCTCTTTTATATATCCACATTTAGTAATTGATGAACCACTTAGAAATAACATGCATGTGAAGGATCAACCAATATACCAAGTTTTTTTATCAATAACCAAAATTTCATCAATATGATTCCTCTTTTTAGTCTGAATCCAGTTATTGATAGATTTTTTAAGAACCCCCAAATTAATCCCAATAATTTCCAAAGAATATGTAACCAAGGGGTCTGATCCTAGTGTCCAAAAATTACGCACTAGTGAATAAAATTCAAGAAACTTTAAGTAGTGGTGATTAAATTTGAAGGGGAGAACATCCCAATCCCCATCTGACTATCGCTAGTGTATGATAGTGTAATGGTCTGAAATTTGGGATGGAATAGCCCAACATTTCATATACCCTAAGCACTCCACCAAATTTTCTTGAAATATGAAACAATCAAGTATCTTAGTGATTCTTATGGAGCCATACCAACCATTTCTCCATGTTAGAATAAAGGGAGCCAACAAAATATCCACTAAGTGGTTCTTGCCAAAAATATCATTGAATTACCCCGCCAATGTGTCCACTGTGCAATGATCCCCCCATCCCTCATTATCTTCAACAGTGAGGTTTAAATCCCCCGCAAAAATAAGGGACCCTGTCTCTAAGATGCCACACGATTCTAATTTATCATGAAGGAATATGGCTCATATGTATTAAGAATATTAAATATCTCCTTCAAGCCCCCGATGAGACCAGGTAGAAGGATACCTACAAAGGATTTGTAGACAAGAAAATTCATGACCTTAGGATCCAAAAAATCCGCAAGACCACGAGATAAACCCAAAGCATCCACATCACATACCCACAACTCGGGCTAGATGTGGAGGAGAATGGGCCAAATTTTGTCTCCAAACATCATTGTCTCTTGTAAAAGGATAATAGAGGGGTGATTAAAACTAGACCTGAATACAAATAAATGAGATAAATAGTAATAAAACTAGTGCTCAACATAGAAATAAAACAAATAACTCCAAAAAACACCCTATGTGTTCTACACTCTCATCTTTGGAAGGACCATTGACTTTCATCTAAACCCAGACATCATTCCTGGTTTATATGCAAATGCATCCCATTTTAATACAACTGGGACCTAAAATATTCTATCTAAATTCTTTTGAATTCAACTATATACATAATTTAAATTAAGAAGTGCAAAGAAGTTGCAATAAGTAGTCATAGTATACAAGATTGGCCTTGGTAACTTCTATGTTTTTTGAAATACACCATTTCCCTTTTAAGTTTTGGTACAGAGGAAGGCTTATAGCCCAAAGAGTTATCAATTCCCGTTCTTTTTTATTAAACCATTTTATTTTTAGAATATTGGGTCATATGATAGAAAATTTTGGAAGTATAAATTTGGACCTAGACAAAGGGACTGCAACTCCGACGTTGTCACGTTGGTCTTGGGAACTTCTAAGTTTTTTAAAATATGTTATTGGCCTTTTGAGGTTTGGTATGGACAAAGGCTTATATCGCAAATATTTATCTATTCTTATTCTTTTATATTGAAACATTTTAGTTTTGGAACATTTTTTCATATGATAGAAGATGCTAGAAGTATAACTTTTGACCTATCGAAAGGGTTTGATGTTGTCACATCTATATTTGAATTTTTGGTAAAAATAACGTTATAGATCTAGAGGACCACAACGACGTTAAACCTAAAAAATACCATGGCCCTTTATCGTTTAATAATGTGGAATTTACTTATCCATCTCATTTAAATACCATGATTTTGAGAAATTTTAACCTTAGAATTAATGCAGGGAGTAGCGCCACACTAATTGGAAAGAGAGGGTGTGGTAAGTCCACCATCGTCAAATTGATAGAGACATTCTATGATCTAGTGAAAGGGATAGTACTCACATATGGAAAAGATTTAAGGAGATCCATTTTCTAGTCTCCGAGATAAAACACAACTCTTGTAGGGAAGGAGAAAACTCTTTTTTCTAGGAGCATCTAAGAGAACATTCTGTACAGTAAATATAATGCAACTGACCTGGAGATAATAGAGACCACAAATGCCCATGAATTTATTTTTTAATTTCACTGAAAAAAAGTATTTAACTACAATTATTTAGTAAGCTTGTGAATTGAGAGTTATTAGTGAATGGTGTGCATTGTTAATATATAATACAAATGTTTAAAGAATGGATATGAATTGAACACATTGAAAAGGAACTTGTTCAACTTCCGTTCCACATAGATGGGACAAGTAATAGAGGAAAGAATGTGAAATTAAGTGGGGACTCAAGCTCGTGAATCAAATATTTGTACAACATTTCAATTTCTAAAAGAGAAGGAAGAAAATAAATATTTACTTAAAATCCAATGCCATGAAAGAATTAAGGAGCTTTGTGATGCATCGATTAGATTGGGGTGCAAAAAAATGATAACATGTAGCAGGTGGAATATGAGAATGAATTGCTTAAGGAAGGATATATAATATAAGATTGTTGAGTTTCACAAGGAGGAAATTCTTCTCAAAATGGATTGTAGTGTGGGATTTTTGAGATGGAAGCTATCAATGACAATATTCAAGAAGCAGGGAAACTTGAAACTCAAAATCTTGGTATAGAATTAAAAGGGAAATTGTAGCTAGTATTTTTTGATGAGGATGGATTTGGAACTAGGAGTAGGAAGGAAAAAAATTCCAAGCATCACTCTTCACAGGCATATATATTAACAACTCAATCAAAATGCAATCCCTAGCTCTGAACACACACCATAAGATCATCAACCTCATGCTTTGACCAATCTATTTAATAGTACATGCCTAGAAACATTTTCTAACAACTAAAGGTTCATTGATCCTCTGGAAATATTAAACTCAACCATCATTCATGTATGGTCACTTGATGAATCTAATGAGAACAGTCACTGGAATTACAACAACAACCATTATATATATAGGCATAGATATTTACTAGCAACAACGAAAAAATAATTTAGTCACAAGGGGGGTTGAAGCTTTTTTACTAGTGTGAAAGTGGCAGAATTTTTCAAAAGTACCTCACAATGACATCAAACAAGATGGAGAAATGAGTTTTTGAAAGCTAAATGTTGATGCATTTCAAATTTGCGCTAGTGCTGGAAAGAACACTTGAACAACTTAAGTAGAGCCACAAAGATTGTGCCAATTTCATCTTCATAAGTCACAATTAACAGTGCTTCATGAGAATGAATACACAACATGAATAAAAAATAGTAACAATCCCTTCACAAGAGAAGCCAGACTTAAGCATATTTGCAAGAATGAATGAGAAAAGAAAGAGAATTCCCCCACCATAAGTGATAAAATACTAAAGAGAAAAGAGATTGAACATATGTTTATGGACCTGTGTGGAATAGTCTATGGAAATGTGGAAGCATTAAATAGCATGAATTAGAGTGTTACATACCTCAAATTGACATATAATGTTTCAATACATAGCCTAATACTAGAAGAATAAAGGCTAAACATAACATAGTATGCATTGAAATAGTCAAGGAATATAGTATGCATTACATAGTCAGGTAATCTAGTCTGTGTTGGTGTGCTTGATAGCAGTTACGTAGTTAGGGAGCCCAATACTAGCTACATAATCTCAGAATCAAAAGTGGAAGGCAAAGAAATTAATGTCAGAGATGTCAAAGATACCAGAGATGAAGTTGCAAGAGCAGACTTAAGGTATAGGCTATATAGTTAGAGTAGTTACAAAATGGTAATAAAAATAGAGATTTTATGTATGTGGATGCTTGAAAAAAAAAAAAAAGCAATTTTCTCTACCTGTTAGCTTAAGTGTTGGACATGTAAGGCAGAGTAGATGTCAAGGAACCTAGCCTATGGGCTAGAGCAGTTACAAGTTACAAGTGTAGAAGCTTGAGAGTCTTAAGTAATGAATATTAATAGTTTTCAACCCATTTCCATTGATGATAAAGGGTGAGGTAATAAATAGTCCATGATAAATAAGGAGAAATACCAAAGGGGGAGGACCAAATCAACAAGAGAAAGCAATGCTTATGTTGCCATCAATGTCGATTTTGGGGGGGGAGGGGATTGTTAGTGATGTTGATACTGATGTCAAATGAGTTTTGATTTTGTGATGTACTAGGATCGATGAGGAATTCTATTATTTTTCATGTGTATGGTATATGCCATTTAATTTAATATTTATTGATATTTTTAAGGTAGCAGAGATTTTCTAAGCATTAATATTTTTCACAACTTGGGATACCCGAATTTCAATGGCAATAAAATATTTGGCAGATCTTCCTTGTTGGGGTTTCTTCCCATCCCAACAATTCCTCATCCAAATATGGATGGGTTGCAAGTATATATCTGAATAGATCCAACCAACATTTTAATCAGGTCACTCACTCTTAACAAGGAAAATGTATAACCTAAACCAAGGGAAAACAAAAGGAAGAGTGTAGATCAAAAAAGAAAAAAAAGAAAAATGCTTGTAGAAAGACTAATAGATGATAAGTTGCCAACAAAGATATCCAATAATGCCATAGCTAGTTCACATAAAGATGGAAGTACAAATTGTTTTCTAAAAAGTGAAATTAAATGCATATCAAGCTCGTGTAGACCATTTAACTTCTTTATTTGTGAGTAGCTTTTTTTTATTACGTAGAAGCACTTCACAATTAATCTCACTATATTAAACTACTTCTTCTAGAACATCTTAAAGGCTATCCTATTGAACTTATATCAAATAGGTTATGATTTTGTCACTACATAACACAAAAAAAATTCAGCCAAATTTAATGATAGACTTTCCCTCCTAACCTAAAAATATTAAGCAAAATCATTCCTGAGAGTATTGCAGCCTAGCCAATTAATTTCTAGAGGAAGTGTTTCTAAAATATAAATTACATACAAATTTTCCTAAAAACTACTTCCTTCATGGACAATAGAAGACAAAATTGCACACTTGAATAATTACATTGTTACCTTGGATTTGGAGATCCATGAATATTTATAGAATTTAATTTACATTCACAAATTAAGCCCATATTCTTTCAAACTGAGAGACAACAATTGCGACAACAATTTCAAAGTACCAAGTAATTAGTGTATTTCTAGTGTAGTTGTGTACTACTATATATATTCAAGCGCATTTTTCACATACATGTGTATCCAAAGTTAGTTCTTATATAAGTATTATAGGATTCTGTATTTCATAATTTTAATTTCTCCTAATATATGAAAAGGTTAGTTTAAAATCTTTACATTCCCATGACTATTATATGAATGTTATTCTAGTTTGAACACCACATGCATATCATAAATAGAATATAATGTGGGATATGATACTCAAACTTTATTACATGAAAGACACAAGAAAAAATGAATTGAAGAATGCAATACATCAATGCTTACCTGAATTCCAAATCCAAAGGCATCTAGTTGTGTCATGTTATCTTAATAAATTAATCCTGCATCTGACAAAGGAATCTTTGAAAGCTCATGGAATATCACAATGTTTTAGAAGGTACTAGGTAAGATATTTAGATAACCAACATGCTCTAAGATGTGTTCTTCCAAATTATCATCTAAAGTTTGAAGGGAATAAAAGAGGATGGGCAACAAAGAAAAATGATTCTATATCTTAATTCCACCAATCTTGGAGGAAAAAATATAATGCCAAAATGGTTTATAAGGGCTTAATTTCATGAGAGCCATTAAAACTATGAATGGGTTGTTGGGACTCATGTTCACCACACTATTGTAATTCGCTATGGCCAAAAAATTCTATATGACAATGCCAACAAACTCAAGAATGCCATCTATGTTTAAGAAGAGGGATTCTTCCATTGTTGTGTTAGTGGAAGCCATGAAATACCTTCCACTCTTTGTGGATTTCCAATAGGGAAAAAATATCTCTAAGGGCTTACAAAAATATATAGAAGGGGCCATTAAGATTCAAGAGAAGAAATCACATCGTAAAAAGACATGCAAAAACTGATTTTCCCACCTCCTACAATGAACTCATTATGCCAAAATTTTGTCACCAATGAAACTGAAGCCAAATTTGATGCATAAAATAGATTTAGGCTTTTACGGATGCATATTTTTACACAACTTGCATAACATGGCTAAAGAAGCAGTACCCCTTCAAATGGAATGACCCATAAAAACCATAGTTTTCCACATTTCATATTCTAGGTGGGCCTACAATAATAATGAAAATATGAAATGAGGAGTATGATAGCTCTTGAGTAACAATCTATGTGTATTTGTGTTTAATGAGGTTTATGTGTGCAACTACACATTGTACACTAATTACAAGGTGTAGTGAGTGCATAGAAAATTAGCACAACTTAATGAAAATAAGGATTTGATGTGCACCTAAGCTTGAATATCGAACATACTCTCAACTTCAAACTTCACGCAGTTCATAAAATGGCCAAGCTAGAAATGCAACCTTGCATATTAAATCATTGTAAGGGTTTTGAATATAACTAAAGTTTGTCTTTCTATTTTGATCTTCATTGCATATTTTGGAATATTTCATAAATTTGATGGATATTTCTTGTACACTATATTTCTTGAATATATCTATTTTAGCTCAGGTTGAATGGGAAAGTTTGCATATCAACACTTTGCAAAGGTTTTCAAAAAAACTAAAATTTGTGTATGTGTGCATGGGAATGGTCTTGTGGAAAACTAAAACCAAAGTTTGTGTGCCACTTGTTATTGTGTTTGTGTGTATTTCTTATTGCTCTATACAAGGTTGAGCTCATTATATATCTTCACAAGACTACTCTAGTACAAGGACACATTGTCTAACCTTTGCAATTGTGTTATTTAGTCTCCACTTGTTGTACCACAAAGTATGGTTTGACTCTCTGGCTTAAAGAATTCATAAATCCACAACAACAAATGCATTCAACATCATATTTCCATCATCACTAGTCAAATCCTTCTCTTGTAAGGCATAAAGTATTCCATCAACGAGCAACTCCTCCAGATGAGCATCATCAATATTTGAATTTCCCGGGTTGAAAACTACCTTTTCAATGTTCACTTCCATCTTTTAGAGCTTCGACGATGCTTCCGACAATATCAACAACTCCCACTTTGTTAGCTAGAGACTCAACCCAACCCTAAAAAGAAGAAATTCAACACAACCCAAACCTAAAAAGTAGATAGGAGTTTGACTTGCCTAGTGTTCAAGTCTCAGACAAGGAACGCACCACTTGTGCTAATACTGTCAACAAAGGAAATCAGGCCTAGTCTAAATATAAATTTAATAAAGTGAAAGAAAATGTTACATGGGAGAAAATCAAATTTATATAACATGTTAATTTAGTATTATTACTGATAAGAGATAAAAGGTAGCATTTATTTTCCCATACTTGAATCCTACCATCTATGGATGCCAAGGAATGTTAGGATATCCCCCCATGTCCATTGGCATTTATGGAAAAGCTAAAGTGATTGAGGATCCCATATTCATGGAGACCCAAAATATGGCATATCCCTCTATGACTAACTATTAAATTTCATATCTATGTTTCCATATTTAACCAGTGTAGAGACAACCTTATTATTTTAGAATGTGTGAAGACCAACCTGTCAATGATTTTCTAGTGAGGGATAAATTATTTTCAATTAAGTCTATGAAGAATCTGCTTAGTTAGAGGCTATACCCAAAACTTCAACAAGGGAACAAAATTTACATTGAGAAGAGTGAAAACCAGTTGTTGTAATTAAGGAATACACAACATGAATAAACAATAGTAACAATCCCTTCACAAGAGAAGCCATACTTAAGTGTGTTTACAAGACTGAATGATCAAAGAGAGAGAATTCCCCCACCATAAGTGATAAAATAATAAATAGAAAATAGACTGAGCATATGCTTATGGACCTGTGTGGAATAGTCTATGGACATCTGGAAGCATTAAATAGCATGAAATAGAGTGTTACATGCCTCAAATTGACATATAATGTTTCAATAGACAGCATGATACTGGAAGAATGAAGGCTAAACATAGCATAATATGGATTGAAATTATTAAGGAATCCAACATGCGTTACATAGTCAGGTAATATAGTGTGTGTTGGTGTTATAGATAGAATTTATGTAGCTAGGGAGCGCAATACTAGTTACATAATCTCAGAATCAAAGGTGGAAGGTAGAGAAACTAATGTCAGAGATGTCAAAGATACCAACCTATGAAGTTGCAAGAGCGAACTTAAGGTATAGGCTATATAGTCAAAGTAGTTACAAAATGGTAATAACAATAGAGATTTTATGTATGTGGATGCCTGTAAAAAAGCAATTTTCTCTACTTTTTAGCTTAAGTGTTGGACCTGTAAGGCAGAGTAGATGTCAGGGAACCTAGCCTATGGGCTAGAGTAGTTACAAGTGTATATGCTTGAGAGTCTTAAGTAATGAATGTAAATACTTTTCAACCCTTTTCAAGCCATTTCCATTGATTTCAAAGGGCGAGGTAATAAATAGTCCATGAGAAATAAGGAGAAACACCAAAGGGGGAGGACCAAATCAACTAGACTAAGCAATGTTTATGTTGCCATCAATGTCGATTTGGGGGGGGGGGGTGATTTTTAGTGATGTTGATATTGATGTCAAACGAGTTTTGATTTTGTGATGTACTGGGACTGATGAGGAAGTCTATTATTTTTCATGTGCATGGTATATGTCAATTAATTTAATTTCTATTGATATTTTCAAGGTAGAAGAGAGTTTCTAAGCATTAATATTTTTCACAACTTGGGATACTCGAATTGCAATGGAAAGAAAATATTTGGTAGATCTTCCTTGTCACATTTTCTTCGCATCCTAATGATTCCTCCTCCAAATATGGTTGGGTTGTGAGTATATATCCAAACAGATCCAACCAACATTTTAATCAGGTCACTCACTCTTAACAAGGAAAACGTAGAACCTAAACCAAGGGACTACAAAAGGAAGAGGTAGATGAAAATGAAAAATAAAAAGGCTTGTAGAAAGACTAATATATGATAAGTTGCTAATAATATATCCAATAATGCCACAGCTAGTTCATAGAAAGATGGAAGTTCAAATTTCTTGCTAAAAAGTGAACTTCAATGCATATCAAGCTTGTGTAGACCATTTAACTTCTTTGTGTGCGAGTAGTTTTTTTTTATTACCTCGAAGCACTTCACAATTAATCTCACTAGATTAAACTGCTTCTTCTAAAACTTCTTAAAGGCTATCCTATTGAACTTGTATCAAATAGGTTATGATTTTGTCACTACATAACACACAAAAAAATCAGCCAAATTTAGTCATAGACTTTCCCTCCTAACCTAAAAATATTAAGAAAAATCATTCCTCAAAGTATTGTAGCCTAGCCAATTAATTTCTAGAGGAAGTGTTTCTAAAATATAAATTACATTAAAATTTTCCTAATAACTACTTCCTTCATAGACAACAGAAGAAAAAACTGTACACTTAAACGATTACATTGTTACCTTGGATTTGGAGATCCGCGAATATTTATAGAATTTAATTTACATTCAAAAATTAAGTCCATATTCTTTCAAAATGAGAGACAACAATTAGGACAACAATTTCAAAGTACCAAGTAATTAGTGTATTTCTAGTGTAGTTGTGTAATACTATATATATTCAAGCGCATTGTTCACATACATGTGTATCCAAAGTTAGTTCTTATATAAGTATTATAGGATTTTGTCTTTCATAATTTTAATTTCTCCTAACATATGAAAGGGTTAGTTTACAATATTTACATTCCCATGACTATTATATCAATGTTATCCTACTTTGAACAATAGATGCATATGATACATGGAATATAATGTGGGATCTTATACTCAAAATTTATTGCAGGAAAGACACAATAAAAATGAATTGAAGAATGCAATACGTAAATGCTTACCTGAATTCCAAATCCAAAGGCATCTAGTTGTGTTACGATCCTGTTGTCTTAATAAATTAGTCCTACATTTAACGAAGGAAGCTTTGAAAGCTTGTTGAATCTCACAATGTTTTATAAGGCACTCGGTAAGATATTAGCATAACCAATATGCTCTAAGATGTGTTCTTCCAAATTAGCATATGAAGTTTAAAGGGCATAAAAGAGGATGGGCAACGAAGCAAAATGATTCGCAATCTTAATTCCACCAATCTTGGAGGAAAACATATAATGCTAAAATGGTTTATAAGGGCTTAGTTTCATGAGAGCCATTAAAACTATGAACAGGTTGTTGGAACTCATGTTGACTTCACTATTGTAATTCACTATGACCAAACAATGCTAGATGACAATGCCGACAAAATCAGTAATGCCATCTATGTTTAAGGAGAGGGCTTCTTCTGTTGTTGTGTTAGTCGAATCCATGAAATACCTTCCACTCTTTGTGGATTTCCAATAGGGAAAAAATGTCCCTCTGGGCTTAAAAAAATATATAGAAAGGGCCATTAACATTCAAGAGAAGACGTCACATCCTAAGACAACATGAAAAAACTGATTCACCCACCTCCTACAATGAACTCGTTGTGCCAGAATTTTATCACCAATGAAAGTGAAGCCAAATGTGATGCATAAAATGGATTTAGGCTTTCACAGATGCATATGTTTATACAACATGCATAACATGGCTAAAGAAGAAGTGCTCTTTCAAATGGAATGACCCATAAACACCACAGTTTTCCACGTTTCACATTCTAGGCGGGCCTTCAATAATAATTAAAATATGAAATGAGGAGTATGATAGCTGTTAAGTAACGATATACATGTGTATTTATGTGTAATGAGGTTTATGTGTGCAACTACACATTGTACACTAATTACACGGTATAGTGAGTGCATAGAAAATTAGCACAAATTAATGAAAATAAGGATTTGATATGCACCTAAGTCTGAAGATCGAACATACTCTAAACTTCAAACTTCACGCGCTTCATAAAATGGCCAAGCTAGAAATGCAACCTTGCATATCAAATCATTGTAAGGGTTTTGAATAAAACTAAAGTTTGTCTTTGTATTTTGATCCTCATTGCATATTTTGGAATATTTCAGAATTTGATGGATAGTTCCTGTCCACCATATTTCCTGAATATATCTAGCTTAGTTCAGGTTGAATGGGAAAGTTTGCCTATAAACACTTTGCAAAGGTTTTGCGAAAAAAAAAAAAATTGTGCCTGTGCGCATGGGAATGGTTTTGTGGAAAAATAAAACCTAAGTTTGTGTGCCACTTCTTATGGTGTTTGTGTGTATTTATTATTTCTCTCTACAAGGTTGAGCTCATTATATATCTTCAAAACACTACTCTGGTACAAAGACATGTTGTCTAACTTTTGCACTTGTGTTATTTAGTCTCCACTTGTTGTACCAAAAAGTATGGTTTGACTCTTTGGCTTTAAGCATTCAAAAATCCACAACACCAAATCCATTCAACATCACATTGGCATCATCACTAGTCAACTCCTTCTCTTGGAAGACATAAAGTATTCCATCAACGAGCAAATCCTCCAGATGAGAATCATTAATATCTTAATATCTCAGGTTGAAAACTACCTTTTCAATTGTTCACTTCCATCTTTTAGATCTTCAACAGTGCTTCCCACAATATCAAAAAATCCCACTTTGTTAGCTAGAGACTCAACCCAACCCTAAAAAGAAGAAATTCAACACAACCCAAACCTAAAATGTAGATAGGATTTTTACTTTCTTAGTGTTCAAGTCTCATACAAGGAACACACCACTTGTGCTAATAATGTCAACAAAGGAAATTCAGGCCTAGTGTAAATATCAATTTAATCTAGAGAAATAAAATGTTACACGGGAGAAAATCAAATTTACATAACCTGTTAATTTAGTATTATTACTAATAAGAGATAAAAGGTAGCATTGATCTTCCCATACTTGAATCCTACCATCTATGGAGACCAAGGAATGTTAGGATATCCCCCCATGTCCATGTCAATTGGCACTTATGGAAAAGTAGAATTATTGAGGATCCCATATTCATGGAGACCGAAAATGTGGCATATCTCTCTATGACTAACTATTAAATTTAATATCTATGTTTCAATATTTAACCAGTGTAAAGACAACCTTATTATTTTAGAACGTGTGAAGACCAACCTGTCAATGTTTTGCTGGTGAGGGATAAATTATTTTCAATTAAGTGTGTGAATAATCTTCTTATTTAGAGGTTATATCCAAAACTTCAACAAGGGAAGACAATGTACATCGAGAAGAGTGAAAGCCAGTTGTTGTAATTTAAGGAACATAACTTTAAAGTTTGAGCTTAGCTTCAAATTTTGCAGACTAACCAAAATTGTATTAAATTCCCTATCTCCTATTTAGAGGAAGAAAATATTATGTAGATTTTATACACAATGATATAATACAACATGCAGAGTGTGGCAGGTGTTGGGGAAAATGAACGTCTTGAACAAACCTATAGCATATTTCGTTTGTGACAACAAACAAGATGTTCAGATAGACTTAAATTAGCTTCAAATTTTTCAAACTAAACAAACTCGTATCAATTTCCTAATTTCCTATTAGAGGAAGAAGATATACTATAGATTTTGTACATGATGATATTATACATCGTGTAGAGTCATAGTTGATGGGGAAAATGAATGCCTTGAACAATCCCATAGAAATATTTTGTCACAACAAATAAGATGCTTAGATAGACTTTAAAAACTAAGGTTATGATATTTTTAGCTAGCACTCATTGGTTCAAAGGACCTGGCTATGGGTCAATGATAGACGAGTTGTATCTAATCGTATCAACAGAGATCGAAGGGACCGAAGATGAATTGATGTCCGAGAAATCTTGCTAGGAAAAGTTTTCACGTACTTCAAAGTTGGCTACCCCACCAAAATGAAGAGCCCAACAAATCGTTGTCTTTATATAAGATAATGTGAATGGTAATTGAAATAGAAGCCTCAGTATAGGAATGAGAAAATAGTAGCCTGCAAGTTGACAAACTTATCGCGCACTATCAGAGTCAATTTTGCAGGTGTTAGATAATATTTTCTTCAATTGATATGGTTTTGTCTTTATTGTTAATTGTCTTAAATGATTTTCATCTTAATTGTCATTGTCTTAAGTGGCCATTGTCTTAAATATAAAGTTGTCTCAAAGTGTTTTTGTCTTAAATATAAAGTTTTGTGTTAAAATATTGTCTTAAATATAAAGTTTTGTCTTAAAATAGTTTTGTCTTAAATATAAAGTTTTGTCTTAAAATATTTCCGTCTCAAATTGTTTTTGTCTTAAATATAAAATTTTGCCTTAAAATATTTTTGTCTCAAAATAATTTTATCTTAAATTTTATATTTAAGACAATTCAATTGATATTAAATTTTAATGTAAAATCATTAAAATAAAAAGTAACTTTTTAAGACAAAAGATTTCTTTTGTCTTAAAGAAATGTCTTAAAAGTGCCCTTCATGTAGTAGTGTGTATTAGCTTCGAGCCTTGTGAGCTATTATTATATAACTTCTCTTAAGTGGGTAGACTTGATGGTGACAATCTCATTTTAGCTCTCTATTTAAAAACAAAACTAATTTTTCCCTGTAAAATAAAATCTAAAATTCTAAATTCAAACAATTAACCTATTGAAAAAAAATGCCATATTACCATATATTAAAGACTACTAGTGTCAAAGTTGGATGAAAGAAGGGATGATATCACTAGGATTCAACCCCAATGTTAGATGGAAGAATATTTTCCCTTCAATGAGATGTTATCATCATGATTGTGCTAAGTTGGGTACAGCTTGGACACGTTTTGGGACAATTTAATTTCCCAAAAAATAGCTCCTATCCTCAACCCCTCCCATGAAATTTTAACATACTATATGATGGAGACTAAACCCCAGACAAACCAATTTAATTTTATTTTTATTTTTTTCTAAATTAAAAATTTTGTAAATAAAATTCCAATTAAATCATATATTAATAATAAATTTAGCTCAAAAACACTACAAACTTATTATATTCAGATTTATGTGTAATGTAAGACACATCTGGAAAAAAGAAATAAATAAAAAATAAAAAAAAATATTTTTTCCTAAATAAAATTTTTTATAAATAAAATTCCAATTATAATAACTGGCTTGGCTCAAAAACACTACAAAATTATTATATTAAGATTTATCTGTATTATAAGAGACATTGCTTCTCTCTGCAATAACAAAGCCTCTGTCTATCCTTTAAAATCTAACTATCATACAAGGTTAGAATATCACAGCCACCAATGAGTTTGAAGGAAACTGCATAGATATCATAAATATATTAATAACACAAAAAAAAATTAAAACAAAAACCTCGGATCGGATAAAAAAATAGGACAGATCATCTGTAAAAAACTTATTTTATGCCATTCAAGTCAATATCCCATTGCACCGTCTTTATAGTTTCCATTGCATTATAGTCCATTTGAAGTTTATTTTATGTGTCAAATTTATTATTATTATTTTTTTTAATGAATTTCCTGGAACCGTGATCCCATTTCTCTTCGCTGCAATCTAAGGGCAGCAACAACAAAGTATATCACAACAGCACTTGCAGGTCTCGTAATAGCAAAAGCAACAGCACATGCTGAACAGGCTGCAATATAATCACACATCAGATCTACATGACCTTCGATCTCTAACCAAAATAATATGAAAAGTATTGGGGAAAGGAAGATGATTTACAAACCAGGCATAGAAATAGCCTTTCTCCTCATGGAGCTTCTGAATATGTTGGTAGTAAGTCATTTCCTGAGTGAGCAAAATGGTTTTATATCTGGGTTCCATTTCTCTCCTGTTATCAAAACCACACATTCACTATTTGTCGATGACTTGATGCTATTTGGTATATTGAACAGGAATAAATGGTTCTACATTCATTTCATGTTCACTAAATTCAGTTCTGCTACTGGCCTCCTCATTAACCATCATAAATCTATCCTCATCTATGAATATGGAAACATGGAGGAGATTGCTTTTATTGCTGCGTTCCTGGGAGTTGAACACAGACATGCTACGGAGGGTTTAAAATATCTGGGGGTTTTTATCAGACCATGCAAGTACAGGAACCGTGACTGGAGATGGCTCGTCGACCGATACCGAATCCGGATTGGGAAATGGACTCACAGATGGTTATCCCTTGGGGGTCGGCTCATTATGGTCCAGGCTGTTCTTACGCAGCTTATGGTATACTGGGCTCACATCTTTTATTTGCCTCAACAGATCATCGACGAGATTAACAGCATCTCCGCGCACTTCTTATGGGGAGGCGATCATTTTGCTCACAAATATCATCTGGTAAAATGGAAATTAATTTGTAGGGACAAAGCTCATGACGGATGGGGTATTTTGGATCTCTGATCCTTTAACTCTGCGCTCCTTGTCAAGACAATGTGACGGACGTTGACGGGTTGGGGTATATGGAATAAGATCATCTTTGTTAAGTATATCACGGGGGAGCCTCTGCGACTGCTCATGGGTCATGTTTTTCACATTCCGACTCATATATCGGCCATATGGAGAAGTCTGTGCAAACTAATCGAGTTGGTAGCGTCTCGCCTCACCTGGCGCTTCGGGGATGGGAGGGATATTCCACTTGGGACTGCTTTGATACTTGGGGCACATATTGACAGATCTCTTCCGCCTGATACCATCCATAGACTGGCACAAAATGGCTTTTTCTTTCTGTCGCAGGCTATACATTATTGGTCCTTTGGTGCTCCTGTTTATAAATCGGCTGCTCAACTATAGCTAGATGGCCACGATGCTGAGGTATGGGCTAGTTACTCTCGGTCTCTTAGTGTTGCTGGTCTTTGTTACAATGCTGGGGGGGATTGCATCACATGGGACGGCGCTCTCAAGGGAGGTGCTGTTATTATTCGTGACATGTACCGTTGCATTCATATCCCACAATATTATGACAACTTATCCACCACCTTTCATCATTACTGGGGGCATCATATTCCTACAAAAATTATTCTATTCGCATGGCTTGTATGGAAAGGGAAGATTTTGACTTGGGATAACCTTCTCAAGCCTGGACATCATGGACCCAGTAGATGCTCTTTTTGTCTTTCGGCGGAAGAATCAATCGCTCATATTTTCTTTAGCTGCCCAGTGATCATTCGACTGTGGCGATTATTCAGCGTTTTCTTTATGGCCCCGGATTGGTCTCCATCGGATTTCATTACAGTGGTGGATATATGGGGGAATTTGCAAGGAAAATTCAAACACCTCCCCTTTTATTTCATATGGGAGGTTTGGCTTGCTCGGAACCGCCACATTTTCCAGGAAGTTCCATTCATTATTGCTAATACCTACTATGCTATTGTTAAGTGGATTGATGAAACCCCTATGCTACTAGATCGGGTGGTGGACAGATCTTACCGTTTGAGACCCCATGTGATATCTATTCCTGCCTTCTTTTTTGATGGAGCATGTGCTGACGGGACCATTGGCTATGGGGCTTGGGTTAAGTTATCCAAGGAGGAACGCATTCACTACTTCTGGAATGGTGGTACAGGTACTAACAACTTGGCTGAGATCATGGCCATCTGGGGAGCTTTCCTTGCAGCATGTAATTTAAACCTTCCTCACCTATAATTTTATGGCGATTCCAAAATGATTATTGATGGTGTGATGGGTAAAATTACACTGTCCAATGTTTGCATACAGGGCTGGTTAAATAGAGCTACAAGCTTATGGAACAGGTTGAACCGACCTCCTATCCACCACATATACAGAGAGAACAATTGCAGGGCTCATGGTTTATCCAAATAGGGTATCCGGGCTGATTATGGAAGTATTCATATGATCCATTATCGAAATGGCTCTGTTATATGGCAGAACTCTATCCCTATCCCATGATCTCTATATTTCATACAGGGTTCTAAATTTTGTTTTTTTTTATTACTTCTCACCTTATGCATGCGATCCAGCTCTTATCCAAGCTGTCAACCACGATGGTGGCATTACGCTCCACATATGCATCGATTCGTTCCTATATATTACTCTGTCTTTCACGTTTTCTCACCCCTGCCCCAATACAACCGTGTTATCATTCATATCAAGCAGGTCTATAATGCATATAATCACAGAGTTCTCATTTCATTTCCAAGCGAGCCTAGATGATAAATCAAGCGAGCGTGAATATCACAAGCGAGCCTGCACATCTGCTACTTCAAGGATGGAACGGGATTTTATTGTTTGTTTTGGATATGCGCAAATTACACTATCAAGTGAGTCTGGTTGAAAAATATTGCTCATATTTGATCAAGCGAGCCTGTTATATCTCGTCTCTGACATCACACCACTATCAAGCAAGCCTAGAATGGATTTTGATGGACTGGGTTTTCTTAGCCTCGGAAGAAGTTTACATCTCACAGGTCTATCAATGATCAATGAAAAGTCTTATGGTTTATTGTAGATTTATGTATATGTATGTATCCTTTATGTCATATGCCTGCAGGTTCACAATGTTTTTGTCTGATATGGGTATGATTGAATACTCCCCATTTTCTGATGCCTCTCTGAATGGATCCTTTCATGCCTATGAATTGATGAATCAAATGATGGCATTATCCATTTTCTCCTCCACTATATGAGGATCAATGTACTGTCCATGGACTGTTATTATTTCAATATAATACAGATGTTTTTTTTCCTTTGAAAAAAAAAAAGTCATTTCCTGAGCACTTGGGGCGTACATCTTCACCCCAAATTACAATTAACCTGGACTATACCCAAATGCAATAAGTCCTGCAGGGGAGAGGTTTGCTTTCATAGGTAGCTGAACTATACTGCTCTAGCCAGATTCCTTCAATTGAAATAAAAACTAAACACTTCCTATATTTCTTTGATTATAAAGAAAATATGTTCATACATCAGAAATTTGAAATAAACCCGAAGTAGCCTTCATGCAATAAATACATTTAAAGTGAATAAGATGAGAACAAAGACAAAATGGTGTAGCTCAATGATCTTAGCCACTGGGAAAGTTTAGGTCAAGTATGCTTACCCGGATTTGCAGACCACAAGTTTGGAATGCGTGGTAAGTGAATAAATAAAGTTGGGTTGAGGCTTTTATATATATATATATGTGTGTGTGTGGGGCAGTGGACTGGCTAAGGCGGTGCTATTATTGGAATGGGATCCATCTAGTCCTGGTTCATTTCGTATAAATAAAGCTTTTGTTACGCTTTTTCGTTCGAAGTGTCCTCGTTTCTGTGCAGAGATAACTGTATTTCGCTCTCTATTCAAATGACAACTTGCCATTGGAAAAAGATGACTTGTTTGAAAACATAGTGTCAATTTTGTTGATATGTTTCACGTCAGTTATTTTGGAAGGTGAAAAAATATAACGTAGAGTTGAATTATACAGAGAGTTATTTAAATTTTGAAAAAAAGAAGTGTGGTTAATTTTGATATTTATTGTTTAAAATTAGTTTTTGATTATGTATAGGGATTTTACTTTTTGAAAAAAATTTGCGGTATTTGGATTGTGGAGAGTTTACAAGTCAAAATTGTGATTTCCATAAATCTTTGCACATTTTTGAACAAATTAAAGCAGAAAATGCCCCAAAAAATCCTTCAGAACTTATAACAAATAGACTACTACTACTATAGAATGGTCCTATAACTAAAATGACTAATAGATAATAAATGTTGATAGACATTAATCCATAAAAAAATATCAAAATACTTATTATTATTAGTTCGACACAACTCTAGAAATCCATTTTCTAACACATCTCAATTTTTGTTTTCTACCCATTTAGAACCACTAAGTATGATTGATCATCATAACTTGGTTGAAAGACTCATCCAACACAACCATAATGTAGACTTTTAGGAATTATTATAAACACAAATTATTAAATCTAGTAAAAATATTTTATTTTTATTTTGACATAACTTTAAAATTATTATTTAGATTTGAAATTATTACTTTGACTTAATTCTTTGAAATAAAAATAATAATTCCAAAAATTAAATCAAACGGAAGTTTCTAAATCTACTCTTAAAAAATATTTCTAATAATATATTCTTATTATAATATCAAAAATGTTATAATTCCTTAAACATTTCTTTATTTAATTTCCATCAAATGCAATTCCATCAAATGTTTCATTTGACTAGATCAATTATCTATTTGTCTAAATATTATTATGGATTCTTTTTAATTTCGTATTCTTATTATTACATCACCAAATAATAAATTCACCTTACATGAATACTCGTATAATTTTATTCTTATTTTTATGAACAATTAAAAGAAAATAGTGCAACTTCTAATGAAACATATACATCACAATTTAATGGGTGTATTTAAAATATCTTTAAATAAAAATAAGTATTCAATAGTGTACCTATCCGAGACAAATTACCTCGCCGTAGATAGGACCCTTTCAGGAAAAAAAAATTTCCACCATTCAAACCCTTCAATCATCGAGAGCCAACAATTAAACAACATCAAAAATAACAAAAGAAACATGAGGAGGCTTGATCCTGACGAGGAAAAGTTACAATAAAAGGAGGTTGAGTATCTCAGCCAGAGAACTGGCTAGGGTGATGAGACTTCAGAATCAAAGGAGAAAAGTTACTGTTGAAATTAATCACAACGGAAAATCTCAGTTGAAGGACACTACAACAACTTTTTTTTTGTTCTCTACACTCCACTGTGCATTAAAATGTCTGAGTGTAAGTTGGATGTGATGAGCCTTGTCTTGGTAAGTTGTTAAGTGGGATCAATTGAGATTGGACATGAGTAGTCTAAGATGAGTTACATGTAGTTCTTAGGTGAACAAGGCATATGTTGAATTTCCATGACACATGAGTATTTGGGTTTGGTCTTCTGGTAAAATTCGTAGCTCTATTCAGCATTGAAGATTGTGGTCTGAACCACGCCATCGCTCCATTCAAACAAGCCATGTACCTTCCATTACAATGCACCAACCTACATTTAAAACCCTGCAGCAACCAGAACTTTTGCTGCGCATTGATTTGTTTTGAAGTGGGCCATGTCAACGATTATGGAACCCACCTCCTCCATGTCTCCAAACCCCCAGCCAATCAACGAATGTTCACACCATCTGAAGCCAACGTCACCAAGAAAAAAATGGATGTGACAACCTTATGAAATATGTTTGAACCACATTTGAGTTCCGCTAGCGTGTGTACCGTCCAGCCAATGAGAGCACGATTGCAAATTTTAAAGTCCAATCATCTAGGAGGAAAATGGATGCGATAAAGTTTTTAAAGCCATTTTTTATTTCTGTTTTGAAATCCGCGATGAAAAGTTTATTAAGTTTTTAACCTTGGTTAAAGGCTTAATGCTTTACATGTTTTTATTTTTATTTTTTAAATGTCGTGACATTTTTATCTTAAAACATTGGGGTTATATGTTATATAAGTTTTATAATATATATAAGGACAATAGTGTTGTGAAAAATATATATATGCCCAAAGGTAGAAAGAAAAAGACAATGAGACAAAGAAAAATATATAACGCTGTGTTTGTAGCGGCCAACACAAGCAAAAATTTTCATTGTGATCCTGAACTGAAGTTCTGAAGAAAATCTTTCATTTTGTAATAGTGTTCTATTTGAATGATTTTTTTTTTGTATGCATCTCTTTCCACATTTTTTTATTGAAATCTCTGTGTTGAGAGGAGGAATTGTTTTTCCTCTATGTGTTTGGAATACTCAGAAATTCCAACATGGTATCAGAGCTAGTCCAAGCTCTTTTCATTTGCCAAAGAAGTTGAAGGAGGAAGAAGAAGTTTGTTGAATTTTTCTCTAGCTGTGTGAAAGCTCAACAAAACAAGGTATTTACCAAAACAGAGTTTTGAGTTTGATTTAAAGAGTGCAGTCTAGAGAAGTCTTTAAAAGACATAGTTTATCTCTTAAGCAGAAAGACAATTTGTTTGAAAAACAATCAAGTTTTTTTAAGTATAGTTTAGTAAGCTAGCAATGGCAGGATCCAGCACAATCATGAGTATGGGAAATATTCAACTCCCACAGTTCAATGGGAAAAACTATGACTATTGGGAAATCACAATGATAGTCATGTTTGTCTCTCAAGATTTATGGGAGCTAGTTGAAGATGGTTTAGAAGAACCAACATATGAACAATTATTTAATGCCTTAACACAGGCAGAGAAGGATTTTTTGAAGAGTAATAGGAAGAAGGACTCAAAATCCCTCTTCTATCTCTATTAGGCAGTACATGAAAGTACATTTCCAAGAATTGCAGCAGCAAAGAGGTCCAAGGATGCACGGGATACCCTCTAGACAGCGTATCAAGGTATGGTGAAGGTAAAGACAACAAAGCTTCAATTAATGAGAAGATATTTTGAGGTCATTTGCATGAAGAGTCTGATACAATAGACTCATTATTCACAGTGTTTATTGGGTTGGTTACCCAAATGAGATCTCATGGAGAGACAGGAGAAGAGAGAATAATAGTGGAGAAAGTGTTGAGGAGCTTACCCTCAAGATTTTATGTGATAGTAACAATCATTGAAGAGACAAATGATCTCTCAAAGTTTACTGTTGATGAGTTTCATGCATCATTGATGACACATGAACAAAGATTGGGTAGAACATCAAACTCATCTTTGGAACATGGCTTCAAGACTCAAATGTCCTTTGGAAGAGGAAGAGGTCAAGGCAGAGGAAAAGAAAGAGGAAAAGGAAGAGGCAAAAGACAAAACATAGGAAGAAACAACCCTACAAATACTAGTGGAAGGGGCATCAATCAAAATCAGAACCAAGGCCAAGGCAACAACCAACAAAGTGGACAAAATCAAGCACATGGACAAAGGTATGATAAATCCAAAGTCCAATGTCATTACTGTAAGAAGTATGGCCATTATTCCAATGAATGTAGGAAGAAATAGAGTTACATGGGTAATAGACCCAATGCTAATTTTACAAAAGAAAATTTCAGTCAAGAAAACTTGTTTTTAGCATGTAATATGGTTGAAAAAAAGAATGAAGATATATGGTTTCTAGATTCAGGATGTAGCAACCATATGACTGGAAACATTTCAATGTTTTCCATGATCGATGAAAATGTGAAGTCTCACGTAACATTGGCGATAGACAGTAAGGTCTCTGTCATGGGGAAAGGAAAAGTAAGTGTTTTGACAAAGAAAAGAGAAAGGAGATCCATATCAAATGTATATTGTGTGCCTAGTATGAAGTGTAACCTTTTGAGCATTGGAAAACTCATACAGAAAGGCTACAATGTTATCTTTGAAGATGATATATGCACCATCATGGATAAACCACCAAGTAGGAGGAGGATTGCTGAAGTGAAGATGACAAGAAACATAATGTTTCCTCTCAAGATGAGAGAAGATTTGAAGAAAGGAACTGTAATGGCAGCATTGACACAAGAGACATTCCAAAGAGAAGCAAAAGATGAAATCTGGTTATGGAATTTGAGATTTGGACATCTCAACTTTGGAGGTATGAATTTGTTGCATAGGAAGTAAATGGTAAAGAGATTACCATTGATTGAAAAGACAAACAGTCTATGTGAAGTCTGCATCTTGGGAAAAAAACAAAGAGAAATGTTTCCATCAGGAAAAAGCATAAGGGAAAAGGCACCCTTAGAAATAGTCTATTCTGATTTGTGTGGACCAATGCAAACACCATCATTAACATGCAACCATTATATGCTAACCTTTATTGATGATTACATAAGAAAAATTTGGGTTTATTTCTTGAAGTTGAAGATTGAAGTGTTTGAAAAGTTCTGCCACTTTAAGGCTCTTGTAGAGAATCAAAGTGGGTAACATATTAAAGTCTTAAGAACAGAAAAAGGAGGAGAATAAATCTCCAAATAATTTGTGTTTTTGCAAAGAAAATAGGATACACAAGAAATTTACAGCAAGGTATACACCACAACAAAATGGAGTTGCTGAAAGGAAAAATAGAACCATCATGGACATGGTAAGAAGTATGTTGAAGGAAAAACATTTGACAAATGAATATTGAGCTGAAGCTGTACATTGTGCAACATATGTCTTGAATAGATGCCCAACAAAGAGTATAATGAATAGAGTTCCGGAATAAGCATGGAGTGGCATAAAACAATTTGTCACCCACATGATAGTTTTTGGTTGTGTGGCTTATGCACACATTCTAGATCAACTAAGGAAGTAGTTGGAAAGTAAGGGGGAGAAGTGCATATTTTTTGGATACAGTGAAGAATCCAAAGCATACAAATTGTATAACCCATCCACCAAGGAGTTTATGATAAGTACAAATGTACAATTTATTGAAGAAGAAGCTTGGGATGGAAACATTGATAAAACAGTGAATGTGAAAAGATGTTTGTCCCATGATGAAGATGATGAATAAATGGCTGAAAGAAATCCCTCATTAGCGGCACCACCTCCACCAACACAAGGACAACAGGAGACACCACAAGCAGGTATTAGAACACCCTTAAGAAGTGATGACAGTGCTTCTCCAAGCACATCACAAGGAGGATATTTGAGTGCTTCTACAAGCACAAGTTCAGCAAGTGAAAGAGGAACCAGATTCAGAAGTCTGAATGAAATCTATGAGAAAGAGGTAGAAAATGAAGATATGAACTCTTTATTTGAATTGTATTGTCATGTAGATGATCCTATTCATTTTGAAGAAGCAGTAAAAGATAAAAGATGGATAGATGCTATGAATGAAGAGATAAATGCCATAGAGAAAAATAAAACATGGGAACTAGTTGATCTCCCAAAAGGAAAATAAGTAATTCGAGTAAAATGGGTTTATAAAACCAAAAGAAATTCTGAAGGTAAGATTGAAAGGCACAATGCTAGACTTGTTGTCAAAGGCTACAAGTAGCAACAAGGAAGAGATTATGAAAAAAAATTTGCACCAGTTGCAAGAATGGAAATAGTAAGAGAAGTGTTGTCCATAGCAGCAGAACATAAGTGGAACGTTTACCAAATGGATGTGAAATCAACATTCCTAAATGGAGTATTGATGGGAGAGGTATATGTTGAACAACCTCTGGGGTATGAGAAAGCAGACCAAGAGCACAAGGTATGAAAATTGAAGAAGGCTCTGTATGGGCTGAAACAAGCACTAGGAGCATGGTATAATAGGATAGATTTCTATCTACTGGAAAAAGGGTTTGAGAAATGTGAAGGAGAACCCACATTATACATGAAGGAGAAAGATGGTAAGATTTTGATTGTTGTTTTGTATGTTGATGATGTGATATTCACTAGTAATTATGCTTACCTCATTGAGAATTTTAAAACAGTCATGAAGGATGAATTTGAAATGACTGATATGGGATTGTTGAGATAATTCTTAGTAATATAAGTAGAGAAAAATGAAAATAAAAATTTTATTTCCCAAGTAAAGTATGTTAAGGAAATTTTGGAAAGATTTAACATGCATGATTGCAAGGAAGCAATTACTCCTATAGTGATGGGATTGAAACTGAGCAAAGAAGACAACAGCAAGGATTTTTATCCAAGTTTGTATAAGAGCATAGTTGGCAGCCTCATGTATTTGACTGTAACTAGGCCTGCTATTATGCATGTTGTGAGTTTAATTTCCAGATTTATGGAAAGGCCAAAGGAGGCACATTGGCAAGCAACAAAAATAATTCCGAGGTATGTGAAACGAACAAAAAGGTCTGGAATTTTATACACCACTTCAGAAAATTTTGAATTGATTGGATATACTGACAGTGATTGGGCTGGAATTATAGATGACATGAAAACACCTATGAATATATTTTTCATATGGGACCAGGAGCCATTTCATGGGCTTCTAAGAAACAACCAATTGTGGCTTTATCAACAACAGAGGCAAAGTATGTGGCAACTACAACGTCAACATGTGAAGCAGTTTGGATGAGGAGAATGTTGAGAAGTTTGTGTCATGAACAGGTAAAAGGCACAATAGTGTATTGTGATAATATCTCAATTATAGCTTTATTAAAGAATTCAGTGTTTTATAAGATAATGAAACACATTGATGAAAAGTATCACTACATCAAGGAGTTAGTGAGCAATGGAGAAATTGTTTTGCAACATTGCAGAACAGAGGAGAATTTTGTTGACATATTGACAAAACCATTGGGGCAGAAGAGTTTTAATTATTTTAGAAAGTGTTTGGGTATAGAAGAATGCAACAGTTGTGATTAAGGGGGAGTGTTGAAATTAATCACAACAACAAATCTGAGTTGAAGGACACTGCAACAATGGTTTTGTTTGTTCTCTACACTCTACCGTGCATTAAAATGTCTGAGTGTAAAACCTGCAAATCCAATTTTCCTGGTAAAAGTTGTAGCTCTGTTCGGCATTGAAGATTTTGGTCTAAACCATGCCATCGCTCCATTCAAACCAGCCATGTACCTGTCATTACAATGCACCAACCTGCATTTAAAACCCTATAGCAACCACAACTTTTACTGCGCATTGATTTGTTTTGAAATGGGCCATGTCAATGGTTGTGGAACCCACCCCCTCCACATCTCCAAACCCCGCAGCCAATCAACACCCATTCATACCATCTGAAGCCAACGTCACCAAGCCAAAAATGGATTCGATAGCCTTATGAAATACGTTTGAACCACATTTGAATTCTACCAACGTGTGTACCCTCCAGCCAATGAGAGCACGATTGCGAATTTTAAAGTCGAGTCGGCCAAGAGGAAAATGGATGCGACAAAAGTTTTTAAAACCATTTTTAACTTCTGTTTTGAAATCCGCGATGAAAAGTTTTTTAAGTTTTTTAACCTTAGTTAAAGGCTTAATGTATTTAATGTTTTTATTTTGTTTTCAAAAATTCCGTGATAGGTTTATCTTAATAAAGTGGGGTTATATGCTATATGAGTTTTATAATATATATTATAAACATATATATGTTTATAATATATATAAAGACAACAATATGGTGAAAAAAATATATATGCCCGAAGGCAGAAACAAAAAGACAGTGAGACTGTTTAAAAAAACAAAAGGAGACAAAGAGCAGAAACAGAGTATATACAACGCTGTGTTTGTAGCAAGCCAACACAAGAAAAAATTTGCATTGTGATCCTGAACTGAAGTTTAGAAGAAAATCTTTCATTTTGTAATAGTGTTCTATTTGAATGAAAAATATTTTTTTTATCCAGGTCTATCCACATTTCTATTTATTGAAGTCTCTGTGTTGAGAAGAGGAATTTTTTTTCCTCTGTGTGTTTGGAATACTCAAAAATTCCAACAGTTACGATAGTGACACTCCAGGGGAATAAAACCCAAGAGCTTTCTAGATCTTATGAATTATATTGTCAGCACAATTTATAATGTTAATGAAAGCCCTAGTCATAGCCCTAAGCCAAACCCTAACACAAACCCAATTCCATATCCCTCTGAGACCAAAAAAACTTAGGACGATAGTGAGGTCGATGGCTCAACCCTGGAATTTCTCCAAGCTATTGTCGAGGATATTGTCGAGTATAATGTTGATAACGATTTTTTTCCCAGTAAAATAGAGATTTATACTGAGCTTTGCATTGAAAATAAAAAGAAAATTGTAGATCACATGGGAGGAAAGCATAAACGTATAGCAACATTTCAAAAGAAAACAAAAAAAGATCTTGGATGTTGTTGTGGATAAATGAGTAACTTTTAAGGAATTAGGTGGAATGGATTGATTTATCAATGAAATCATGGTCATTATTTATCCCATGTATCATCCACAAATATATCATTTCTTGGGAGTTCATCTCATCAACGGTGTTCTATTGCGCATGCTACTAGGATGCATGAAAAATAAGCTAGCACATGCCATAACTAGTGAGATGGGAATTCCTTTATAGGAGTATCAGGTTGGTGTTAGTTTTATCTTTTAAAATTTAAGTTTCCTATTTACTGTTAATATAAAAAATATATGCATACATGGAACTAAAACAGACTCTAGTACAAGCACAAGAAAGTGGAAGTGGCCTATGAAACAACTCTTAGAGCTATCTTAATGAAATTTGCATAAGACCAAACCTCTCAGAAGTTGGAAACTTTTTAGAAAGATAAAAAATATGAAATGTAAAATGTCATGAAACCCCACATGATATAGAAGTAAGATAATCTAAAAAAAAGATCACGTTGCACTCAATATCACACTAAAGGTGGGTGGATTATGCTTATCATCATTAAGGAGCTTCCCCACCCGTTTTTTTGTGACTTTGGTTTAAGGACACTAAATTTATAGTTATTTTTCTCTTTTTTCTTATCAGTATGAGGATTCATCAGCGGGACAATGGAAACTTATTGTCCAAGGGGTGAGTTGGATGGCTGTGTGGCTATCTATGGTGCCACTCTCTTTTCTCTCTCAACATAGGCTAGCCTAATGTCTTCTTTGGGCTCCACTATGTAGTTAGTGTTGTAAAATTTCAAGTTTACCAAGGGCTAGTTGGATGAAATTCTGAAATATGAGAAACTAATTTGAAATTTTGAACTAATACAATGTACAAGAAAAATAATTTTTTCTCTTGAACCCAAAATCCTAAAATACTAGCATACCAAAACCCTATTCCGATCTCTATTCTCAAGGCTATATATTGTTTATGGATAGGTTTTTGAATATTGTTACTAGGTCTGCATTCATAATTTATATTTATTATACTTATCAAAATAATTAAAGAAAAATAATCTATATTATCATTTGACATTTTTATTATTATTAAAAGACTTATTAAAGCATGGGTTTCATGCTTGGGTCATATTTAGTATAAGGTCCCCATTGTGGACTTCTAGGTTAGTCATTATAGATTTATATTGACCTTTCTTGGGATTTTGAATCGAGTAATCATGTTTATTTTTTAATAAAAAATAGTTAGAAATCCCTCCACATCAAGTCGGCCTTAAGGAGATAAAGTAGGCCTCAAAGGGAAAAATTCAAACTCACCTAAAGCCTATAAAATCAAGGAGATTGAATTGATTTGAACCATCACTTCTCAAGCGAGTTTGATATTTACTGCATCAAGGGAAAACATGAAAAGTGGAAGGAAGAGGTAGAAAAGAGTGTGAGTTGGGTATAGAAGCAAGAGGAAGAGAAAATCTAAATTTTGGTCAAGGAATCTCTCCATCCATTCCCTCTCTTGGGAGATCAAAGTCTTCTAAGGTTTGATGCTACTGCTGCTACTCAATTTATTACCATGTCGAAGTTGTTGGAGGATAAGTTGTTGTTGCTGCTGGCTCAAAGATCTCGAAGGATGAGTTGGTGCATAGGCAAATTTTGGCTCATGTCTAGAGTGAAGAGTCTCACATTATACAATTGAAAGGAAAAATTATCTTGACTAGGTTTTCCCCTCGAGGGGGTTTTTCCCGGGCATAGTGGCTATATCTCGTGTCTCTTGTTTTGATCTTACTACACACATAATATATTGGTAATTTATTGGTGAAAGATAAAATAATAAAGAAGTAAAATAATCCAACGCACTCACATGTAATTATCAAGATCAAAGAATAAAACCCTAATATAACTGCATTGATTCTTCAACATGGTTTCAGAGCTAAGGTTAGGAAGGATTGAGGAACATGTTTTTGGCATGGATTCTCGCTATTGGATGGACTACATAATTATGGGTATCAACACTACTAGAAGATGGATCAAGAAGTTCATCCACTACTTATTTATCAAAGCCAAAATTCAAATATTTTTGGGTGCCCTTACAGGATCTCTCCATGATGAAAACACATGTATCATTGATATTGAAGCATCATGGCACATGAAAGGAGAGAGTGAAAAATTACATAAAATATCAAGGGTGCCATATTCTCATGAACTAGAATTAGGTGACAACAAAATCTCTGTTGTGAAAGGCCTGGGATAAACCTCGCTAGAATTAGATAGTGGATCGAAGTCGCACCTCAACAACATATTATATGTTCCAGGTTTGAAAGAGAAATTCCTTTCTATTTCTTGGTTAGAATATAAAGGAGAAAGAATTTATTTTGTTGATGGAAAAGTATTGATCTGGGGTAAGACTCTAGCATTGACAAAGCTAGAGTTATTGGAGATCAATAACTTAAGCTTGTATAGGGTTTCTACACCATCTCCTCAAGATGTAGTTCATCTGGAAATTAGTCCTATTGAACTATGGCATAGAAGATATGCCATCTACACTACAGGCTTATTCCCACTCTTAGCCAATTGGTTAATGGCGTACCCAATATGAAGGAAGATCATGAAGGTGAGTGCAAGGGATCATCTTTTGGAAAGCATACAAGAAATCCATTTCCAAATAGTGAATCTAGGGCCAAATAAATTATGGAACTTATTCACTCTCATGTGTGTGGGACCATGTCTGATACATATCTTGGAAGTCGTCTCTATTATGTAACTTTCATAGATGATCATTCTAGAAAGACATGGATATATCTTCTCAAGAAAAAGGATGAAGTATTTGGGAAATTCAAGGAGTTTTGAGCTAAAGTGGAAAACCTCACTGAAAGAAAGATAAAGACTTTAAGATCTGACAATGGTGGGGAATACACTTCCAAGGAACTAGTTTCATATTTGGAGAATTAATTTCTCGTTGCTGCAATAGGATTCAAGGCTAGCCGAGTTTTCACAAAGTGGAAGTCTTTCAAGCCAAAGACATATTGGGAAGGTGCGTCCCTCTATGATTCCTTCCATACTTTGTGGGACAACATGAAAGTGATCTTATTTGACATATTTTCATTGCTTATTAATATCATTTGTATGGAGAACTAGAAATATAATTATGTTTCAAGATAATTTCACACCTCCAGAAGTGTGTGTAGCGAAGGTGGCAACACTCGCTAGCGAATTTAAATTATACCTAAAGTCAATCAAACAGAATAATATGATTATGTTGGTGTCAGATTATGACACCTCGTCGGGGTATTTTGATGGCAACGATTAGGGAGACCCCACTCACTATGGCATGGTGGTCATCATTTTATTTATTCACTCTCACTTCGTTTAATATCGCTATGTGTTGTCGTGGGGCTCAGAGAATAAAGTTGAATTTCAAGCTATGTGTCGCCTCTTGGAAGTGTCAAGAAAAAAAGGTGTTTTCAAATTACAGGTGTTGGTGGATTCCAAATTACTCATAATTTGGGTAATTCAAAAACTATAGATCTCCAATATGAGTCTCAATACCATACTTCATGATATTCGCAGTGTTGTGAGCTCTTTTCAAGAAGTCCTTTTTTGCCACATTATTTGCAAGCTAAACTGCGAAGAAAATGATCTCCCTAAGGATGCCCTTGTCCTCTTGTTCAGTTCACTTGGGATTTACAAGTTTCGAGATGGGCTAGATATTGAATCATTGGAAGCCAATATCTCTTTCTAGATGTCCTCTATCTTTCCCCCTTTTTTGTTTTTTTGTAGGAGGCAGATTATAAGTTGTACAATGTTAGTAATTTTAAAAAATACTAAGAAACTTGTTGATCTCTTAAGAAGTAGAAGATAATGTTTTTTGTATGTAGTCATAAATTTCATATTTGATATCAAGAATATCAGTCCATGGACAACTATTGTACATTTTGTTTCTCATAAGTATATACAGTTGTCCTTCTTTGAAATATATCTATTAGTTCTTAGTGATTACTCATGTGTACTAATTACGAGACAAACTTTTCATTTACTTATACATACAACCCTTATATTGGATAGAATACCACAACATACCACTATTTTGTTTATAATAAATAATTGTTCACAAATACATAATAAGAAATGAAGAAAATAAATCTTAACAAAAAATCTTGATATATATTCAAACAATGAAGACGATAGATATGCCAATTTAAGTGGATGAGAATATTGTTTTGAAATGTGATCAGAACCCCATGAAATCAAAACAATCCTTTGGGAGAATAAAGTTATGTTGTTGTATGCTTATTCTATCCTATATAATAGAGTTATGTTATTGTTATGGGCATTCATGTTGATAGTACGGTTATGTTGTTATCATTACTATTAACTTTAATGATAGAGTATACTCTTTGGAGTTGAAATGATTTGCAATAGAAAAATTGTGCTTGTGTGGTTTGGGGATTTAAGTAATCTTATTAGAACTCTCATCCTATAGAGTTAACAACATATGAAATTTGAAATATGATTGTTGGCTTAACCTTAAAATGAATATTTAAATTATTGATCATTTTATTTAAAAAATTATAATATTTATTCTTTCATACTTGTGTCAATAAAATCTTATATTTATAGATCATATATAATTAATAAATACAAACTTTAAAAATTCATAATTTATAAGCTATTAATAGAACCCCTAAAAAAAACATGATATAATATTAACTTTAAAGCGGATATTATCTATATAACATAGCAAATCAGTTAAAGCAATCCCTTAAAAAGAAATTTGAACCAAGTACCAGGAGATATTGATACCCAAAATACCATTGAGAGAGTAAGATCGTATTCATTGATGCCGAAATAGAGTTGTGACATCTAAATTCAGTTGTGATATCCTAGTGATAACCGAGGCTGATTTGTGATGTTGTAATTAGAAGGAAATATGGGTTGGGTTAACATTTCTTATTAAGAATTACCATGTAACACGGGTAGTGAACATAAAGTTAGGCAATGGGGTTCGACTTTTAGTTTTTAGAATCCAATTAACTTGAATTTAGTTTGATCTAAAGCATTTGTCATTATAGGAATTGCATTGTTTAGAAGGTATGTAGTGGAGAAGATAAAAGTACAAGAGGCACGAGTGTCAGCCACACAAAGATAGAAAAATAAGAGGATATAGACTTACTGACTTCTCACTGGAAAGAAAACACAGAAATCAAATAGGAGAATAAGAAGACAGTCCAGGAAGTTACAGTATCATAGGTGTTGAAAAGACGAAGTAGAAACAGGGAAGAAAAGAGAGGAAATGAAGAGACATCCATAAAAATGTTGGGCAGCTACCAAAAGGTGAACGTAGTATTACAGAGATAAGAACGTTTTAGCGAGGCTCCGGAATGAAATACTGAAACCGTGTAGCATTATATTCATAATAAGCTCTGTTGCACCTTGATAAAAGTGTATCTGAATTTGCCCTGAACTGTGTGATTAAGGTCGTTCTATATCATATGTTGTACATTGTCTTCATTTGGCGCTGTTCCTTATTCATAGTATTAGTGGACAACCGTGGCTTTGCGGAGTCATGTTGGGTGTGTATCTATGCATTAGGAACATCGAGTTGACCCATCCATTTTCAAGGAAGTTTACAAATAGATCTAAATTCAAAAATTTCAGCCAATAACAAGTAAATGAATTGTATACATTATATATTTTGTGAATATCATATAATTTTTAAGGAGAGGAGGGAGACTTAAATTTCAAAATAATTTTTTAGAGGAAGTTAATTTTTTTATAGATAATTTATATTTTTAAACTGGTCAATTGGGTTTATTTGGGTTGGTTAGGTATGGTTGTAGTTTTACTTACTTAGAATCAAATTTTCTTAGTAATATGATCAGTTATAATGTGTTGATAAATATTGTTGTAATAGCTTTCTTTTTATGAATGGCTTTTTATTAGCTTAATTATTGTGAATTATTATTATATTGACTTCTCTCAAGTGAGTATTCTAGCTAACTTGATCCCAACAACCTATGAATAGTATTGTATTAGCTTCTAGCCTTGTGAGCTATTTTCATATTAGGGTCTCTTAAGTGGGTACTCTGAGTGACTTATAGTGACAATCTCATTTTAGCTCTATTTAAAAACAAAACTTGTATTTCCTTGTAAAAAACAATTCTAAAATTCTAAATTCAAACAATTAACCTATTGAAAAAAAAGCAATATTACCAGATATTAAAGACTACTAGTTTCAATGTTGGATGGAAGAAGGGATGTTATCACTAGGATTCAACCCCAATGTTAGATGGAAGAATATTTTCCCTTCAATAAATTATCAGGATTGCTAGAAGTTGTGTGTAACTTGGACACCCCTTAAGACAATTTAATTTCCCCAAAAATAGTTCTTATCCTCAAATCTCATACTATATGATGGAGACTAAACCCGACACAAACCGATTTTTCATAAGTTCGAAATTAAAAAATTTGTAGATAAAATTCCAATTATATCCTATATTTATAATTGGTTTCACTCAAACACACTACAAACTTATTATATTCAGATTTATCTGAATATAGGACACATTGCTTCTCTATGCAAAAAAAAAAAACCACAATATATGCACAGCGCAGTACAAAAAATCCATACTCTGCAATAACAAACCCTATGTCTATCCTTTAAAATCTAACAAGCATACATGCTTATAATATCACAGCCATCGATGAGTTTCAAGGAAACTGCATAGACATAAATATATTAATAACACCCAAAAAAATTTAAAACAATAACCTCGGATCGGATCAGAAAATAGGACAGATCATCTATAACAAATTTATTTTATGCCATTCGAGTCAATATCCCAGCTCTTTTTTCTTTTTTTGTGAAACAAATTTCCTGGAACATGATCCCACTTCTCTTCACTGTAATCTAAGGGCAGCAACAGCAGAGTATATCGTAGCAGCACTCGCAGTTCTTGTAACAGCAAAAGCAGTAGCACTCGCAGGTCTCGTAACAGCAAAAGTAGTAGCACATGGTGAACAGGCTGCAATATAATCACACGTCAGATCTACAGGACCTTCGATCTATAACCAAAATAATATGAAAATTATTGGTGAAAGGGAGCTGATTTACAAACCAGGCATAGAAACAGCCTTTCACCTCATGGCGCTTCTGAATATGTTGGTAGTAAGTCATTTCGTGAGCACTTTGGGCGTACATCTTCACCCCAAAATTACAATTAACGCGGACTATACCCAAATGCAATAAGTCTTGCAGTTGTGGTCCAAAGGTTAAGTGATAGGTTTGCCTTCACAGGTAGCTAAACTATATTGCTCTAGCCAGATTCCTTCAATTGAAATAAAAATAACTTCCTATATTTCTTTGATTATAAATAAAATATGTTCATGCATCCGAAATTTGAAATAAACCCAAAGTAGCCTCCATGCAATAAATACGTTTAAAGTGAATAAGATTATAATGTTGGAATTTTTGAATATTCTGAACAAATAGGGAGAACAAAAGAGTCTCCTCTACAACACAGAGATTAAAAAAAAAAATTGCTTACTGCTGGACAGAGGTGGCACAAACTGTTTCTATTTCATTAACAAACAAAGATTACATAATGAAATTTCTTCCACCGAAGTGGGATTACAAAATGTCTGGACTGCTATAAACATAGTGCTCTCAACCCTTCTCTTTTTCTCTCACTAAACGCACATACAGTGCTCTGTTTCACTTTACTGTGTTTTCTCTTCTTGCGGGTTTTTTTACTCACTACACAACAATATTCACATTACATATGCCTACAGGATTTTTTGCCTTTTATATGGCGCGACATAAAAACAAAACATAAAACATATTAAAAAACTACAATAAGGTTTGAAAACCTTTTTAATACACTTGCCACATAATCTTTAAACAAAGTTTTAATAGACCTGCGGGCCCAGAATTCAAACAAAAACTAAACCGAATTGAAAACTTTTCGCGTAACAAAATGACCCTACGTCAGCGAGCCCAAAACGAACGCAAATGGCTTGCGATTGGCCAGCTGCTAGGGCCCATGGAATTCAAATCAAAACTGAACCCGACTTCATAAAATCTTCGTGTACCAAAATTTGAAGATGATGTCATGCGGAAAACGAACGCGAAACGCTGTGATTGGTCCACGTAGTAGTGGTACCACATTGCATCAGCGATCGGCAGAACTATGGTGTAGCGGACCTTGAAATTTTGCGAAGTGATGAAGCGATGAGCAACATCAACGATCGGCGGATCTACAGACGGCAAAATGGACCTTTGGCGATTTTGATTGCGATGTGCGATGGATGTGGGGACCACATCGCATCGCGGCTGTAACAATGGACCTGCGGTTTGGGCAGATGGAGATGAGCGATTGCGATGGTGGTAGGGACCACATCGCGTCATGGTGGATCAGCAGAACATAACATATGGCGAATGTCTTTGGTGAATGCGATTGCGATATGTGATATCGCATCGCAACGTATAATGGTGGTAAACACTTGTGGATGGGGCTACCACATTTGATCCTTTGTGATATGCGATGTCCACTATCACACCATGACATCGCATCGGATGCTTCACATCAACAAGACACGGAAATAAAGAATTTTCAATTGCAATGAAGTGGGGACCACAAAAAGGACTTGGCCCATTAAAAAGAACACTTAAAAGGACTTTGGCGCGTTGAAAAAAATTGGTTTTGTTTGGTTGGTGAGGGCTTAAAAGCCCGAAACAACATTTCATCAAAATAGAAAGCTGATGTGGTTGAAATCATAGAAACAAAATTAGAAGGTGGTTGTTTGCAGAGCAGTAAATTGCTTCTACACAACCTTTGATACAGATGTACATTCCTGTAGTTGAAGTTAACATTTCAAAACTCCCCCTTAAGTTCAACTGCTGGGTTGTCTGTCATACCCATGCATTTTCTTAGATATTCAAAACTCTTTTGCCTCAATGGCTTTGTCAATATATCAACAAACTGCTCCTCTGTTTTACAATGTTGTAAAACAATTTCTCCATTGTTCACCAATTCCCTGATGTAGTCAAACTTGGCATCTATGTGTTTCGTTATTTTGTGAAACACGAAATTCTTTGACAATGTAATAGCTGAGCTATTGTCACAATAAATCACTACCCATTTTACCTGTTCTTAACATAAACTCCTCAAAATTATTCTCATCCAAGCTGCTTGACAAGCTGCTGTTGTAGCTGCCACGTACTCTGTCTCTACTGTAGACAATGCTACAATAGGATGTTTCTTAGAAGCCCATGAAATGGCTCCTGAACCCATATGAAAAACATAACCAGAAGTACTTTTCCGGTCATCAATACTTCTAGCCCAATCACTGTCAGTATATCCAATTAATTTAGAATTTTCTGAAGGAGTATATAAAATCCTATACCTTTTAGTTCCTTTTACATACCTCAGAATTCTTCTTGCTACTTGCTAATGTGCTTCTTTTGGCCTTTCCATAAATCTAGAAATCAAACTAACAGCATGCATAATATCAGGCCTAGTTGCAGTCAAATACATGAGGCTTCCAACTATGCTCTTATACAAACTAGAATCAAAATCCTTGCTGTTGTCATCTATGTTGAGTTTCAATCCCATTGTTGTGGGAGTAATTGCTGCCTTGCAATCCTGCATATTAAATCTTTCCAAAACTTCATTTACATATTTTTCTTGAGAGATAAAAAATGTATTTTCATTTTGCTCTACTTCTATTCCTAAGAAGTATCTCATCAATCCCATATCAGTCATTTCAAATTCATCTTTCATGACTGTTTTAAAATTTTCAATGAGGTAATCATCATTACTTGTAAAGATCACATCATCAACATATAAAACCATAATCAACATCTTACCATCTTTCTCCTTGATGTATAATGTGGGTTTTCCTTCACATTTTTCAAATCCATTCTCCAGTAGATAAGAATCTATTCTACTGTACCATGCTCTTGGTGCTTTCTTCAGCCCATAAAGAGATTTCTTCAATCTGCATAATTTGTGCTCTTGGCCCCTTTTCTCATAGCCTAGAGGTTGTTCAACATAAACCTCTTCCATTAAAACTCCATTTAGGAATGCTGATTTTACATCCATTTGGTAAACCTTCCATTTGTTTTGTGCTGCTATGGACAACACTGCTCTCACTGTTTCCATTCTTGCAACTGGTGCAAAAGTTTCATCATAATATCTTCCATGTTGCTGCTTATATCCTTTGACAACAAGTCTGGCCTTGTGCCTTTCAATTTTACCTTCAGCATTTCTTTTGGTCTTGTAGACCAACTTTACTCCAATGACTTATTTTCCTTCCGGGAGATCAACCAACTCCCATGTCTTATTCTTCTCTATTGCATTCACTTCTTCTTCCATGGCTTCTATCCATTTTTTATCTTTTATAACTTCTTCAAAATGAATAGGATCATAAACATGAAAATATAAAGCAAATAAGGAGTTCATACCTTCATTTGTTGTCTCTTTCTCATAGATTTCATTTAAATTTCTGAATCTAGTTCCTCTTTCATTTGGTGTAACTGTGCTTGAATAACCACTTAAATCAACTCCATGTGGTGTCCTTGGAGAAGCACTCTCATTTCTTCTCAAGGGTGTTCTTACTCCTGCTTGAGTTGTCCCTTGCTGTCCTTGTGTTGGTGGAGGTAGTGCTACCGATGAGGTGTTCTTTTCAGCCACATCTTCCTCATCTTCATCATGAGACAAACAACTTTTGACATTGACTGTTTTCTCAATGCTTCCATCCCATGCTTTTTCTTCAATGAATTACACATCTCTACTTATAACAAATTTCTTTGTGGATGGGTTACACAATCTATATCCCTTGGATTCTTCACAGTATCCAAGGAAGATGAACTTCTCCCCCTTACTGTCCAAATTATTTCTCAGCTGATCTGGAATGTGTGCATAAGCCACCAACCCAAAAACTCTCATGTGGGTGACTCCCTATTTTTTGCCACTCCACGCTTCTTCTGGAACTCTGTTCATCACTACTTTTGTTGGGCATCTATTTAAAATATACATAGCACAATTTGTAGCTTCTGCCCAATACTCATTTGGAAAATGTTTTTCCTTTAGCATACTTCTCACCATTTCCATGATGGTTCGATTATTCCTTTTAGCAACACCATTTTGTTGTGGTGTGTACCTTGTTGTAAACTATTTGTGTATGTCGTTTTCTCTGCAAAAACGCATAAATTCTTTTGAGATGTACTCACCTCCTCTGTCAGTTCTAAGGACTTTGATATGCTACCCACTCTGTTTCTCTACAAGAACTTTAAAATGGAAATTTTTTTCAAACACTTCACTTTTATATTTCAAGAAATAAACCCATACTTTCCTTGTGAAATCATCAATGAAGTTCAGCATGTAATTGCTGCCCAATATTGATGATGTTGGCATCGGCCCACATAAGTCTGAATGGATAATTTCTAAGGGTGCTTTTTCCCTTATTCTCTTTCCTAATGGAAATTTTTCTCTGCATTGTTTTCCCAAGATGCATCCTTCACATAGGCTGTCCGGTTTCTCTATCAATGGTAGTCCTCTTACCATTCCTTTTCTGTGCATCAAATTCAGACCTCCGAAATTGAGACGTCCAAATCTCAAGTGCCATAACCAATTCTCATCTTTCACTTCTTTTTCAAATACCTCTTGAGTTACAGCTGCTACATTCTTTCTCTTTCCCTTCAAGTCTGTATTGAGCTTGAGTGGAAACATTATATTGCTAGCTATTTACACTTAAGCAATAACCTTCTTGCTTGGAGGTATGTCCATTATTGTGCACACATCATTTTTAAAAAATACATTGTAACCTTTGTTAATTAGCTACCCAACACTCAAAATATTACATTTCAAGCTAGGAACATAGTATACATCTGGCACAAATTTCTGCTCACCATTTCTTGCACAGATAATTACTCTGCCTTTTCTCTTGACATATATCTTAGTATCAGTTCCAATTGTTACTTCATATTTAACTTCTTCATCAAGATTGGCAAACATTGGTATGTTTCCAATCATGTGATTACTGTAGCCTGAATCTAAGAACCATACATCATCCTACCTATCTTGTGCTACATTACATGTTAACAACACATTCTTTGGGTTCTTTTCTTCTCTTGCTACATTAGAATTTTTCCTATTATTCATGTCATTTTGCTTTTTCCTACACTCATTGGCATAATGCCCATATTTTTTGCAATAATGACACTAGACATTGGATTTGTCATACATTTTCCCATGAGCATGTTGGTGTCCACCTTGCTGGCTACTGCTTTGGCCTTCTCTTTGATTCTGATTGTTGCTCCTTCCATGTGAATGAGAAGGGTTGTTTCTTCCTCCTCTGTTTTCTCTTCTGCCTCTTCCTCTTCCTTTGCCTTGACCTCTTTCTCTTCCAAAAGGCATCTAGGTCTTGAAGGCATGCTCCAAAGATGGGTTTACTGATCTTCCCAATCTCCTTTCATGATTCATTAGTGATGCATGAAGTTCATCTACTGTGAAATTTTAGAGATCCTTTGTCTCTTCAATGGTGGTTACAATAACATCAAACCTTGAGGGTAGGCTCCTCAACAGTTTATCCACTATCCTTCTTTCTTCAAGTGTCTCTCCATGATACCTTATCTGTGTGACCATCCAAATCACATGTGTGAAGAATGAGTCTATGTTATCAAACTCTTTCATATAGAGAGTTTCAAAATCTCTCCTCAGCAATTGTAGTTTTTTTGTCTTCACTTTCTCCATACCTTGATAGGCTATCTTAAGAGTATCCCATGCATCCTTAGATCTCTTAGCTATTGCGATTCTTGGAAACACACTCTGATGTACTGCTTGATAAAGATAGAAGAGGGCTTTAGAGTTCTTCTTTCTATTTCTCTTCAACAGATCCTTCCCTGCTTGTGTCAAGGCATTAAACTCTTTTTCATCTACTGGTTCTTCAAAACCATCTTCAAAAAATTCCCATGGATCCTAGGAGGCAAACAGGGCTCTCATGGTAATGGCCCAATAATCATAGTTCTTTCCATTAAATTGTGGAAGCTGAGTATTTCCAATACTCATACTAGTACTTGGTCCAGCCATTTCTTATAAACTGAACTTTGAACTAAACTTGACTGTGTTTTTCTTAAACAAACTGTCTTTCCTTTTTTAAAAGACAAACTCTACCTCTAAGTACTGCACTCTTCTAAACAAAACAATAACTCTGTTTTTTTTTAGAAATACCTGGACTTAAACTTCTGCTAGGCTTTTTGGAGTCCTACTGGTGAACTACTGCAACAAATCCTTCTTCCTTCAGCTTATTTGACACCTTCAAAGAGCCTGTATAGGCTCCGATACCATGTTGGAATTTCTAAATATTCTGAAAAAATAGGGAGAACAAAAGAGTCTCTTTTACAACACAGAGATTAATTTTTTTTTTTTTCTTACTGTTGGACAAAGATGGCACAAACTGTTTCTATTTCATTAACAAAAAAAAATTACAGAATGAAATTTCTTCCACCGAAGTGGGATTACAAAATGCCTGGACTGCTACAAACACAGTGCTCTCAAACCTTCTCTCTGTCTCTCACTAAATGCACATACAGTGCTCTGTTTCACTTTACTATGTTTTCTCTATCTGCGGGCTTTTTTAATCACTAAACAACAATACTCACATTACATAAGCCTACGGGATTTTTCACCTTTTATATGGCGCGACATAAAAACAAAACATAAAACATATTAAAAAACTACAATAAGGTTTGAAAACCTTTTTAATACAATTGCCACATAATCTTTAAACAAATTTTAATAAACTTGTGGCCCCGGACTTCAAACAAAAACTAAACCAAATTGAAAAATTTTCGAGTAACAAAACGACCCTACGTCAGCGAGCTCAAAACGAACATGAAATGCTTGTGATTGGCCAGCTGCTGGGGCCCGCAGAATTCAAATCAAAACTGAACACGACTTCATAAAATCTTCACGTACCAAAAATTGAAGATGATGTCATGCGGAAAACGAACGTGAAATGCTGTGAATTTTCCATGTAGCAGTGGGACCACATCGCATTGGCGATCGACAGAACTATGGTTTAGCGAACCTTGGACTTTGGCGAAGTGATGAAGTGATGAGCGACATCGGCGATCGGCAAATTAGCGGATGGTAAAATGGATCTTTGGCAATTATGATTGTGATGTGTGATGCATGTGGGGATCACACTGCATCGCGGATGTAACAATGGACGCACGGTTTGGGCGGATGGCAATGAGCGATTGCGATGGTGGTAGGGACCACATCCCATCGCGGTGGATCAATGGAACATAAAATATGGTGGAGGTCTTTGGTGAATGTCATTGCAATATGTGATATCGCGTCACAACTTATAACGGTGGTAAACACTTGCGGATGGGGCTATAACATTTGATCCTTTGCAATATGCGATGTGCGCTATCACACCATCGCATTGCATCAGATGCATCACATCAACAAGACACGGAAATAAAACATTTGCGATTGCGATGAAGTGGGGACCACAAAAAGGACTTGGCCCATTAAAAAAAAACTTAAAAGGACCTTGGCGCGTTGAAAAAAATTGGTTATGTTTGGTTGGTGAGGGCTTAAAATCCCGAAACAACATTTCATCAAAATAGAAAGCGGTTGTGGTTGAAATCATAGAAACAAAATTAGAAAGTGGCTTTTTGCAGACCAGTAAATTTCTTCTTCACAACCTCTACTGCAGATGTACATTCCTGCAGTTGAAGTGAAAATTTCAACAGAGAACAAAGAAAAAATGGTGTATCTCAATGATCTTAGCCATTGCGAAAGTTTAGGTGAAGTATACTTACCCGAATTTGCAGACGACAAGTTTGGAATGCGTGGTAAGTGAATAAATAAAGTTGGGTTGAGGCTTATTATATATATATATATATATATATATATATATATATATATATATATATATGGTAGTGGGTTGGCTAAGGCAGTGCTATTATTGGAATGGGATCCATCTGGTCCTGGTTGATTCCGTGTAAATACAACTTGCGTTATGCTTTTTCTTTGTAAGTGTTGGAAAACATGGTGTCAATTTCATTGATATCTTTCACGTCAGTTATTTTGGAAGTTGAAATATTGTAGAGTTGAATTATATAGAGAGTTTTTTAAATTTAAAAATAAAAAAAGTTGGGTTGAATTTTGATATTTATTGTTTAAAATTTGTTTTTGATTTTATGGTAATTTAGTTTTGTTATCAAGGCATTTGGTATATCGAGAGTTCACAATTCAAATTCAAAATCTGTGATTCATATAAATCTTTGCAAATTTTTAAATATATTAAAGCAGAAAATGCTACAAAAATCTTTCAAAACTTATAACAAATAGACTACTGCTAGAGCATGGTGCTATAAATGAAATGGCTAATGACTAATAAAAGTTGATATACATGAATCCATAAAAAAAAATCAAAATATTTATTATTATTAGTCCTCGATTATAGAAATCAAGGAAAATTTTAAGGATGGAAGTTTATTTTAAAGTTTAGAAACCTTGGCGAATATTACTAGTCCCTAATATGCAAATTGTAAAATGTTTGGCAAATTATTTGTAAAACGTTTTATATTTCTAATGATTTTATAATAGTCTATACAATTTTTTTGCGATTTTAAAGGTAAAATAATTTTATACCATAAAATGTGGGCAAATCATTTTTAGAAAAATTGGAAATTGGTGAATCTTTTTTTTGGAAAAAACATGGAAAATTAGCCCACCCGTGAATATTAGCCCCTAAAATTTTCCCTGATAGCAATTGATTTTTCACCACTATTAGTTTAAGATTGACCAATGCAAATTATAATGTTTAACCTTTTTGGGACTACTCTTAGTTTAACATTGACCAATTTAAGTTATAATGTGCAACTTTGAAAAATAAATATTTATTTGTGAAAGAATATTATATCTCAATTTTTTTTTATGCATTTAGAACCACTCTGTATATTTTATCACGAGAACTTGGATGAAAATACTAATCCAACACAACCATTATATATACTATAGACATTAAGGAATTAATATAAAAAGAAATTATTAAATCTAGTAAAGATATACTTTTATTTTGACATAATTTTAAATAATAATTTAGATTTGAAATTATTACTTTCATTTAATAATTTGAAATAAAAATAATATTCCAAAAAATAATATTTTTAGAATTGTGGCTTCTCTTCGACTCAACAACACTGCTCTTTTCTGGTGGGAGAGAAAATTTCAAGGCAACAAAAATTTGGGTAACCTTTTATCCTCATGGTCAAATTTTTTTTCTCCATTGAGAAACAAATTTGACCATTTGGGATATAAGAAAAAGGAATTAATGGAATGGCAACACCTAAGGCAAGGCAAAGGTCAAAATGTACAAGACTTCACTAAAGAATGTAGAAAAAAAGCATTGAATTTGGGCATTCCATCTAGAAATTGTAACCAAGTATATTGATTCTCTGCATAATTAGATAAGAAATTCATTATTATTTTTTGAGCCTCATACCATCAATGAGGCCAGTGTAAAGGCCATGCATCTAGAAAGCAGGGGAACACATGAACAAAATGACCACCCAAAAAGAACTATAGAAGCCAAGAAAAGGGGAGAAAAGCGATCTTGTACACATTGTGAGAAAGAGGGACATGATGAAGAAAGTTGTTGGAAGCTGCACCCTAAATTGAGACCTGAGAGGAATGAAAAAATGGGAAGCATAAGCCCACTACCACCATGCAACAAAATCAAGATTCTAAATCAGAGGAATATGAGAAGGTCACATCTGCAGCATTTTCAAGAGGTAGACCAATTAACCTACGGTCCGGTTTCGACAGTGAAATGAAGCTTGCAACGTTTGGGATCATAGCAGGAGGACCCATAGACTCGGGTTCCACTTCGATCGATGAAACAAAAATTTCAACAGACATTGTACCAATTATGAAAAGGACACTCATTACAGAAGGACTCCAAGAACTTGAGGAGATCAACCAATGCATCCAAGAAAATAATACTGAGCTAAGGAGGCTCCTACAGGAAGAAAAGGAAGAATAAAAAAGGTTACTACACCAGTTACAGGCTAAGGATGCGTCCTTGGAAAAGTTGCGACATAACCAATCCAAGGTAAACATCAACCCTTCAATTTCGTGTACTTTTCATGACGATGATTTCACTACTTTGGAAGAAGTAGTGAAATTTACTCCATGTGGATTTATTCCACAAATAAATCCACCACATGAGGATGACCCATTTACTGTATTGAGTAAAAGATGGGTTTTTAGAGGTAGAAGCTTGTTACAACCACATTTTGTAAATCATGCGTTGCAAGTAAATGTAAAAGTGATGATGTGTTTTCCATCACTTCAAAACACAACGATGATGTTTTTTCCTATAAGTAGCTGAGTTATTGGTTTTCATTATGTAATCCTTGACCAATGAGTGTGTGTTATAAACTCATCGAAATTATGAGGTCATTTTCATCATGTGTGGTTTATATATGATCACAAAAGATGTACCAAGTTTGTGTGCAGGTGATTAGAAGTGTGGTTTGGTGAGGACACAAGTAGCATGTTGGATGTGTTAATGCTTTTAGTGGTCGAAAAGCTCTTCAATGGGGAGGAATGATCCAGGTGGATCTACACACCAGTGGAAAGTACAAAAGGTTCATAATTAAAAGGGGAAGAAATGTGGTAAAATCAGTGTCAAGTTGAAGATCTCGTCTTCCTGATTCCAACGACACAGACAACATTCAATTTTGAGTTCATATGGAGAAGTTATAAGCAATCAAATTTCTATGGTTGACTGGATGACTGTTGGGAAAAATACTGAAGGGGGGGGGGGGTGAATCGGTATTTAGTGTAGACTGAAATTTTTTACTTTTTCTTTCTCTAAAACCCATACGCTGCTTTACTGAACCCAAGTCGCATATACACGCGGATATCCTTCATAAAACTCGCGTATATACAGAGATCTTATTATGCATTTAGTTCTTTACTTAGATATATGCATCATTCATTGATTAGATGTTTAGTTAGCAGTAAGCATGTGCAGTAATAACAGAATAAACCATCACACATAATCAACACACATGAACACCAGGATTTAAGGTGGAAACCCAAGTTGGGTGAAAACCACCGCTGTCGTCGTCTCTGTCTTCAATATTTTTATTATAAATAAAACATCTTACAACCATGTACTGGTGCAGACTCATACTAGCACGCAGGCACCCACCTGCAGAAGGCTACAACCTTCTCTTGTTTACTAGCCTCTCCTGGAAGGGAGCTACAACCCCCTGCTCTCGTTTACCAGCCTCTCCTGGAAGGGAGCCACTACCCCCTGCACTCGTTTACCAACCTCTCCTGGAAGGGAGCCACTACCCCCTGCACTCATTTACCAGCTACCACTGGAAGGGAGCTACAACCCCCTGCACTCGTTTACCAGCTACCACTGGAAGGGAGCTACAACCCCCTCACTGAAGGCTTCGACCCTCAGACCCACCATGGACCACGTTTCATCAATTTTCATACTGGATCCAACAACTTCCATACAACACAACTTGTAGGCCACTTTTCATCATATTTTCAGACTGGACCCACTCCACACATTTAAGCTTAACATACATCAAACTGAAACTTATAACCCCATCAATTCATTCATTGAATCATCAACCAATCAACCAATGACTTGATCTTTAATTAACATAATCAGCAACATATTCATCATTCAAACAACCCAGTTCTGTATGAATACATCATTGACAGATAACAGTAAAACAACAAAACAGATCAGACATTTCATTCCACTTACTTCAGCAAACCCTAGATTCCATACGCGCTTTTACTTCATTGAACCTGCGCATGTACGCGATTTCTTGCAAACAAACCTGTGTATACTTTTGTGCATTCTTCAGAAAACCCTATCTGCCCATACGCGCTTTTCCTTAAGCAGACCCGCGTATACACACGCTTTTACTAAAGCAAACTTGCATATACATCTGTAAATTTTCAGGACTGTGCAGCTCTTCAGATCAGATAAGCAATTCAGATCTCATCCTCTTCTTCAACAGAGATTCATCAGATCACAGATCTAAACATTCCATAAGCAGATCTAGAAAATACATAGTCATTTCAGATCTAGACATCCCTCTTCATAATTTTCTTCATAGGTGCACTATTAATTCCGATCAATCAATAAATTGTTGCACTTCCATGCAGATATACTTCAAAGCGAAGTATTCATTAAAACCTAGACTTATGCCCACCTTGCACTATGATCTTATTTACCTTATATAGATTTAGCCTTTGTCAATACCATGAGCCAAAACCACACATCTTCTGATGGTATTCCCGGACGGGATCAAATAGATAATCCAGTGCTCAATACATTGGGCCAATACCATGGTAATGCCCCCTGGTTTTATAAAAATAGAGCGTAAATTGGCATACGCGACATGGCACGTACTTTTCCGCGTGCATACGCTACTTCTCCTTAACAAACCCACGTACGCGTTGTGACATGACTTATTTATCATTTCTCTGGCACTTTACTGGAATTCTTTTCTTCTGTTATTTCTGAGCTAATCTGTAGATATATCATCCTTCCTTTTAACACATAGATACATCATCCTTACATATTTAACACATGGATTGCTTATCATAGGCAACTCATCAAGCAGGTTTCCATCAAGAACAACTACATCAAGTAGGTTGCCATCCAAAGACAACTCATCAAGTCAGTTTTCATCAAGGACAACTTCATCTAGTAGGTTGCCATCAAAGAAAACACATTGTACCAACAATCTCCCCCTTAACTCATCAAGTAGGTTGTCATCATCTTTATCAAGTAGGTTGCCATCAAGAACAACACTCTGCATAATATTGCCAACAATCTTATTTCATCAAGTAGGTTGCCATCAAGGACAAGACATGCCGACAATGACATGGCAAGTTAAGGAGAATTTTTTTTTGCAAAATTCTGGTGGCCAGATTTTGGCTAGCTCTGACTAGATTTTGGGAAAAATTGTTGGATCTATAATTTGTCCCCTTCAAGTAAAAATTGAGAAGCTTTAAAAGGATTGATTTTGTTATCAAAAAATATATATATATAAAAAATAGGGACGGGCCATGACCCCCACCCCTACCTGTACCACATAACGAAATAATATTAAAAAAATAGTGGGCTTGGCGACCATGACCCCTCCGCCCCAACCATTATAATAAACATGTCTTAGAAGGGAGGGGAAAAGGCTGTCAACCCCACCACCCCTACCTGTTACACCATGTACGTGGCAAAGGATTGGTGGTCAAGCCTCCCGACGTAGGTCTGCCCCCCCCCCGCCCCCCCCCCCCCCCCCCCCCACCCTCTCAATTAAATACAAATTTTGTTTATAAAACAAATATGTTGGGTTTTAACACTATACACAACCATTCTGGGAGGGGTCAGGGTTTGACTGCTCGAGCTCCTCCCCACTTGTTCGAATCTCAACCAACCTGTTAGCGGCTTCCTTTGGGAAGTCTGGCCACTTTCTAATATTTAAACCTTCATTCTCCAATGCGCCCAAGGTAGACCAGGAGGGACATGAGGATCGAGGTGGGCAACGAAATTATGAGACTTTCCAGGAGCAGGTGGAACCATGATTTAAGCTCAAGTTTCAAAGGGGGAAAATTCTCCCAGTGTCAAAATTTGACAAATTTTATATGGATCATACACCTATTGGCGACACGAATCTGATGGTGCTATCCATTTATGCAAAAGAGGTCTCCATTTTTCGTCTAGTTTGTAGGTTGGAGGTATAAGGGTGTCATTTTACATTGATGCTAGTACTTTCATTTTATTTGCCACTTAATGAAAGAGGGCCTCCCCACTGATTGAGCGAGGCCCGGAGACGTAGTCCCTCCTAGACAAACTCTGATATGAATTTCTAGTATTCTTTTCATAATTTTATGTGGTTATCTCTTCTTGTTTCATGCCTTTTAAGTTTCATGGTTAAGATGAAAATTTACATGTAATTATTTATTCCATCTCGAAGCTAAATATCTTGGATTAGGTATGGAATAGTAAGAAACCCTCACTTTCACATCTGAGTGTATTTGGATGTGATTCATAAGTACATGTTCCAAAGGAGAAAAGCACCAAGTTGGATAATAAATCTGAAAGGTGCATATTTATTGGATATAAGGATGGTTTAAAAGGTTATAATCTTTAGAGCCCATAAACAACGAAGGTTGTGTACAGTTGAGATGTGGTGTTTAGAGAGGTGAAATATGTTGTTAAACATGAAGTCCTACCAGAGGAACCTGAGAATATAGAGTTTGAGCTAAAGGAGGAAGAATCAAACTCTACAAAAAAACAAGATTAAGAAGAGGAAGAGCCACAAACTCAAAGTGTGAGAAGATCAGTTCGAGAAAGAATGCAACCAGAAAGGTATAGTCCATCTTATTTCTATTCAATTTTTTCTTTATCCATCACTAATTATGATCCCATAACTATTAAGGAGGCAATGGATTCAGAGGATGGAAAATTATTGAAGGACGCCATGGTTGATGAAATGGAATCCTTGCACAAAAATTAGGTATGGCATCTGGTGGATTTGCCAGCTGGAAGGAATCCCATTGGAATAAAATGGTTATTTAAGAAGAATATGAATGGAGAAGGAAATGTGGAGAAACACAAACCTGGGTTGGTCGCAAAATTTTATTCCTAGGTGTCGGGAATTGATGTTGATGATATCTTTTCTCCTGTTGCCAAGGCAACTTCTATTAGATTACTTTTATTTTTTGTTGCCACGTTTGATTTTGAGATAGAACATATGGATGTGAAGAAAAAATTTCTTCATGGGGATCTGAAGGAGGAGATCTACATGAAGAAACCTAAAGGCTTTCTGGTTAAGGGTAAGAAAGAAATCACATGCAGGTTAAAAAAAGTCTTGGTATGGGTTAAAACAACCACCAAGGATGTGGTATTAGATATTTGATACATATATACAGGGACTTGGCTTCACCAGATGAAAAGAGGATCCATTTGTGTATTTTAAATTAATTGGTGACTGTGTAATTTATTTTTTCTTATATGTGGATGATATGTTGGATGGAAATGAAAAAAAAATTATTCAGGATTTGAAGACATAATTTTTCTCCAAATGTGACATGAAGGATTGTGGTGCTGCAAACTATATTTTGGGCATGGAAATTAAACAATATTGGGTGAAAAGGAAGCTATGGTTAAACCAAAGGAAGTATGTTGAGACAATATTCTAGAGTTTCAATATGCATGATAGTAAATCGGTGAAGGTTCCTATTCCTGTAGGTGTAAAGTTATCTGTTGAACAGTGTCCCAAGACACAAGAATACAAAGAGGACATGTCCCTTGTTCCATATGCAAGTGAAGTGGGTAGCCTAATGTATGAGATGGTATGTATTAGACCATACACCACACATGTAGTTAGAGTATTGAGCAAGTTTATGTCAAAAACATGGAAGAAGCATTGGATAACAGTGAAGTGGGTTTTCCGATATATGAGTGTCACTAGTGATTATGGTTTGTGCTACTAGGGAAGACTAGGACTGGAAATAGTTTTGGATATCCATGGCTTTGTTGATGTAGACTGGGTTGGTGATATCGATAAGATAATATCTACAATTGGGTATGTTTTTAACCTATTTGGAAGAGGAGTAAGTTGGATGAGCAAAAGACAGTCTGTAGTGGCTCTTTCAACTACAAAGGTTGAATACATGGAAGCCAGTCATTTAAGAAAGGAAGAATTTTGGTTGCATATATTTTGTTCAAGTATGGGTTTGGTGCAGAAATATCTAAGTATAGACTGTGATAGCCAAAGTACAATTTTCTTGGCTAAGAACCCTAGTTATTAATCAAAGACAAAGCACATTGATGTTCAATATCACTTTGTGAGAGATATGGTTAAGGACAAAAAGGTGTTGCTAGTAAAGGTGGACATTTTGAAGAATGTTGAAGATGCATTGATGAGGTCTGCGAGAACTGAGAAGTTCTCTTAGTGCAGATAAACAATGGGAATTGCAGGGCTAGACCAATGACTAAGATCTCTTGTGGCCCCCTCTAGAAATAAAACAACAAGTGGGATATTATTTCCACAACTAGCTCCAGGCAAGAAGCATGGGATAAGAGGGGAGAAATCAACCTTGCTGTGCTTACATCATGTGTAGCAGGGGGGCGGTAGCCCCCCTTCATAGGGTTCAGGAAACACCCCAAAAAAAATGGACCCTATATTAGGTGGGCAGACCTACCTATGGTATTGTGCATTGGTTTTCACATATTTTTTGGCATGATGGTTTTCTGCCCATGGTATTTTGTAGATCAAGTCAAGAGAGTTACGATTATTTTATAATCCGGGGTTAATAGATTGGGGTTTATGAATGCTTCGAAATGTATATATATGTGTGTTGTAACATTGAAAGGAATATAATGAAAAATCAAGTTGGTAGTCCTAGTTTTTCAATCTAGGGGAAGATCTCTATGTATATTTGTTTTTATGTTTAATGCTCTCGCTATTGTTTATTTTCTTTTTTAAGAGTTTGTTTGCAGATAATTTATGTACAGGGCTAAAACATACAACATATAAATATATATTTCCTCTTATAAATATTCTGAATACATTGGTGTACGCAATTATCTATTAGTAATTTTGAATATATGTAATTTTCTACTAGTAATTATTTGGTGATGAAGATGGGAGACGATCGTTTCAAGTATTAATTTGCACTTTGCAGGAGGATTGATTTTGCACATATATTTAATTTTAATTCTCGGTATCGTAATTTGTGAGAGCTAATTAATTCTTAATAGTGTACCCCTAGGTATTGCTAAATATATATTGATTTTTTTTTTAATAATCTATAGCCTCGAGATTAGCATCTAGTGCATCTAATGCAATCAATAAATTGGGATTATAAAACAACATCTACATTGAAATCAATGCATCTAATGAAAGAAATAAAATGAGATTACAAATAAACATCTACAATGAAATAAATACATCTAGTGTAGGAAATCAAATAGGATTAGAAATTCAGTGCAAGCAATCAAATAGGATTAAAAATAAAAATCTACACTAAAATCGCTACATCTAGTGCAAGCAATAAAAATAATTACAAATCAACATCTACACTGAAATCATTAAATTTAGTGCAAGCAATAAAACATGGGGCTTCGCTCAATGAACCTCTAACATAGCATGTGCGTTCATGGGATACTAAACCATACCCTTAATTTGACTACATATTGGAAAATATCTCTAAAAATCACTTTATTTAACCCCTACGAATATGAACCCAGTACACCTTCCAAATTTAAAAAACACCTACTTTCACTAGATATTGTAAGTATCCATTTTCTCATTAACATTTTTTATAAACCTTTATATTTATATCCCTTTATTTTCATTAACAATTGTAAGCATATTCTCCACCCAGAAAGAATAACCTAAATACTAGGTAGCTAAAAACTTGAAAGTTTCAATAAAAAAAGAGGCAGATATAAGTTGGTTCATTTATACTGATACATACTGTGAAAAACTTGAATGGAAAGTACATATATTTGAACTCTCAATTTCATCTATATTTTATTGAATGCTAAAAAAAATATGCTACAAAATTTCAAAACAAAACCTTGATAACCAACACAATGGTGCACCTTTCATATCGCTTATAGAATAGGAAGAGGAGAGAAAGTACAATGAATATGGACACATTTAAAATCATATCTAGACGAAATTTATCAAATCATAATACTAATATGATCACCTAGTGCACCATAGTGGCATAGAAAGAGTGCCAAGTAAGTGTGTCTCTATCAAAAGATGAATTGGAGTACGCAAGATGGGAATTTATCATGCATAAGTATTCTAAATGACTAAGGATTTGCACCCTCTTAGTAAGAATAGATAATGCATGTTAAAAATCACAAGAGAAAATGTCTAATAATAGAAAATCTCTATCCAAAACTAAAATTGCTAAATTTGAAACAACATCTAAAGTGGAATTAAGTGAATGTGTGACATGCATGCACCATCTTCCAAAAAATATTATATTTCACTATCTCCTGTGGCATGCATGTGTCCTCTAATAAGCAATAGTTGGTAGCACTGTCTCCTTCACCTTCATTCAACATGTTCATCACTAATGTAATGAAATGGGGAAGGTTCCATAATTGGTGAAAATGTGAAGTTGGGTTACACTTTTTTCCCTTTTTTGAGAAAAAAATATCTTTTTTTTTTTTTTTCTGTTCTTCAACATTCTGCAAGCCAAAACAATTTTTCTATTTAGAATTTCATTTTATGTTAAAAATAAAAGTTGTCAGAAATTTTATTAGCTTTCTATTACTTATTTTTTTGGAATTTTTTTATACACATTTGATATGTCAACTTAACATGTCTTTGAGTGTGTGTTCTTTAACAATCAAAGGATTCATAAAAATTCATGTTCAAACACATTGGTGTATTCTTTGAAAACTTTGTGTTTTTGAGAAACAAAATGTGGTACAACAATACATACATAGTTTACTTCGGTTTCGTTATATTTACGAAACCAACTGATGCATATCATAATTACTAGAATTTTTTGAACTGATCCAATATGAAAAAACTACATATTTTGAATATGTTTTGGCTCGCACAAAATTTCTCAACGTATAAGTTATAAACTAAAAATATAAAACTACCCATTACAGATGACGGACCAATGTAATGCACCACAATTTTTTCAATTTTTTTTACAGTGTATTTTGGAAGATATAGAATATTTATTTCACTAAATATTAATGACCTTCAAAAATTGTTTGCACCCATTTTATTACAAAATTAATTAAAATTAGTAAATATTTATGAAATTCCATAAAAGTTATATTTCCTGAAAGTAGATTGAATTCTGCAAATGCTTGTCTTCGTTCCGATATTTAATTCATAAAGTTTCATGGAGTTTAATCAATCCAAAGTTGAAGAAATGTGTTCAGAGCTGAGTTTGTACGTAATTGTAGATGTGTTAATTCGACCGAACTTTTAAAAAAGTTCTGCCAAATAGTTTTTTGTCCCGATGGCCTGTCAATTCTAATGTCACAAAAGTTCGGCTGAAGTTTTTACAAAATTTCGGTCGAACTTTTAATCAACTTTTATGACAGCTGAAAAATTTGATGAAGCCCCTCCAAAAAAACATTGCGCGACTATATAAATAGCTGAAAATGGAATCATTATTTTCGCATAATTTCGCACATTTCTTCATTTGGGCCGATTTTGCAAAGGACTTTTTTTTGGCTTGATTTTCAAAGGACTCCTTTTGGCTTAATATTCAAAAGACATTTTTTGGAGGTATGTGATACATTTTTTTGGAGGTTTGTGATATTTTTTTAGATTATTTTTTAACTTAGTTTTCAAATGACATTTTTTTGGAGGTATTTTGTTTTTAGAGAGTTTTTGGGCTTAATTTTCAAAAGACATTTTCTGGACTTTTTTTGGGCTTAATTTCAAATGACTCTTTTTAGACTTAATATTCAAAGGACATTTTTTGGAGGTATTTTTTAAAGTGATATTTTTGTAGAGAATTTTTTGGCTTAATTTTCAAATGACATTGTTTGGAGGTATTTTGTTTTCAGAGATATTTTTTTAGAAGTTTTTGGGATTAATTTTCAAAGGACATTTTTTGGGGGTATTTTTTAAAGTGAAATTTCTTAAGAGGTTGGGCTTAATTTTCAATGGGCATTTTTTTGAGGTATTTTTTAAAGTGACATTTTTTTAGAGTATGTGTTTTGAGTTGAAGTAAATATTTTATAATGATTTTTTAAAATGAGTTTTTGTCTAACTTTTTAAATGAATTTTTTTTGCACGACTTGGAAGGAAATATTTTGAGCTTCATTTCATTTTTAGAAGACATTTTTCTCTCACATCTTAAAAAGTAAGCTTTTTTGTTTGAAGTATATGTTTTTTGTGCAAAATTTTTAAAATGAGATTTTTTTAAATTAAATCTTTTGTGATGCTTTTTTTAATTGAGTTTTTGTATAAATTTTGAAGGAAATATTTTGAGCTTCATACTCAATTATCATGGGAAATTGAAGGAATTGCAAGAGAAAATATGATCGAACAAGAGACCCTGAGGAACGTAGAGAACAAGGGAGAGAATATTGCAAAAAAAAAAGAGACAAGAACTCTCAAATATTGAAAGGGGAAATCAACCTCAACTAGAAGTTGAAGAAGGTATGTAAATGTAAATATTATAAATTTGATATTTAAAATTTTCCTAGTGTAAATTGTGAAACTTAATTTTTATTTGATGAACTAATTTAAAAAAAAATTGCAATGTAAACAAAGAGAGATATTCCTCAAAACATTAATGATGAGATACAAAATTTTGAAAGAGAAACTGAAAGGGATATTGAACCAATGATTGGAGATGGTGAAAATGTTGAAAGAAATTCAAGTGAAGAAATTGAATCACCACGTATATATATATATATATATATATATATATATATATATATATATATATATGTTGAACACATGTGTATTATTGAAATTATACATATTTATTAATTTAGTTATTTATTGAATATTTAAACTTATTATGTACATTTAATTCTAATATGTACAGATGAAATCAATATCGATGATGAGACATTAGAAAATGTTGACACTCACACATATGGAGATAAGAAAGATGACCATGTTATACGATACCGCGTTTATCGCATTATTGATCCGTTCTTCAAAGATGAAACTGTGGCAGTTCAAGACCAATTGTTGAAAGGTCTCTTAACATCAAGGAAATTAAAAGAAGCTACCACTTTATTGGGTATTCGCAAAAAAAAAAAGATAAAAAAATGAAGTAAAATATGATACAAAATATAAATAGTGCTCTATATTCAATTAGAATATCTAGAAAGAAAAGTGATTCAGATGCACATAAAGCAACAAATATGGCAGTGGTTTCATTAAGTACTAAAGATAATCGCTTGGTAAAATATATGGAACGAGCATTAGGAGCCTCACAAAAAAGTTTGCACAAACATCAAAAATTTCGGTTGCAAATAGATGTAAATGATGAACTCGCTTGTTTGACAACTATTTGTAGGAAACCATACAAAGATAGACTTGGAGAAAATGTTAAAAAATTAATATATGAATATTGGATGAAAATTTCACGTGTTTCACCAAAAGCAAGGGATATGATGTGAAAAGGAATAACAAAACATTAGTACGAAGAACATCCAAAAAAATTCTCGGAGACCACTCATTAGAGTTGTTCAAGAAGTTCAAAGAAGAGAATCGTGAAATCTATGTCTTAATCAGTGCTTTTGTGCAATAAAAACTATGGTATGTAAAACCTATCACTGTACACGACACTTGTTGTTGTCGTTATCATGTGAAATTTCAGATATATTATGACACATTCCTTAATTTTGGTAAAACACTTTGGAAAGATTCACCTCCTCCTTCCACTATCCATGATTTCATATCTCAAATTCTATATGGAAGAGAAAGACATGAGTTATTTTACCAAAAGAAATGTGTTGGTGGTAAAAAATGCGATGATTGTGGAAATTTGACTAAATGACTAAATTTAAAAACAAATATCATACTGATATAAATGATGAATCATTGTCCAACATGAAAGTGAAATGGAAGAGATATGAATATATCCATACATCGATTCAAGATTCAAGTATTACTATAAGTGATAAAATAATTGATTTACAAGAAGAACAAATTTTTGTGATATAATTTTTGAGAAAGTTTGAGGCGCAAATTTGTAAATACACCAAGCATTCCCATAGAGCTCGATGGTGGGACTTGCAATTCAAAAATCCCGTGAATTTTTTCCACCATGGACCATTTTGTCAGTAGTTGATTTTGTAGAAAACTACACATTTGTTCCACAAAAAGAAATTTAGAGTGAATACTTTCATTCTAACCAAGTCTCCATGCTCATCCATAATATATATAGATATGCTGAAAAATTTTTGTATCATATAGAAAACAACAGTGAAAATCAGAATGTTATTAAAGAATGTCACTTTTATATCAGTGACGATCATACACATGATATATATTTTGTACAAATTTTTTTTGAAAAGTTTTATGAATCCTTCAAAAGTCATGGAATAAAAGTCAATGAACATTGGATATGGTCAGATCGATGTGCAGGTCAATTCAAATCTTCACGATCATTCTTTTGGTTTTGTCATCTTCATATGAAAACCCACATTAAACATTGTTGGAATTTCTTTGAGACTGGTCATAGAAAAGGAGAACATGACAGTGCAGGGGCATGCATAAAACATGCACTTAGAAGATATCAAATGGACCACTCTGCAAACCGACTTGTCTCAGCTGAATTTTTTTTTCAATGGTGCACCATTGCACTAATGCATGAGACTAACCGATTAAGGGAAGTAGGAAGGTACATTCAATTTAATTTTTATTGGATTTCTAATTTTAAACTGTACATTTATCACAATGATTATATCTTTGATGGTATTTTTATATCATATTTATATTCTTCTTTGAATTTTCCATATAGGTTTTCTTGGAATATTGGGGTCCAAGATGTATATAGATAGATTGGAGATGACGTTGAAACAATAAAAGTGACTCGAAAATTGCATTCAATTAAAACAAAGTTGTCCACAAATGTGTTTTCATTGGAAAAAATAAAATATTTTTGTTTTGGTCATGTTTGCTTAGACAAGACACAATCCAATGATGTTTGTGAAAACAAAATGTATGTAAAATATTGGAAACATACATAATTAAATACAAAGGGGAAAATGTCCATTGCAAGCTTTGAAGAAATGCAATCAAATGAGACTACAATATCATATGATGGTGATTTAGTTTCTAATATTGTTAGAGAAGCTAACATTTCAATTGCTTTCAAATGATAGAGATCTAGAAATAGATAATAAAATCAAGTACACATGTTAATTTTAAAGTTAATTTTTCATGTTAATTATGATCTAAATTTAAATACAGAAGTTTGTTTTATTGTGCAGGAGATGCTTTTGTTGTAGTTGCACCTACTATGAACGATGAAAATGTGAAGTATTATTTGATGCGTTGCATTGAACGAAAGATGAAATTATTAGAAAACTATAATGATCACAGGTTTACATATGAAAATAGGGTCTATTATACTAAAAGGTTATTTTTTCCAAAAAAATAATCAAAGTGGGGATTTTGTTTACTTACAATACTGTGAAACGGATGTCATAAGTTGTCAATATAGTCACTTGGTGTGTGTAGTAGGCACAAAGTTGATAGAAGTGAAATCAAAGAAAAAACGAAAATTAAGAAATGGAAAATGTCAAAATCCGATCATGAACGGATCATTGAAGATGACATTGCATTGGAATTTTTTTTATTGGACTGCCCAACAATTTCTTCTCTTTGGATTCATCTTTTAGAACTTCCAGAACTCAACCAAACATTGAACTGCATTTTTATGTTATCTGTACTTGAGTGTTTGCACATGTACATTGTTTTGGTACATGCACACGAGTAATTTATACATGTGCACACATACACATGTCTAGATTGTTTGATCTAAAAGATTTCATACATTCTATGGTACAATTTGTCATAATGTAATTATTGGAAAATGTACATATCCGTGTATTAGCATAGTTGATATAATGCAAATTTGAAGTTTCACGATTTTGTTTTAGACATGTTTTTATTAAAAGTAAATTATAATTTGATGCAGGAGCATTCGGATTTAGCCAGAAATGTGATTGTGTGTTCACATGTTGTGGCTAACAAGAGGTGGATAAACATTGGTTATTAACATTTTACTTAGTTTTAAATTAGAGGAGCTAGTCTTTTTTTATTTTCTAGATTAATTTGCAATAAAATAGAAAATTGGTTTCTCCGTGCGAGGATATCCAACCAAATAGATTAGATCATAAGGATAAAACAACATTTGTTTGTTAGAGTGTTTCAAACAAAAATCTATTAAAAGACAAGAAGAACCGCTTCAAGTAGATATATATATATATATATATATATATATATATATATATATATATATATATATATATATATATATATATATATATATATATGCATGAATAAGTGTGGAATAGGGATGTGATAAGAGTGAAATAGGTGTGAGAGAAGAGTGAGAGAGGAGTGAACAGAGAGCAGAAAAAAATGTAAAAACCAACCATCCAAGGGCTTGGCTCGATGTATTTCATTTCTAATTTAATTCCAAGTGTTTTTTATTTTAATCAAGCTCTTTGTTTTAAACCGTTTTTTTTATTTCTCTGTTGAATTGGATATCGCATTGATCGCACAACGGAGGCCAATCAGATGTGCATGAAGCAACGAGGACCGTTAGATCTTGCATAGATCAACAGTGGGAAATTACATCGCAACTGTGAAGACTTCGCACATCGCCAAATTTTGTGTTTGTGGTTAAGAATTCACAAGATAAGTTATTTACCTTGCAATGTGAAGTAGATCGGCAAGGAGATAGTGCGGACCATCAGATCCAACAAAGACCAATGGCACAGATCGGATCAGACTGGGAGTGATATCGCATATCGGCAAGTTTAGCATTTAGTGTTAAGGTCGTCGCACGGTAAGTTATTTTTTATGGTATGCGAAGTGAGAAAGGGCCATGTGTTGGCACAACACATTATTGAAGACCACTTGGAATAATGTTTGAACACTAAGTTAAGTTTTAAAGGTTATGAAGTGTGATCGCTTGTGATTGGTTCAAGGTATTATGGGACCCTCCAATAAGAAATTTCGCGTGTATGTAATTGTTTTGGTTTATGTGGTTTTTTTAAAGTAACCATTGGTTGATTCTGCACGTATTATGATAGTATTGCATCATGGATGCATCATTTGGTATCAGAGAAGACTTTTATTTCTTTTCTCTATGGTTGGAGCAAATATGCCACCGAGGAGAGGAATCAGAATAGGTTGGGGATGGCTGAAAGCTAATGAAATTTTTCTAGACGAGATTTGACATCTTTATACAAGAATGGAGACAGAAGAGATTTCTCAAAAGGGAGCACCTCATGAAGGATATATCAAAGCAGTAGAGGAAATTTATGAGGAAGAGGAAGAGGTAGGAGAAACCAAGATTGGAGATTCCTTCATATGAGGGGAACCTTAATGTGGACGAGTTGATGGATTGGATCAGTTCAATGGATAAGTGTTTCCATTTGGAAGAGATTGAAGATAAGAAGAAGGTAAAGTATGCAGCTACCAAGTTGAAGGGCCATGCATCTATATGATGGGATGAACTACAGATGTCCAGAGTTATAAAAGGAAAGCCTAAGATCAGGTAGTGGGATAAAATGATAGGGAAGTTGAAGAATAAGTTTATGCCAAAGGACTATCAGTTGAATATTTTCAAGCGATTTCATAATTTGAGGCAAAAAGGAATGATTGTCAATGAGTATATAGAGGAGTTTTACAAGTTGAGCATTAGAGCAGGCCATGTTGAAGATGATATGGTGAAAGTAGCGAGATACAAAAATGGTTTAAGGTATGACATACAGGATGAAATAAATTTGTTGAGTTTGAAGGAAATTGAGGATGCCTACCAAACAGCTTTTAAGGCAAAGGAGAAAATTTTGAGGAAGCAAAGTCAGAGGAATAGAGGTAAGAGTCCAACAAGAGAAAGAGGAACGTTTAGATCAAGATTTCAGCACTCTCATAATGAAACAAGAGGTTCAAGTAATAGCTAGCCATAGAGAGGAGAATTTGGTAGTGGAACATTTACACCCAGAGGCAGCGGCCGAGGAAGAGAAATTCGAAGCTACACATGTGGAGAATGGGGACACGGATCATGGGATTGTCCTCATAACAAACCAAAAAATCAAATAAATGTGAATGTAGTTGAAGCAAAGCGAGAAAATCCTCAGGTCACAGGAAAAGAAGAACCACCTGAGGCACGAGAGTCTTTATTTCTCAAAAGAGTATTTCTTAAGGCGGAGAAGGAAGCAAATGAGCCAGCGTAGAGCAAGAGTTTATTCAAGACTGTATGCAAGTGTAAAGAAAATTTCTGCAAAGTTGTGATTGACAGTGGAAGCACTGATAATATTGTTTCCACAGAGATGGTTGAGAAATTCGGGTTGAGTAAGATGGTACAGCCTACTCATTATAGACTGTCGTGGCTATAGAAGGGACATCAAATTTTGGTGAGAGAACAGTGCAAAGTAGAGATACAGATTTGTACATCTAAGGATTTCATATAGTGTCATGTGATGCCAATGGATGTCTGCCATGTATTGCTGGGAAGACATTGAAAATTTGACGGGAAGGTCATTCATGATAGCAAAAGGAATACCTACACCATAGAGAAGGATGGAAAGAAGCACGCATTGCTACCTTTGAAGGATGAAGCATATAAAGGAGCAAGTGAGAATAATGTTATGCAAATTAGTGGAAAGGATTTGCTACAAGAAGTCAAAAAGGAGAAAGAAATGCATTTTTTTGTTGTGGGTAAACCCAAGGTAATTCTGACTTCTACAAGTTTAGACAATTTTCCTGTGGAAATTAAAAATATGTTAGATCATTATGCTAATATAGTTGTTGATGAATTACCAAGTAAATTTCCACCAATCAGAAGTATCAGTCATCACATATGTTTAATACCTGGTGCAAGCTTACCAAACAAAGCAGCATATAGAATGACCCCTCGGGAGAATGAAGAAGTTGGAAGACAAGTACAGGAGCTCTTAGATAAAGGACAAATCAAAGAAATTCTTAGTCCATGTGCAATACCAGCTATGCTTAGTCCAAAGAAACGAGGTGAGTGGTACATGTGTACTGATTATAGAGCCATAAAAAAGATCACTATCAGTCAGGGTAAGGAGGAGCATTTGGAGCATGTTAAGCTGGTGTTAAGTAGTTTGCAAAAGGAGAAGTTGCTCATAAATTTGAAGAAGTGTAGTCTCACGAATAAGGAGCTCATTTACTTGGGATTTATCATCTCAGAAGAAGGCATGAAGATGGACCCAGAAAAGATTCAGGTAATACTGGATTGGCCAACAACGAGAAGTGTATTTTAGGTAAGGAGTTTTCATGGTCTTGCAAGTTTTTACAGAAAGTTTATAAGAGGTTTTAATTAGATCTGTGCACCAATAATTGAAACAATGAAGGAGAGAAACCAACCAATTAAATGGATAGAAGCAACAGATCATAATTTCAAGTTGTCAAAAAAGAATATCACTGAAAGAACTGTTTTGGCCTTGCCAAATTTTTATAAAATATTCCAAGTTGAGACTGATGTTAGTGGGATAGCAATTGGAGTTGTCTTGAGTCAAGAGTATGGACCGATATCTTATTTCATTGAAAAGTTAAATGAGGCCAAGAATAATTATTCATCCTATGATAAGGAGTTCTATGCTACTGTGCAGGCCTTGAAGAAATGGAGGCATTATTTGTTTCCAAAATAATTTGTGTTGTATTTAGGTAATCATGCACTACAGTTCATAAATAATCAGCCAAATTTGAGCCAAAATCATGCAAAGTGGGTGGATTTTATGCATAGTTTTACCTTTTTAATAAAGACACAAGTGGTAAGTCAAACAAAGTTGATGATGCTTTAAGCAGAGTAAGTTTGATTATGAAGGAATTAAGGATTGGCATTTTGGGGTTTGAAGGGATGATTGACATGTATGTGGAAGACACAGATTTCAAATAAATATATGCAGCTATTAAGAATCCAGTGATTCATAATAGAAGCTATTGGTTATATTACTTGATTCAAGGAGGATTTTTGTTCAAGAATAATAAACTGTGTATACCTAAGTGTTCCATGAGGGAAAATGTGATTAAGGAAAAACATAGTGGGGGACTGTCTAGACACTTTGGACAGGATAAAACATTTTCTCAAGTAAGTGATTTTTATTATTAGCCAGAAATGAAAACTGATATCAAAAATTTTGTTGACAAGCGCAGGATTTGTGAACATGCCAAAGGAAGAAGCCAAAACATAGGGTTATATCACCCATTTCCAATACCCAATAGACCTTGAGATGATGTCAACATGGATTTTGTTTTGGGTTTTCCAAAGACTCAAAGAGGACATGAATATATCTATGTTGTTGTAGATAGATTTTTGAAAAAGGCACATTTTATTACTTGTAAGAAAACTAGTGATGCAATTCACATTGCTAATTTGTTTTTCTCTAAAGTTATAATATTGCATGGATTTCCTATGAGCATTATTTCATACAAGGATACAAAGTTCCTAGAACACTTTTGGAGGACTCTATGGAAGAAGCTGGGTACAATCCTCAGTTTTAGTTCAGCCTATCATCCTCAGACGGATGGACAAACTGACGTGGTGAATAGGAGCTTAGGAAACATATTAAGGAGTTTGGTTTACGAAAGTATAAATCAATGGGACTTATTACTTTCTCAAGTTGAATTTTCCTATAATGATACTCCTAATCAGAGTACTGGAATGAGTCCATTTCATATTATTTTTGGGATGCATCCAAGAGGGGCGTATGAACTTAGAGATTTTAGCAAACAAGAGACAAGGAGTGCAAAAGCTGAATAATTTGTAGAACATATACATAAATTGCAGGAATATGTCCAGCATATCTTACAAAAAAACACCCAAAAGTATAAACAAAGAGCTGATATGAAGACGACTGAAAGGGAGTTTCAAGTAGATGATTTAGTCATGGTTTATCTAATGAAGGAAAGGTTTCTAGTTACGACTTATAACAAAATAAAAATGAAAAAGATAGGATCGTGTAGAATTTTGTGGAATTTTTCCTCAAATGCATATGAGATCGAATTACCAACACGAATTGGAATATCACACATATTTAATGTTGTAGATTTGTACCCATACGAAGGAATAAAGGAAGAAATATAAGAATAATCTACAAAAGATGAGGACCAGACTTTGAATTGGAAGGAACAGATGGCAAAGACAAAAAAGAAATAAGTGGAAACCATTTTGAAGTAAAGAGTAGCAAAGAAGAGCAGGGGATAGACATATTATCATTATCTAGTCAAATGGAAAGGACACCGAGTGGAAGACGCCAGTTGGATGACAGCAACAAAGTTACAGAAGTTTAATACAAACATTGAAACATTGATGGATGAATATTTTATTCCTCGAGAGTTTGATGCGGGACCATCTAGATTTAGCCAGCAATGTGATTGTGTGTTCACATGTTATGGCTAACGAGAGGTGGATAAACATTCTTTATTAATATTTTGCTCAGTTTTAAATGAGAGGAGTTAGTCTGTTTTGATTTGCTTAATTAATTAGGAATAAAATAGTACATTGGTTTCTCCCTATGAGGAGATCAAACCAAATAGATTAGATCATAAGGCTAGAATAGCATTTGTTTGTTAGAGTGGTTTAAACAGAAATTTATTAAAAGATGAGCAGAATTGCTTCAGGTAGATATATATATGCATGAATAAGTGTGGAATAAGGGTGGAATAAGAGTGTAACAGCTGTGAAATAGGTGCGAGAGAAGAGTGAGATAGAAGTGAACAGAGAGCATAAATAAATTTAAAAACCAGCCATCCAAGGGCTTTGCTCTATGTATTTCATTTCTAATTTAATTCAATTTTTTTTGTATTTTAATCGGGATCTATGTTTTAAACTGTCTGTTTTATTTCTCTGTTGAATTGGATATCACATTTATCACACAACGGAGGCCAATCAGACATGCAGGTAGCAACGAGGACCATTAGATCTTACACGGATCAATGGTGGGAAACCACATCGCAACTGTGAAGACTTTACACATCACATGATTTTTTTCTTGTAGTTATGACTTAAAAATATAATTTATTTACCTCGCGATGTGAAGTAGATTGGCAAGGAGATAGTTTGGACTGTCGAATCCAAAAAATACCAACGACGGAGATCGGATCGCACTGGGAGCTATATCACATGTCGGCAAGTTTAGCATTTAGCGTTAAGGACGTCGCACGGTAAGCTATTTTGTATGCGATGCGAAGTGGGGAAGGGCCACGTGTTGGCATGGCACATTACCGCAAATCACTTGAATAAGGTTTGAACATTAAGTTAAGTTTTAAAACTTGCGAAGTGTGATTTCTTGTGATTGGTTGAAGGTATTATGGGACCCTCCAGCAAGAAATTCAGTGTGTATGTAATTGTTTTGGTTTATGTGGTTTTTTTTTAAAGTAACCGTTGTTTGATTCCACACGTATTCTGATAATATGGTAGCTTTTATACATCATAATTTATTCATTCTTGAATGCAAAATGTGTGGCACGTGTTTTGTAATTTCCATTTTACTATCAAATCAAATCATCTTTTCTATGTACATTAATGAAAAATGTTGTGTACTGGATATATATGTTCTAATGAAATTTTAAAATTTTATGATTGTTTGACACATCTAATAACACCTATAATTTTATGATTTTTTTTAGATATATACTTCGATATGTGTTGTACTTCAATCATTTTTATGTACATATATTCATGTGAACTTTTTTTGGTTTGTATCTTGGCCTAAACTATATTAAAATCATGAAAAAATGTACATAGTCAATGGACAGATATGGAAATAAGTGCTTAGCCTATATCCCTGCATTGGTAGTGTTCAAAATAAACCAATTTTTGGGTTTCCTCAAAGGAGGAAATTATCCCCTTACGAGTATTATACGGTCTTGTAATTATAGAAAATATTCAGTGGCCCATATAAAAACAAAAGAGCTGAAGTATATCCTGAGGTGACAATCAAGGAGTTCATTCATCTTCATCCATCACCTAGTCCTCTTCCTCTATCAGGCACCCGTATTCTCTAGCAATGGCTTCCTCCTCCCCTATGGGCATTCAAGGAGGCTTCAGAGGGGTCACATGGACGATGGGAGCGACTGGGTACTCCGCATCATAATCTCTGGTCCAAACACCGTCTGAGTCCATAACCCAAACTCCTATATCCTCCATCATGGGCTCATAACCTAGAAGTGGGTTGGTTTTCCTAGGTAAAGGCTGCACAGATTGTGGAATAGTTGATTTCTTGCATATTCTACCCTTGGGCTTCTCCAGAGGAAAAATAGTCTCCCCATGAATTTTATCAAATGCTTGAGGAGCCAACACCTCATGGCTATCAGATGCAGAGCCCTCGGTGGATTCTAGTCATTGGTCATCGCCACATTTAGAGTGGCCTGAAAATGCACCTTTGTAGCTACCTCTAATGTGTTTCTAACGCTGGCGCAGGGCCATGGTATGGCATCTGAGCTATACCTTTTATGATTGTTTTTATATTTTAAAACATCGATATGTATTGTACTTAAATATCACCTAAATAATAGATGTACATCCTAAAATTATATAACATTCACACAGAATCTAAAAACAAAACATTATATCACAACATGTGATCACATGCCAAATGTAGTTCAACTATCCAAAAAATACACATCTACACATGGTTTGTAATTCTAAATTTCCATAAAGGGAGATTATTTTTATATTTATAACAAATTTATAAAATGACCACCTTTTAAAAACAAAACATTATATCACAATCACATGCCAAATGTAGTTCCACCATCCAAAATAAATATATACATTATGAAAATGTAATTTGAAATTTCCATCTAGAGATTCATTTTATATTTAAAAAATAAAATGACAACTTGAATTTAAAAAAAAAAATTATATTGTAAAACAAAAACTTAATATCACAACATGTAATTACATACCAATTGCAGTTCAACTATCCAAAATATTTGTACATGTATGTACATGGTTTGTAATTTGAAATTTCCATCTAGAGAGATTAATTTTATATTTATATTTAAAAAAAAGAACATTATATCATAAAACAAAACATTATATCACAACATGTGATTACATGCCAAATGTAGTTCAACTATCCAAAATATATGTACATGGTTTGTAATTCGAAATTTCCATCTAGAGAGATTCGTTTTATATTTAACAAAATATAAAATGAAAACTTTTTAAAAACAAAACATTATATCACAATCACATCAAAAATGTAGTTTAAGCATCCAAAATATACACATTGTGAAAATGTAATTTGAAATTTCCATCTAGAGATTCATTTTATATTTAAAAAATAAAATGAAAACTTGAATTTTAAAAACAAAACATTCTATCGTAAAACAAAACATTACATCAGAACATATGATTACAAGTCAAATGTAGTTCAACTATTGAAATATATGTACATGTATGTACATGTATTAGTATTATATTTAATACCAATATTAATATTAATATTTTAATATCAATATTAATATATATGGTTTTTTCTTTTAAAAAAGTTATAATAAAACTACATCAAATTAATATATATGGTTTTTTCTTTTAAGGATTCATTTTACAAATATTTAGTTAAAATAAATATTAAAATATTTTGGAGCACAATTTTCAATTCTGTGTTGAATTGGCCTTTTTCCTTTGATTTAAGAAATGATATTGGATTTAGTAAAGAGAAAAAATGTTTAACATTTTACCTAATTTGGAATTTTAATGTGGTAATATTTTTTGTTAAAGATAAATTTATGATCCATTCAAATTCAGGTATATATAAAAGAGCTATTAAAGACATGAGATAATTTATTACCCATTCAAATTATACATAATAACACATAGTTTTATTTTAATAATGAATATTAGTCCATTAATAAGAACAAAAATAATTATATATTATCTAAAAATTAAAGCTATATATAATTTAAGATTCACACGAATATTTTGGCCACTATTAGTGAAAAATATTTTTAGTATTTCTTGAGGAGTTGACATATTTACATGTTGAGATCATATTGGGTTGTAGAATATGCCTCTCAGCGCAAAAAATTAATTCACTGGGTTATACGAACAAAATTGATTAAATTTGAAGTTTGTTGATCAAGAGGAGCTAAAAAATGCTCAAACATTATAGTCATCAAAATGTCACAAAACTGATGACATCGTGTAGTGCTCATCTCAAAGAATCCAACACAATTTTAATGGGAAAAAACAAATTTCGTATGACGAAGTTATCACAATTTCAAGGTATTGACCAACAACAAAAAATTCAAACCTCATGGCATGTGGAAAGACCATACGGACTAGACTGATGATGTGTCAAAGAGTTGGTAGAGCTTGAGAATAACATGTGGTAGAATATTCCTGTCGAATGGACACCTATGTGAATTGAGGTAGACCATTGGTGTTGACTAGACATCTAGGTGGGCCTTGAGGTGGACCTATGAATGAGTGCCATGTGGCCCTGAATATTTGGACCTATGAAAGAGTGCCATGTGGCCCTGAATATTTGGACCTATGAAAGAGTGCCATGTGGCCCTAAATATTTATTTAATATGGTCATATAGGTGGACCTATTAATGAGTTCCATGTAGCCATGAATCTTTTGACTTATGAATGAGTTCCATGTGGCCTTGAATCTTTAGTTAATATGGACATCTATGTGGGGCTTGAGGTGGACTTATGGACAAGTGACATGTGGCCATGACTCTAAATATTTGGTTGATATAGACATCTAGGTGGGGCTTCAGGTGGACCTATGAACGAGTGTCATGTGGCCCTGAATCTGAATCTTTGGTTAATATTGACATCTAGGTGGGATTTGAGGTGGAACTTTGAACGATTTCCATGTTTCCTTGGAAATCTATGTGGGGCTTGAGTTGGACCTATGAACGAGTTCCATGTGGCACTGACTCTGAAGCTTTGGTTAATATGGATATCTAGGTGGGGTTTGAGGTGGACATATGAAAAAGTGCCATGTGGCCCTAAATCTTATGCTTTGGTTAATATGGGCATCTATCTGGGGCTTGAGGTGGACTTGTGAACGAGTATCATGTGTCCCTGAATCTAATTCTTTGGTTAATATGGACATCTAAGTGGAGTTTGAGCTTGAGGTGGACTTATGAACAAGTGTCATGTGGTCATGACTCTAAATATTTGGTTGATATGGACATCTAGGTGAGGCTTGAGGTGGACCTATGAACAAGTGCCATGTGGCCCTAAATCTGAATCTTTGGTTAGAATGTACATCTAGGTGGGGCTTCAAGTGGACCTATGAATGAGTATCCTGTGGCCCTAAATATAAATATTTGGTTAATATGGACATCTAGGTGGAATTTGAGGTGGACCTATGAATGATTTCCATGTTGCCCTAGAAATCTATGTGGGGCTTGAGGTGGACCTATGAATGAGTTCCATGTGGCACTGACTCTGAATCTTTGGTTAATATGGATATCTAGGTGGGGTTTGAGGTGGACATATGAACAAGTGCCATGTGTTCCTAAATATTAAGCTTTGGTTAATATGGGCATCTAGGTGAGGCTTGAGGTGGACTTGTGAATGACTATCATGTGTCCCTGAATCTAATTCTTTGGTTAATATGGAAATCTAAGTGGATTTTGACGTGGACCTATGAAGGAGTGTCATGTGGCCCTGAATATATGGTTAATATTTTGACATGGACCTATGAAGGAGTGCCATGTGGCCCTGAATATTTGGTTAATATTTTTTGTATGAATCCATGGCATCATTAAGTATTGCCACAAATATTTGGTTAATATTTTTTTTTTGGGTCTATAGCATCACTGAAAATTGAAACCCAAACCTCTCTCCAACATTTTTTTTTCCCTTACCACTTGATCACATATGTGACTTGTTATATGCAAGATGTAGTTTTATATTTAATGGCATAAGTATGGTTTAGTGGAAAAAGGTGGTTGCGAACCGCCATAATTGGAGTCACCACCAACCATATCACCACTACCTCCAACTCTAGAAACATTATGATTTAATGAATGGTACATGAGGGTGAATAAAACAAATCCCAATAGGTCACAGTATAATGTGATCCCCACAACAATAATTGAACCACTTCATGGGATGTTGCGAGTATTGATATTTTGCCTTGTGAATGATCCAACAAAAAAATGGTGGTAAAATGAAATGGTCGCCATGAATTGTGTGGAAGTAGGTAGCCCATGACATGGTCAATGTTTTCAATGGACCAACATTCAACATTGTAACCATTGTAGAACACAACTCAGGTTGTAAATGAATCATCCACAAATTTTCATTCTCGCTTGTGACTCTTTTTGTGACATTCTCTTGTGCGTTCATTTCAAGAATTTGATTTGCACTTTTTAATTGTTAACTTACAATAATCAGCAATATATTTACTTTTTTTCGATCACTCGCCAAATTTCATTCCTGGATGAATTTATTTGTTGGATTTCACTAATATCAAACCGAATATGAACAAGTCAAACATGAGCATTAATAATTTAATGGAATTTGGCTAAAATTATATTGAAATTTGTTTCCAGTTCATTATAAAATTCAAAAGGCTTCATAAGTAAAAAAATAAATTAAAAAATAAAACCCTAAAGGCTAAAACCTACTCGCTTTAAAAAAAATCTAGGTTTCCTACACTAATGGGATGTTGTCTATGAATGTCAAAAATTGAAAATAAGGGACCTAATCCATTTAAAAAATAAAAATAAAAATTCGAGGTTTCTTGCACTAATGGAATGTTGTCTGTGAATTCCAAGCTTGACAATGATGGAGAGAACATGACGAGTTAAGTTAGTTTTGAAAGAATGGCAAGTAGCCATTACCATAATATTTCTCAAGATCATGCCACTAACAGAGAATTCAACCTAGAAGGGGGAGATAAGAACCATTCTACCTAAGCAACCAAGATAACCCCATTGACTTATGTATGTCAATTATTTATTTATACAATTCACACTTAAACTATATATATTTATATATTTATAAAGAGTTGTAGTAGAAGTGTAATATTTCAAAAACATATGTATTTTAAAAAAATATTTTAATCTTTAAATTTTGTTGTCATTTATTATTTTTTAATATAATAGTGTATGTGCATGTGTGTGAATTTTGTATTTAATTAAGGCCTTCTATTTCCCATTTTGAACTCCCCAAAATTGAGTCTGAAACCCAAAATATTTCATAGTAGAGACATTTTTCAATGAGATTGGTGACAAAGGATTAAAATCTCGAGACTTGGGGGCTCAAATGCCACAACATGTTAACATCAAACTATGTAGAGTTGTCAAAGTACTTACTCAATTGAAATTGATACTGGGAATGAGACTGAGATTTTCATCTTTTGGCTTAGGACATCATCATCATGGTTTTCTTTGGCCTGGATGTGTTGTAAAGGCTCATATTTCTGATTGGATCAACATGGAATTATTAAGCTCAATGATATAATTTTATTATCTGTGGTTATTGTGGGTGGAATAGGTTTTATCTTTAGTGTAATACTTGTTTATAACCAAAACAAATAGGGATAGATTTATACACCTGGGAAGGCACAAGAATGAACATAATATTGATTACCTAGATGAGGTGGATTACTAGGACAATCTACAAATGTCCTAGACATCATTTTGGATGGATGACGAGTACTTGAAACTCATAGATTCTGTCAAAGACTATGCAGTCATGAGTTTAAGACTATATTTTCTAAAAGAGTTACATGCTCTTAGAGAGAATCCATTGGATAACTATTAATCTGGATCTAACCATTCTTTTATTAAGAGACTAAATTTTAGTTCGATGACGGTGAGAGCTGACGAGGATTAAGAGAATGAGGTGGTGGGATAGGGGATTGTTTCTATGGAATTTTTGCTGATGAAAATTATTCACTGCTCAAGATGTCGGCTAGAAAATTCAGATGAGATGCATATGAAAAATCCCTTGATGGAAGCACAAGAGAAATAGTTCTAACAAATAAATCTCCTAATAGAGAAAAATGGTTTTTTCAAAGAAGTGTCATTTTAGACCAAAACATATAGTTAATTGTGTAAAACAAAGTGTAGAGGAATTAGAGTGGTGCTGGGATATTTTATTAGCATGGAATAGGTTTTTATGTTTTGTGGGACGCGATTGGTAGGACAATTTATGAGGAGGAAGGTGTAAAAATGAGGCTAAGAGAAGTGGGTGGAAGAAAACTTGGGGAAGATTCAGGGCTATATTCCTCAAGGTTGGCTTTTATTGAAGGTTTGGATCAATGTGGTGTTTAGGATTAAATCATATGCATACTTTGTGAAGAACAATTTGTAGTTGTGGGGTCCGTCAAAATGTGTTCTTAAAATTGGGCATCCGGATTTTAAATCTAAGGTTGAACCATTTGTTGTTACATAGATGGGATCTTTTGTCTAATTTTATTGAACTTCTTTGGGCCAAGTATTTTATGGTAATGATGTATAAAATTATTGGTAAATTCATTTTCTTTGATGCGAGGGGTGTTAGAGTCCATTAGAATTATTGGTATGGGGGTAGAAAATGTGCTCGTTCAAGCAAACCTAAGTAAATAAATGGTTTTTAAAGTAGAGGTATCCTGGGGTGACTGGGTTTTCATACAACATGTTGACTACATGGGAGTCCACTTTAGATGTTCCTAGTGTCATGGGGTAGGGAATTTAAAACACATTTTTTGTTCCATACTTCAACCATTTCGAGAAAGTAGATACTGAGGTTGGAGCTAAGTCATGGAGATTGTTTATTCAATCGAGGCTCAACAAAAATATTATTTATTGAGGGGTTTTTGCAGTGAATTATATAAGATATTATTTTTTTGGATTCAACTGCGTTAAGTAAGTCATTCATATATGACCATTTCCATGAGATGTAGTCATAACTGACTAATTTCTAATGGTTTTTTAATAGTCCACTTAGAACTCATTACACTGGGTGATTCTCACTGGGGTGAAGAAGTGGGATTGAAACTAGTGAAATGAATCACATAGCTTCAATCATCACTTCCAAGGCTTGCACCTGGAAACCAGGACTTCCCAGGATGTCACCCATACGAGATCAAGTTTGTCACAATCGCGCTTAACTGTGGATTTTTATCCACAATCAAGCCCAATTAGCTTGCTACCCTATTTTCCAAACCTTAGCAAGTATTGTGCCTCATGAACCATTCAAGTAGATCCTCCTTCACTCTTTGTATTTAAGTATTAAGGGGCTTTATGAGTGAATTATATTAGATATATTTTTTTGGGATTCAATTGCGATAAGTAATTCATTCATCTATGATAATTTTCATGAGAGGGAGTCGTAAATGACTAATTTCTCTTGATTTTTGAATAGTCCACTTAACACGCATTGCATCAGTGATGTTCACAAGAGTGAAGAAGTGGGATTGAAACTAGTGAAATGAATCACATAGTGTCAATATTAATTAGAGAGTAGTTCACTTCATGGTTGGCGGGATTATAGAAGAAATTTTTGGTCCAAGAAGTTACCAAATAAAAAGGCGGTTTACACCCAGAGAACAAGGAGAATATTAAGCAAGGAAATTGAGTTCTACCCATTTCCTATGAATCCTCTGATATACAGGAAGGGACACTGCCAAAATATTATTCAGTTATTTTTTCATCTGATTTAGTCGGTGTTTCTCAGGAAGGGAAGGTTGTTCAATTTTTTCTTAGGTCTAGTCTCCCTTGGGGGGGGGGTGGGGGGGGGAGGGGACCTTTCCCAATTTAACCAAGAATTTTTATAGGGCCCCTTTTGTTGTTAACCCATGTCCCTAATGTTGCAGTTGACTCAACAACTCACTAGGGATGTTGGAGTAGGTGGTGGGGATGGTAGGAATATCGGGGTGACTTCCTTTGATCTGCTAATGAAGGGAGGACCCAAATAGACCAAGGAAAGTGTACTATCTTTGAAAAGGGATGTTTTTAATTTTCTCGAGGAATTTTCTTTCCGACGGAATATTCTAGCTATTGCATTTCTAATGAAATTAGTTGATGAAAAATAGAAGGGGAGCTAGTGCTCAAATGAAGTCTAGATAAGCTCCAAACAACTCTATTAAGGTTAGATATCTCTCTAGATTTTTTTCCTCTTGCAATCGACTAAATAATTAGACCTATTTCAAAATTGGACAAAGAACAAGTTCTTTTGGGTAGTGCGAGAGAATTGGAATCCCACACGAATGAATTCCCGCTATAGGAAGATATTTCATGCCAAAATTTTGATCCACTTGTGAGGCCCCCCAAGATAGAGGCACGAGTAAAGGAAGAGGTGCACATCAAAGGAATATATACCTCATGAAGTGAATTTTTTCTAAGCAAGCGATTGGTCATCGAGGGAGGAATAGAAGGATGAGACAACATGACAATCTTGATTTTTTTTCCTCCTTTTAGGTTCTTAGAGATACTAGGCTTGTTAGTAGGGTTTATTTATGTTAGTCATCTCATTAAACATCAGAGGGGTAGGGGGCTGCCCCAAAGAATGAGCCCATAAGAAATTGTTAAAGTCATATAATTTGGGTGTTCTTTTGTTGCAAGAAATAATGTGTAATAGAGAAACTTTGGTTGATTTTATTCCTTTTATTTAGTTAGATCTAATTTTAGTTTTCTGGGTTATAGTGCCCTGTAAGGAGGTATTTAAATGGATTCAAGTCTAGGGATATGTGAGATCTCACTTCTAGCTATCTCTTTGGAATTTGTTAGTAGGATTTGCCAAGTTTGATCATGTTCATATCAAGTTTTTCAATTGTTATGGTCCTTACTAGAATAATCATGTTTTTGCGGAATAGGCCAACAAATCTAGGTTATTGTCAGATCATTTATGTAATATAGGAGTAGACCTGAACTTTTTGATTTCAGAATGGGAACGTTGGGGTTTTAATTCTATATTGGATCAATGGAAAAATATTTTATTGCATTATTGGATAACTAGGATTCATCGATGTTGAACCAGTATCGATACACCAATGTGTTACAGTAGAAGAGAAAGAAATAAAGGAATCGAAAAAAGGCTATATCATTTTCTGGTGGCTGATCACTTACAAGAAATAGTAAGGTGCTACAAAATCTTGATAGTTCAATTTTCATCAAGTCTATCATATCATGCCCCCATTTTCTTAAAACTAGGGAAGAAGGAAGAAAATAAAACTCTAAGTGGATCAAAGAAATGTTTTTCTCCAATTTGGTTAGATCCACTTGGGTGTATTTTGATTCCTCAAGTGAAAAATACATAATTGACCACTTCATTTGTAATCTAAAGAAGTTGAAATGATCGTAGGAGATCAAGGGGCTTGAATTTGGAATCACCTGATTATATACAACTCGAACATCTAGAATAATTTCAGAGGAGGAGCTAGAAAAAGTTTAAACTCTAGAAGCTAAGTTAAAATAACTAATGGATGAGGAGGAAGCAACTTGGTGACTCTACAATCGGGCTCTTTGGATTGAACAGGGGGACAAAAATACCTAGTTTTTCCATAATTTTATGGAGCACTAGAGGGTAAATAACAAAATATGGGAGATGAATGGGAAATATGGACCTCTCATTTCTTTATAGGTAGGTTTGAGTAATTTGGCTCTCAATATTTTCCAAAATTTATCTCATGAATTGCACATACCTAAGGATTGAAGAACTATTTAAGGTCATTATACATTTTTCCAGAAATGTTTTATACTGACTCCATTGAGATTTCAAAGAATTTTATTACATAGATGGAAGTGTTTCTAGTTCTTAAGGTATCTAAGAAGGAAAAAAACTTAAGACATGACAGATGGAAAAAAAAATTATTTAGAGTTCATCGACCTCCTAACTTAGGATCTATTCAACTTCATCGAAGAGATTAGAGTGGGAGGAAAAGTTATGGGGGAACTCAATGCCATTTTCATAGAATTAATTTTGAATAATACCAATCCATAATATTTCATGGAGTTCCTCCCTCTATATTTTTTTAATTCCCTATATAAGTTAAATTAAAAAAAATCCTAACATACCATTTGAAGAAACAAATGTCAAAAGGTAGTTCTAAAGAACAACTTGGATTATTAACCTAATAGAGAGAACATTGATGGAATTGGATCAACAAAAGAAGAACTACATGGTATTAAATTCAAGAAGCTCCTGGGATTAATGCTGAAATTAGTTTTTGTTAAAGCTTATGATAGATTTGATTGGGTCTTCCTTAGACTAGTTTTACTACAAATTACTCTTCCTCTTGATATTACTGATTGGATAATGTGATGCATCACTTCGGAAAACCTGTAGGTACTCATCAATGGAATAAAAAATTGGACTTTTTAAACTTCTAGAGGAATTTGATAAGGATTTCCACTTTCATCTTTTCTTTTCCTGCTAGTGGTGGAAGGCTTAACTCTTATTCTCAACAAAGTGGTAAGGGAAGGGAGAGTCAAAGGTATACAAGTATCCACAACATACAACTACTATTTGTTGATGACACTATATTATTTTGACATGGCTCAATTGAAAAATGGAAAATTATTTGGAACATAATTTTGCTACTATGTGAAGCTGCAAGCATGGAAGTTATTCCATCAAAATAAATTAAGTTAAATAATGGACTTCTTGAAAGTCTATTTTTAAATTTAAAAAAAATCTTCCTTTCTAGTTTTTCCCTTTAGATAAGGGAATAAAATATATTTGTTAGCATTTAGAGGCTAATGCTTACCAAGTTCCAAATTGGCTCAAGATGGTAAAGAAAGTGAAATGTTGGATCAATCTCTAGTGCAATTGATTGGACTCTTTGGGAGGCCAATTAGTTTTGGAAGAAATCCCAATTTATTATTTTTTTGTGGCTAGTGTACCATGGATAATGATGAAGATAATTGGAAATTTATGTTTCCATTTTATTTGGAAAGGAAAAATATAGAATGTGATGCATTTAGCAAGCAAGAAACAAATTTCCAACCGAAAGAAATAGGGAGGATGGGGACTCAAAAACTTTTTCATTTTAGAAAATGTGCTAGATACCATAATTATTTGGAGAAATAAGTTTTAAGCTGGCCTAGGATGAAGTCTTATGTGATATAAGTATTGAAATAATCAAAAGTTGAAGAATGGGTTGATCAAAGATAAGTTTTTCCAAGGAGGGTTAAATATCTAGAAAGAATTGGTGTTATCATTTCCCATAATTAAAAAAGGTCTTGTCTTGTAGGTAGGTGATGGAATAAAAATATAATTAAGAAAGGATTTTTTGATAGGAGGTGATGGCCTCAAAATAATTTCCTTAGATATGGCAGTGGAATTAAACTACATAGGAATTTATTTACTTTTTGAAGCAATTGATCTCAGAGTCATTGAGATGTCCCTAAGACCTTGGAAATCAACTAATTATCCAGGCACATTAGGAATTTAATATGGGAATGGACACATTTATTTTTTCACTTGCATAAAATTGATTTAGATTAAGGAGATACCTTGAAAACATCACGTGGAAAATGAACAAAGAATGTAAGGTGGTGGCGACAAAACTAGCTTATGAAGTGATGGTGACAAAAAATGTAGAATAATAGCCTTTTAACTGGTATAATTTTTTTTGGAAATGGTGTTGTCCTTTAAACATATGCATATTTCTATGGACAGAACTAAATAACAAGATCCTCATGCAGGATAATATTGAGAGTCAAGGTTTGGAGTGACCTATAATATGCCTACTCTATTGTGATAGTTAAGGGTTAGTGACACTCCTATTTGTGGATTGTGTTTTTTCACAGGTGGTGTGGAGAATGGTCTTGTTTGAGGAGGCTGGCATGGGGATGTGGTTTGGTAGTTCATTATGGTAATTCCTTAGGTATTGGATAAAAAATATTTCCTTACAACATCTTTCCAACCTTCCAAGTTTGATCCTATGACATATTTGGTTACATAGAAATATAACCATATTTAATAGTTAGGTCCCAAATATATGACAGTTGGTGTACAAAACAAAAACAACAATGAATGAACTCAACTCATAAAATGTTAAAGAAAAAGAACATAATTTCAGTTGGGTCCATGATAGATACTTTGAAAGCTTGGGCCTTCTTTTGTGGAACCAGAAATCATGTCAAGGATGTATACATAGTGAGATATGTATTTCAGCTGAACAACCATCATACTTTCCTTCTTAGCCTAGGGTCTGGGATTGGAACTAATAATAAAGAATAATTACTTGGGATTTGGTTCATTATTGACTTTTTAATGTCTAGGATGGTGAATTTCTTGCAAATATTTGAAAATTATCATGTGGTTTTTGGTTGGTTCTTGAGAATTTATACATTACACAACTTGGCCCTAAATCCTTGGCAGTAAATAATTAACCAACTATAGGATTTTTTTTTAAGATCTATAGGTATCACATATCCACATGGAATACAATTTTGATGTATATAGAAGGTAAAAGGAAGAAATAATCCAACTTATAGCACAATTAGTGATTATAAAAAAAGTCTTTGATGTCCTTTGGTTGAATGGAAACAACATTTTTTAAATTAAATTTGTTGTAATCATTGGGACCTTGCCTATTTTTATGTTTGGCGATTTTATGTTCTTGATTATTATAATAACATAGCTATTACAAACTTATTTGAGAGATTGTAATTGAAAAATATTTTGTACACATTGATTTCAATGAAATAAAAAGTATGTGATTTTTTCATTGTGGTAAAAATATCTTAATTTTTTATTTATACCATACACACTTAAATTATATAAATTTATATATTTTTAACTAGTCACAATAAAAGTGTAATATTTAAACAGAATATATATATATATATATATATAAGATGAAATTTTGTTGCCTCACAAAACCATATAAACCAATCGTCATTCAACCAACCATTGTTAACATATTTTGTGGTACTTGGTCTCAATCATCCAAATGGGAAACCATATGTCTTTGACCACCTACCTATGGAATAGCTTATCCAAAACTGAAAGATTATTAATAGTTTCAACATAACAAGAGTATCTACCAAATTATCATAATACAAAAAATGTTCAAAATCATTTAACGACTAAGAATGAGATGGGGTATCCGGTACTAGAGTTTTCAGACTAGATCTTGAAGGGGTTGATGTAACAGTAATGCTTGGGATATGTTGCTAAATTTGATCCAAATTTTCTTCCATTATCTCCATATAAACCATTGATTTCTCTACCCACGTTTCATATCCTCAAGGCTTGCAAATACATTGAGCCTTTAATCATGTGGCCCATTAAGGATGCTTCGCTATAGGGTTTCATTTGTTGGTAGAGGTATACAACTTGATAATACTATTTTTTAATTCCCCTCATTAAGGGAATTTTGAGGTCTAAAATGGGCCTCCTAAGGAAATTATAAAATATTATTGGAAATAATAAAAGAAAATATGATTACATCATCAAATGTTAGAGGGAAAAAAGAAAAAACTACTTTTTCAGCTCGTGTTTTAAACTTATCTCTCAAACTTTTTACTCAAATTTTGAGTGGGAGTACTCTTTGGATGAAAAATTTAATTCCTCATCCAAGGATTACCCATCTTGCATACTTTCGATGGATCCTTCTACATGAAAAATGTGAAATACATGAAAAACGTGATTGCAATCATGTTTTTCATGTATTCCTCATTTTTCGTGTAGTAGGGTCCATCAAAAGTATGAAACATGTGTACTTCTTGGATGAGGAATTAAATTTTGCATCCAATGAGTACTCCCTCTCTAAATTTTAATAAAAACTTTAGGAGATAAGTTGAAAATACGAGTTGAAAAAGTATTTTTATTATTCTATTATTTTTTAAATTTTTTACCCTTTTACTTAAAAAATGGTGATTCATCCCCCATGGTTGGCATCATCTTCTTGAATCCTATTGGTTCTTATAAATTTTATTTTGGTTGTAAATTTTTCCCTAGGAGGCCCATTTTATACCTCAAAATTCTCCTAATGAGCGTGGCCAGGGTTAGGGACTCACTTTCATATATCCTCTATGAAATCTGAGTCAAAGAAGGCTTACCTATATCGCATTGTCATGGTATCTAGGTTTTGTATTTCAGTCCTATTTTCTGGGGGATCGCTTCATAAAAGGTATCAAAATCCTCCTAGTCTTACTGTTGTGCATCATTTCACCCTCAACGATGACACTCTCCTCCCCCACCCCATCTATTTCTCATGTATTTCCACTACATTTGACCTGATGGGTAACTTCATTGTGGGATAACATTAGGCTAAATAAAAATGGAGAATTACATATAGAAATACAACAAATATGAAAGCTCCAACCAGACAGGAGGGACAAATCCCACATGTGGCTCTATACTTATCGGGATAAATAACAATCTACTATCTATCATATGATTTCCTTGAGAAAATTATTTCTGAACAAGACATGGTAAAGCATAAACCCAAACGAGGTATAGGGACCCAAAAATAGAGCAAGTAAGAATTGATGACAATGACATCCAAACAACATTGTAGGTCTAAAAACCGCATTGGGCACACTGTAGGTCTAAAACCGCACCGAGCACACTATAGGTGATACAACGCAAGGGGTCGTTCTAATTTGTATTAGGAAACGCACCGGTCCACAGTATCAGAAAAACGCACTGATTGTTCTAATTCGTATTGGTATTTTTGCAGTGCCCATAGGTTGTACAAACTCACCGTTGCATAGTCTCACATAAATGCGCTGGTGTGCAGTGTCACACAAATACACCGAGATTTATAATTGGTATTGATATTTTTGTGGTGCCCATAGGTGGTAGAAACACACCAATGCATTGTATCATACAAATGCATCGGTGTGTAGTAACTGACACATACCATTGTTCATTTTGCATTTTTTAGAAACATCGACCTATGACAGTGCAATTATCGTGAATTTTTAAAATTCATTATTCATCAAAAGTTGACACATCTTATAACAGTATTCATATTAATTAAATTTTTACTAATGCATTTGAATGTGATGTTTGGATTAATTTCTTATATGATATCATAATTATTGTGATTTTTTAAAATTCATTATTCATCAAAAGACGACACATATGTTATAATAGTATTCATATCATTTAATTTTTTATTAGTGCATTTGAATGTAATGTTTGGATTAATTTGTTATATCATATCATCAGTTTTCACATCTCTTCATTATAATATTTAATTATCCATAAATTTAATCAGTGGTGTTACATTTCACAGTTGCAATGGAGAATGCAATAGAATAAATTAAAACATATATATATATATATATATATATATATATATATATATATATATATATATATATATATATATATATATATATATATATATATAGTCTTTGTCACACAAAATGGGACAGTTATTGGTATCCCTTTGTCTTTCAATTAGGACACTATGTCCATTACTTTAAATAGAATGTTTGATTTCACAGAAAATATTCCAAAAAATACAATGCCTTGCTTTGATATTCAAACATAATGATCATCATTCTTTGCTTGAACTGTTGTTACTGCTCGAGCTACTTCCATGACTTGGGTTATTTTCAAGAATGTTTTGTTCACGGTGTTGATTGTTTTATTCTTCTTCACCTTCCATCTACAAACATAAAAATAGACTATAATGAGTGTCTATACATTGGTCAGAATAATGAAAATTGTAATATTAAATAATATACATCAATGTAAATCTGAAAATAAATGATGTACCATATCAAAAATTGACTCATGAAGTATACACATTCTTTCAAAACCATGTAGTATGCCATCTTTCAAGATTTCATCCGTTGGCATAATTCCATACTTTGTTTCCTGCAAGCTTTTACCCCATAAAAAATCATAAATGAAAGTAAAACAAGATCAATAAATGCTTACAAATTCCACAATTAATTTCTGATATTCCAACATATACTTACAACCCATATTTAACCTAATGTCAATCAATTCATCTGATGGTTCTCTTTGTATGTTAGCACCTTTTTGAAGACATTCAATGATTATTTCTGTAAAGCAACTTAAAATATACAAAAATGAAATATAGTTAAGTTGTTATAAGGAAGTAACAATTAATCACAAACTTAGATATCGATGCTTTTCTTCTTTGTCATCTTGTTTTATGTGTTGAATCGGTTCCATTTTCTTTTCTTTTCTACAAGGAAATACTTGAAAATTAATATTTAATGCTAGATTTTTTATTTATTGTACCTAATGATTGAAAATTTGAATTATTACATATTAAATTTTAAGCGCGTTGTTGTTGATATGGCTCCTCTTGCGATGCAATTTTGTCCATTTCTTTGACCATCTCCTTGTACACCCTTTTGGACATTGTTACTGGAATATTTATGATATCAGCTCATTCATCTTTTGAGATTTTCATAATCTTCCTGAAAATGTAACATGACAATAAACTATTTAATTTTTATATTGATATATGAAAATTAAATATAAAAAAAGTGATATTTATAAATAATTCTAGAAAAACATTAAAAGGAATATTAATTTTTCATTCATTCCCTTTTTTTGTACATTTTTTCTATTAAAAGTATCACAAGTCTCATTGACCAATTCTCTGGAAACTCTTCCTGTAGTTTAAAATTTGGTTCTTCAAATCATTGGGTTGATTTTTGTATTTTAACTAGAAATAACGTCTATACATTCGTTCCACTAGATCCCTCAAACTTTTGTAAAAGTTTTTCCCCCTTTCATTAACCTCAAGCACCACTCTAGATGAGCTAAGGAGCAATTCATTTTCACTTGCATGTTCTATTTTTTTCTTTTCTTATAACAACATTTCTTTTCTGAGCTTTTGGTCCCTGTAGAACATTAAACAGATGTGAATTAATAGATTGTTTGAAACATGTTATCTAATAATTTTAAGTATATTATTATTGAAAATTAAAAAATAAACTCATATTAGATCGATAGTGTTTTTTCATTCACTTGATTCATCCTTTTGTAATTTTTCCATCAAGATTTTACACTCTTCTCGTCCTAGGTCATAAATAATCTTATTGAGCTTCGTCATTTTGTGGCTCTGCATGATGCACAGTAAACAATACATATTATTTAAACTTACATATTGTTCAAAAATAATATTTTTTGTAAAGAATTTACAAAGAACTTGTCTTTTTTGTTTATCTTGATGTGTTGTCAGTATTTTTGTTACTTTATCTGTTGTCAACCATTTCTTATCAATATGAAACTTCTACCATATCATTCATTAACATATTTTATAAATAAATTTTCAAATTTTCAGGTAAAAAAAATATATCAAGAAACAAGCGCGCTCTTCATGGTGTATGCACCGACGTCGGTGCGTCGTGGTCTTATAAATGCACCACCCGAACCGTATAAAACACTGTATGATGCTCTATGTCAACAAGGAGCACCAGTGCATTACATTTTAACCACCGCACCGATTAACAAAGACAAAATAATAAAAATTGTCTAGTATTAGTTTTTGTAGCATATGGTCTTGTGGAGGGGGTAGTGCGGCCTATTCTTATAAACATCCCGCACAAACACGGGACCACCGTATGGTGCTATTTGTCAACTAGGAGACTCAGTGCGTTATATGTTACATGGTTCACTAATTAACACAAAATATTTTTTTTTTCAACAAACAGTATGTGAGCAGTGCGCTATAATGAAATAACGCATCGGTGCCCTATTTTACATATGGCACATGGATCAAAAAAATTTATTTTTAAATTTTTTATCAAACATTACATGCGCGGTGTGCTGGGATAAGCCAGTGCACCAGTGTGCTAGGTTATGCAGGGTGCACCAATTAAAAAAATTCTATTTTTTTAAATTCACACAAGGGTCGACATGGATTGGGATCCGACGATGCAAGTTGTCCCGTGGGTTGGATGTCATAGGCCTATATATATATAGCAATACAAACCCTATAAATATAAAATGAAAAGCCCTAATTCTTAAATCACAGAAACAAGAAGAAGCAAGGAAAGAAACAAAAAGAATGAAGGGTTTAGGGTAAAAATGATTTTTTTTTGCTTCTGAAAATGAACAAAAAAATGAAATTTTTTGCTTAGTACGTAAAAAATACTGCAGAAAATGTAAAAAAATAAATAAAACTTAATCACAAGATCATTTGAAATTCTATGCTACAGGGTTGTAATCATGAAAGGTTTGGAGTTCTAATTGTATGAATAGTTATGTTCGAAAGTATTTTGCTGCTCCACAATGCTCTCGTGCTCTCTTGCTCTAGGTATGTCTTGTGCAAATCTCTGACTGAATTTTTTTGCAAAACTCATGAAATAATGAAAAGTGTTTAGTATTTAAAGAATTGTTTTATGAAATTATATTTTCGAAAATATTTTTCTGCCCATTTTTTAATTTACCATTTTTTTTTTCACTTTAAAAATACAAAGTTGTGTTTTTCTTATTTGTGGCTTTTCGTCACCAGTGTGTCAATTAATAACACTGCACAAGTGTGTATGTTAACAACACGACACTAGTGCATAGTACCTAAAACAACACTGGTGCAGGTATTTGTACATAAGAACCGATAACAATAAGTTAATTTTTAAGGCACCGAAATTACCATTAGGTGTGTGCGGTAAAAGTTATTGTTGATTTTGCTCAAATGCAGGGAGAAAATATCATAATTATATTAAATGTAAAATTCTTCAAAATCCAGCTCGTTCCATAATATTTCTCAAATTCCATTGCAGAGTTCTCCCTATCCATCTCGAGACGTAATATTTACTTCATATTTTATTTTATTCTTATTATCTAATTGAATTTATGTTTTTTATCCATGTCAAATAGCTTAATAAAATTTATAATTTATACAAATTTGCAGGTTCATGCAAATTCGAAATCGGTTCAGATGCACAAAATAATCAAACGGCTCCAAAATGTCAGAAGCTCTTATCAGGAGCAGCATACCACAAGGCTCATTTGGTAGATGAAAATGGACAACTGCTTCGCCCTGCCAATTGTAACAATATTGAATCTTCTAGTCACAATTCCAGGACAATCATGGTAATAATAATTTTTTGGTATATTAATGTAATTATTTCAACGTCAAAAAAATTAATCATGCATTGTCAACGTTCTTACTAATTGATATAATAGATTTTGTAATAATCAAGTTCAAATATTTTTTTTTAAATTATTAGGATTCTAGTGATGATGAGCGACCTACCTACCGTCTTCCGTTGCACCCAACGATAATCTCAAATTGAGAGAAGGTTGAATTAAGATAAAAAAGTGGAAAGTAACAATATCAATAATGGTTGAATCAACCAATGATTCAATTCCCGCTACGTCCACATTCACGAATTATGAATGACTACAACAATAGTAGTTCTTCACAAGCTGGCAATGGAGGCCATCAAATAGAGGTTAGTATGGATGATTACTTAAGGGATATGGCTGCCATGGAGACAATGTTGTTAGATGCATTCCAAAACGATGATCAGCTAGGGGATGATGCTCATATCATTGACACCTTTTTCGAAAGCCTTAAATTGGCTTCCACCACCCCTCTCTTTGGACGTGTCAGTCAGTCAAATTCTACTCAGTTGGGAACAACAATGTTACTGTACAACTTGAAATAAAATTTTGGCTTGTCAAATGCATGTTTCTCGGAAATTTTGAGGTAAGGTACCATAAAGTCCTACCTTATATAAATTTGAGAAATATAATCACCCAATGGAAATTAAAAATGGTCAATTTTATGAACATTAATAATTATATCGGCATTAATGCAAATTTAATATTTTCCATGATCACCAACTATAGGTTATTCAAATATAAGGTTCTTCCGAGTGATAATGTCTTGCCCGATAGCTACGAAGAGGAAAATAAATTGTTGAAAATGTTTGGTGTTGAGTACATATCATATCATGCATGTCCAAATGATTGTATTCTATATAGAGGAGAATATGTAAACAAAGAGATATGTCCAAAATGTGTGCATGACCGGTATGATAAATAAAAAAAGAAGGGTAAATCACGTGGTCCTCCTTTTAAGATATTGAGGCACATGCCTATAATCCCAAGGATTCAAAGGCTCTTTCGTTGTAAAGAATTAGCTATGTTGCAGGGATGGCATGCCTCACACAAAAGTGAGTTGGGATTTCTGTCGATCCGAACTAATTCACTAGCCATGAAGCATATGGAGGATACATGGCCTGAAAAATTCAAGGATGAAGTACGAAGCCTACGACTCAGCATAGCCATGGATGGTGTCAACCCATATTCCCTCCAGAACACCAACTATTCTGTTTGGCTTGTAGTAGTGATCAATAACAATATCCCCCATGGTTTTCCATGAATAAAGAAAATCTTATGTTGGCTCTCATAGGGACAAGTGAAGAATATGGATGTCTAATTACAACCACTGGTGGATGAATTGAAGGAATTATGGGGTGGGATAAATGTATACGATGCATCAAGACCCATCATAGCAAAGAGGAGTTTTACGTTGTATGGAATATGTGCTTACATGAAACATGATTATCCAGGCTTAGGATTTTCTCTAGTAAATTACATGTTTATTGATTTGTTTATAATTGTAATTGTTTATATATGTTTATTGATTTGTTTATATATGTAATTGTTCTAATCTTCATGATATTATTTAACATGCCATGCATATAAACTGTATACAATAATCTTGCAGGTATTTTAACAAAAGGGTATTTTGGATGTAAATGTTGTGGACCTTCTCTGAAAGCTAGATGGTCCAAGGACCTACAAAAGCCAGTGTATGATTTCTCCAGGGTATTTCTCCTAGAAGAACCCCCTTATAGGAGAACAACATCTGCTTTCAATGGTAAACGAGAGAGAACCCAAAGGCCTCCAATAACGGAGAGAGAAGGAGAAGGAGTTCATAGAAATGTTTGATTCAAATGGGGAACCTATGTTCGATGATCCAGAATTCTTCGACACCTATGTTGAGAAATTTCTCATTGGGATGAAAAGGAAATCTATCTTTTATAACATCCCATATTGGGAGCATCTTAAGATTACCCACTTATTAGATCCCATGCATATATTTAAAAATGTTTCATATTCTTTATAAAGCCACATATCATCGAAAAAAGTGACACTTTGGCTATTAGGAAGGATCTTATTGCTTCAAAAACTAAAAAGAAACATTGGCCAAGACAATTAGAAATTACTCGATCAGAGGTAGGCGTTGGTCCCTCTAATTCATGGTATTTCAAATAAGGCGATGTCCCATGGATTTTAAAAAATATGATTTTTCTTTGGAAAAAGAAGTTATAATGGGTGTGAGGGTTCCATCTTCATATGGGTCTTCACTATGGTGCTACTTCACCGTGGATGACCATTTTTCGGGGTTGAAATCGCATGACCATTTGAATCTTCTAGGAGTACGTATAATGTCAAAAGCATGATTTTATTATTTGTTATTTTAATAAACTTTATCCCATGCAGGGATCATAAAAAATAACTAATTTTTATATTATTTCACGTGTTTATAGCTTTGCAGTTTCATTATCCTTTGTTTGGGTGTGGGTGTGTGAAACATGAACTACCTCAAGACTTAGGACATGCCCTATCTAAATTATTTTCATTTGTACGTTGGATCACGTCAAAGGAGATTCATGTGGCTAGCATTTCATGGTGGCATCAAGAGATAGTTGAGATTGTTTATATGTTTGAGAAGGAACTTTCGACGAGTTTCATTGACTTGCAAATTCATCTTCTAATCCACCTAGTAGATGAGGTTTAATTAGTTGGGGTGTTTTCTTATCATTGGATGTTCTTCTTAGAGAGGTACATGAAGAAATTGAAAGGTTTTGTTCTACAAAGGGAAAAACTCGAGAGGTATATAGCAGAGGGGTACATATCGTATGAGTCTCTCTATTATGTCAATGAGTACATCAAGAAGATCGACAACAGACTAGTTGTGGTGATTTGGGACAATCAAATGGATGAAGATAAAAGGGAAGGGGAGTTGCTCCAAACGAATGGAAAAAAGCGATTGATAAAGAGTAAGTGACTTATCATTTTTCAAATTTACACAAAGTAAATATTCATGTTGAACTTCGATATAATGTATATTTTTATCTCTATATACTATATAATGTCAAATTGATTTCATCATCGAATGCAAAAATTGAAGTAACCAATAAATTCGTTCTTTACAATTCCGAAGCGACACAATTGTGGGTCGCATTGTACGAACAAAAGAGGATGAAATGGGATAGTGAGAGGAAAGAATTCAGATGGTTTAATGGTAGAAGTGTGCCTTATCCAAATCATTTAAAAGAAAATATGCCAAAAATATGCCCCAACAGTTGGGTTGCTGACCAAGTCAGAGAGAAATACGGTGCAACCAGTCGTTACCCGCATGCTGAAGAGGATGCGCTAAACATAGGGATTGGGTGCAGCAACTCGGTAATAGTCTATTTAATTTATATGTGCATTTGAAACTTAATAATGCACCTTTAAAATGTAATTACATCTATCACTAGTACAAAATAGCTAATTAATTACTAAAAAAATGACTAAAATTTTCATATAAACGACTATTTTTCGGTCGGTGACCAATAGTAGCTAATTTACAGTATCTTATAGCGCGACCAACTTTTAGTCGTTTTTAGCTTAGTCATTAATTGGTTATCTCAATTTTATTGTCTAGTAGTATATTTGATCATTAATTTAGTCATTGATTTGGTCATTGATTTAATCATTTATTTGGTCATTAATTATCACAATTAATGACCAAATATACAAAAAAATATATTACTATATAATCACCCAAAAAAACCAATTAAAGACCAAAGAAATATGACCAAAATGTTGGTCGTGTTATAAGATACTGTAAATTAGCTACTAATAGTCACATACATGCAAATTTTAGTCATTGTTTGAAACTAATTAATGACCAAAGAAATATGACTACATTTTTTGTCGTGTTATAAGATACTGTAAATTAGCTACTAATAGTCGTATATATGCAAAATTTAGTCATTATTTGTAATCACAAATTTATCATTTGCAGCAGTCATTTATCTTTTTTTGGTAGTTTCATATTCATTATCTAAATGACTGATTTAGTATTTTATATTCATTTCATTTACTTTCACTAGTAATCATTATAAAGGACTAATTTAGTCGTATATTTATTTTATTTGTGTTCATCATTAATCACTATAAACTACTAATTTAGTAGTTTTAAAATGATTTTATGTTTTCATTATTAATCAACATAAATTAATTTGTATCGTTTAAAAATGTCATAAAATGTGCACGCTCATCTAATATGAAAACATAAAATTGCATATGTTAGTTACAATACTAAACAATAAGTGAAATTACAAATAATTTCAACAACATAGATTATATTATATGAAATGTTAAAGTATTACAGTGAGTTTCTAACTTAATATTAGGTGGACTACAATTTACACATGAAATGATGTTTCATCACTTCAAAACATTATCATTGTGTTGCCAAGGCATTGCAGGTGAATTCACCAACTCTGAAGACTTGACCATCAGTATCTATATGTGTGTCTTATGCAGGATATTGGCTCTAAGGGTATCACGAGACTATTTCTCTTATCTCTTTTTTTTTTTGCATTGTCACTTCAATGTTATTGCTCTCCTCTTTCTTCAATTTATGCTTCTTACCATCAATACTGAGTTCATTTTCTGAAAACAAAAGATACAATGCAGAGTGTAAGACATGAACGACAATGAACACTAGAATATAAAGTAAATTTGACTATAAATAGTTTATACGACATATACCTCAACATCGGCAACGTCAAAGCCATTTTTCCCCATACAAGTAAGAAACTCGAACAAATTTTCTTCAGTTGGGCAATAGTGGCCACTATAATGTGGCCAGATGACCTGTATAAACAAAGCAAATAAAATTTCACCATATATAGAAAATAACACCTTAGAAATTAGTATTCAACCTTCAGGGAAATCTTAGGAACAATCATGTCAACTAAGTTATATGCTAAAAATCTCAAGTTGTAGATAACTTGTGAAAACAAATAATATGAGGTGTGATGTTTAATCCTAGTCGTTTATTCGCAAAAACATTTCATTTTCTAACACATGAACTTGGTCAATTATATAAACAACATGTGCTCAAATAACAACATGAAAGTAAACTTTTTAGATATTCATGAAAATATTTTAACACAAAATAGCTATAAGGATTCCAATAAATATTGTGTAATACTAATTTCATCTTCAAGCTTTGGTTGTTGTTTAAATAGACATGATACCATGTATTTTCAATTTCATGGTTAAACAAAAAAACAAAATCAAAAGGAACGTCCAAAATACAATCAAACAATAAAGAGAGGATATATCATGGAATGGAAATTGCAATTATAAAAAACTTGTTTACCTGTCCTCCGATGTCGTGTCTGGCATTCCTAAAACATTTGCTTGCCCAAAATAACCCTAAGGTGAAATAATTACAACATTAAAAACCAAAATAATTCCTACTAGAAACATTTCTAAAGTCGATGGCGCAGGTTCCTAAAGGATATCTAACAGCAAATGAATCATATTCAAGACGTGTTATGCATTGTCTCCCCATCCTTTTTCCAATCACAGTTCCTGTAACATACCCACAACAAAGTCAAGTAACAATCAAACAAAGACATTGAAATTTTTGTTTATCTTTTATATCTATAAATTTGAATCTAATTTGTTTCATGAGCATATTAATTCATATTTAAATCCTTCCTGACATATGAGAAGGTATCAATCAGGTAGGACATCAGAAAAATCTACCTCAGTGAGGTCCTCAAACAATTTCTACAATATCAATATTTTTCTTATTGTGATATCTTGGGTAGAAAAAATAACATATCTGAAAAATAAAAATGCATATATTACTTATAATGTTCAAACTTTGTATATGGTGTATTCTTAGGTAGATTTTAAAGATGTTCCTTCGTCTTTAGCAAAGCGAATTGTAGCTTGGTTAAACTATGTATCCTTTTATTCAGCATCAGTTTCTTCAAGATAAATGTCACACATTATTCTTTCCCATTTCTCAACATGTTATATATGATAAATTGAAAGGCACATAAAACCAAGAGAAAATTGTTTTCTAACCAAAACAAACAAACAAATAGTGCCTCTAATAAAACTTCATTATAATATTAGAAAATGAAAAGAGAGTGGACCATTTTTGTTGTTTGACTTTTCTTATTTTTGTTATGAAAGTACTCGAGCTTCAGGAACCAACAGATGTGAGGGAAGTTGTAAATGTGAAAAAAATTATGTTGACCTAATTTGTAGACTTCTTCAAAATTATGTGAATGATGCCATTTTCAGATGTGGTAAATCTCATAATAAGAAATGGCCACATTGGATGTAGATATTAAATATAAAAACTTGTGGACATAGCATGCATTCTAATAAATTACATTGTAATGAAGACCATGGGCCTCCATGGGTTATAGGTCCTCAGTATATTACTATTGATGATGAAAGAGAGATGGAACCAATAAGTATGGGTGGTCATAATTTTTATGGTGGATGTCTTCAAACCAAGGTTTTCATCTCAATGAACCTAGGTTCTGACATGGTAAACCTAGATCTGGTTTTCACCAATTTCATTCCATCATACTTTGTCAAGACTCAAGAGGACATAATGGTCCTTCAACTTATAATAGGGTTGCTTTTGAGGTTATAGATAAAGCTTATCCAAAGAAAATGGATTTTTGGGCTCGAAGAGATATGGATAATTTAAATGATAACAATTATATGTTTTTTTCTCAAGGTTCAAACGTAGGGATACATTTTGTGGATTTTACTAATAGATATAATGAGAGAAATAATCCATGAGGATAATCTACTGGTCATTGTGATTAGGGTAATACTCTGAGATAATGAGACTGTTTAGGTTCAAATCAAAGATGGTGTTGATTCTTGTAGCTCCTCAGTTTTTGGTAGTTTTTAAGGTAGGAATTCTGGTTCTTCAAGGGTAGGGTCCTTCAACTTAGTTGCATTTTCCTTGGTCCTTTCACCCAAAAGTAAAACATAATCAACAAAGATTAAATATGTCAATTTTAGGGAAATTCCTATTTGTATAGTTGTCAAGCTTATACTTATTTTTTACTCTTTTATAACTTTGTTGAGACCACCTACTCTATAGTCAAAAGTAGTAAAGGAGCCATTAGTCATACCTACGCATGGTCTCTTATAAGAATGATAGAAGAATAGGTTGAGCCATTAATTAAAATTGCAAAGATATTGAGGAAATAAAATTCATTATCTAGTTAACCAATTGCACATTGAACCCTATATGGATTGAGTAGCCCTAAATAAAGCCAGTTTTCTCTATCATATACCTTGGAAAGACAAACTCACTAACATTGCTTGTAATTTTTGCATTTGATTTTATAAATTCCTTCTTCGGGCACTACTCATATTCTGTAATGGATTTGTTTCCCAGGAAGGATGCAAAATTGTTCTAATGACATGGAATCAGCTCAGTGAATTTTGACCCGACATGATTTTGTGGATGTAATTACATAGCGATATGGGTTTGAAATCATCTACACTCTTGTCTAATTTTTGGGATTAAATCCTGAAATTTTGAATTGAAAGCTCCCAAATCTTGCCTATGTATTTTAATTTTTCAGCAATTCTTAGTTGGTCTGTTTGAAGGAAGTCATAGAACCCCTAGAAGAATTCTATTGTCTTGCTAGGTGGCTGAGGGTTCTTATCCTTTTGGAAAGAGTGCAGAATTGTTTGTAAATCTTCCTTTGATATTTGATCCATCAGTGCCTCATTACCCACTTCACCTACAAAATTGGGGAAATATGAATTCATCTTTAACTATCTCTCTTAAATTTATTCTATCATCCTCTTTATAAATTCCGTCAAAATGGTTTGTTGATAATAAAATTGCTCCTCGAGATGAGACACCTTATCATGAGGCAAATTTCACTGATAAACAACATCGTGAGGAAATTGTTCATTATAATTATGAGAGGTTGAAGAGAGAAAAGATTTGCTATTTAGTATAGGTTATGCACGAATGTTACTGATTTGGTACAAGGAAAGACATGGGTAGTGAGGGAATTGTGGAGATTCCCTACAAATATTTTCCCAAATGTGATATGTGAGGATGTATGCTTATTAAACAACTATATTTGATAACGTGCACCATTATGAAGTCAAGACTATTTTGGATGTAGGCATAGGAAGCTTGACGCACGCTACTGTAACCGGCTCGATAGCCCACCTGCTTACCTATGACTACGATCTATGCACATCCCTACTTTTCAACTGAAATTGCTCCAATTCTCAGTTGGATTGTGCCTAACGGGCCATCACCATGGCTTCAATTAGGCTACTCAACCACATGCATGGTGGCTACTAAACTTGCACTGACATAGGTCTTGATAGCTCTAATATAACTCCTCCATCCACAAACTAACTATGCTAGTAGCTTCCCTTCGATCGGTCAATTGTGTGCCTTTTCCCTCGTGATTTCTCAACGATTGAGAGGTGTTGACTAGTCTAGCATGTGTTTGTTGCTTCGTTCTTAGTGAGTTTCCAGCTTATGCTTCTTGTGGTTTTTTTTTTTGTCAAGTGCAGGCTTGCCTGCAGGCCATAGTTCTTCCACCTACGACTGTCGACCATACCTTCCTACCTCTCCTGGAAAACTACACTCAAAACTACGTGGTTCTTCGAGGTGATGTTGGTAGATCCTTTTCTACCAACCAGACTACGTCGGCCACCCCTTCTTCGTGCAGTTGTATTTTCCTATTGGCAACAGGGCTTGATCCATTAGTGCCTCATTACCCACCTCACCTACAAAACTGGGGAAATACGAAGTCATCTTTAACTATCTCTTAAATTTATTCTATCATCCTCTTTATAAATTCCCTCAAAATGGTTTTTTCATGAGAAAATTTCTCCTAGAGATGAGACTTCTTCTCATGAGGCAAATTTCGTTGATAAACAACATCTTGAGGTAATTTTTCATTATAATTATCAGATGTTGAAGAGAGAAAAGATCTATTATTTAGTAAAGGTTATGCACAAATGTTAGTGATTTGGTACAAGGAAAGACATGGGAAATGAGGGAATTGTGGAGATTCCCTACAACTCTTTTCCCAAATGTGATACGTGAGGATGTATGCTTATTAAGCAACTATATTTGAGAACGTGCACCATTTTGAAGGCAAGAATATTTTAGATGTAGGCGTAGGAAGTTTGACGCAGGCTCCTACACCCAACCCGACAGCCCACCTTCTTACCTATGACTACGATCTATGCGCTTCCCCACTTGTCAACTACATTTGCTCCAATTCTCAGTCGGATTGTGCCTGACAACCCGTCTTTGTGGCTTCAACTAAGCTACTCTACCACATGTGTCGTGGTTATTAAACCTACACTAACATAGGTCTAGCTGGCTCTGATAGCACTCCTCCAACCACAAACTAACTGTGTTGATGGTTTCCCTTCTATCAGTCATTTGTTTTCCTTTTCCCTCGCGATTTCTCAACGACTGAGTAGTGTCGACTAGTCTAGCCTATGTTGCTTCCTTCTTAGTGAGTTGCCACCTTATGCTTCTTGTGGTTTTTTTTTGTCCAGTGCGGGCTTGCCTACAGGCCATAATTATTCCACCAATGACTGTCAACCATATGTTCCCACCTCTCTTGGAAAACTACACTCGAAACTACGTGCTTCTTCGAGACAATGTTGGTAGATCATTTTCTAGTAACCGGACTGCATCGACCACCCCTTCTTCATGTAGTTGTCTTTTCCTATTGGCGGTAGGGTTTGATCCATCAGTGCTTCATTACCCACCTAACCTACAAAACTGGGGAAATATGAAGTCATCTTTAACTATCTCTCTTAAATTTATTCTATCATCCTTTTTATAAATTCCCTCAAAATGGTTTGTTGATGAGAAAATTTCTCCTCGAAATGAGACACCTTCTCATGAGGCAAATTTCGTTGATAAACAACATCTTGAGGCAATTATTCATTATAGTTATGAGATGTTGAAGAGAGAAAATATATGCTATTTAGTAAAGGTTGTGCACGAATGTTAGTGATTTGGTACAAGGAAAGACATGGGTAGCGAGGGAATTGTGGAGATTCCCTAAAACTCTTTTCCCAAATGTGATACGTGAGGATGTATGCTTATTAAACAATTGTATTTGAGAACGTACACCATTTTGAAGGCAAGACTATTTTGGATGTAGGCGCAGGAAGTTTGACGTAGGCTCCTGCACATGACCCGACAACCCACCTTCTTACTTATGACTACGATCGATGCACTTCCCCGCTTGTCAACTGGAGTTGCTCCAATTCTCGGTCAGATTGTGCCTAACGGCCCATCACTGCAGCGTCAACTAGGCGACTCGACCACATGAGTGGTGGATACTATACATGCACTGACACAGGTCTAGTTGGCTTTGATAGCAGTCCTCCATCCACAAACTAACTATGTTAACACCTACCCTTCTATCGGTCATTTGTGTGCCTTTTCCCTCGCAATTTCTCAACGGTTGAGTGGTGTCGACTAGTCTAGCCAGTGTTGCTTCCTTCTTAGTGAATTTCCACCTTATGCTTCATGAGGCTAGTGTCGTTATATGGTGTTTCTTCTTCCTCTCCCTAGTCTTTCTTTTATAACTTTACATTGAGCTAAATCTCTACCCCTAACCCTAATCTCAAAATGATTAATGGTCGAAATTATATATTGCTCCCCTTGAGATCAACAAATAAGATTAAAACAAAATCACTAAATTAAATTACTTTACTTTTCATAAGTTTCTTTTATCTCAATAAGCCAACATATTAATGTGTTTTTTCTAAATTAGACTTAGGCTAAGCTACATTAGCAACTTGTTCACACTTGAGTAAGTGTTCTAAGGAGTTTGTGGGGAACTTCTGCACACCTAGGCACAAGGCATGTGCAGAAGTACCTACCTGAGCTACAAAAATCAACATTAAGATCTATTTGTGCGAGAAAAATTAGATAGTTCTCAATTTTAAAACTCTCTTTGTCACTCCAGACTATGTGAAGATGAGAGGACGCTTGCTACTTAGAGTATTAGTCAACATTGTATCATGTATTCCTTTTGCGTGTATTATTGGAATATAAGATGCATTTTATTTCACACACACACATATATATAGCCCAAGGGATTCTTTCAACCACCTATCAGCAAGGTTGCTAGGCACTTGGTTAGTTTGTATACCAATAAGTTTACTGGGGATGTCATCCTCAAATGTGGGGAAGAATCCCTTGAATTTCACTGTGAAGTACTCTTTGGGAAAAAAATAGCAAATATAGGCATGGTGAATAAGATACTTATGCTTAATATATTAATAGAATCAAATGAAATACATGTAGTATGAAACCTATGGCAATATACAAGATAAAAGTATGTCCGCTACAAAGAGAAGGAAAGTAATCTGTTACAATTTAGATAGAGATAAAAATAGGAATTGTAGGGATATGTATGTAAAGTAATCTGTTACAATTTAGACAAAGATAGAAACAAGAATTGTAGGGATATGTATGTCTGAGGATAAAACAAATACAAAATCAGGGTTTTGCTGGTAAATACATGTGGAATAGGAGTAATAAAAATAACATGTGAAAGTTACCAATAGACACAGATTTTATAACAAGTGTCTACAAACTTTCTGGTCACACGTGAAGCAGTTATGATGTTCATATAAATGGCATTAAAACTCCTTTATAGCTTTCAAAGAAAGGTCAAATTTCAAAATTCTCACATATGACTCAGATATTGATTATAATACATATTTGTTGGAATTTCATGATGTGCAGTAACCTTGAAAATATCTTTATCTTTAATGATTTAGGAATTGATGTTACACCTAGCTGAAAAAAGACTCGAGATGAGAATTTCACAAAATTTAAGTATATATCACCTCACTAGCAACTGGTACCCTTCCTTCCACAGTTGTTACCACAGACCAAACAAGCTTAGACATATTTAAAACCAGTGTCTCAGACATACCTGTTAAGCATCATCATTTTGAGTCTCGGGAATCTATTTTGATATGAACCTAAGAGGAAGAACATTAGGCACTAACTAACAACAAGATTATAAATAACTTGAAAATATTGAATTCAGAATGCTTGAAAAAATATATGTAAATAAAATAGATGCACTATTAGTAATCAACAAGCGAATGTTTAAGATGTGGCTTGAACCTACCACTCTTATTATCTCTGCCACCTACAATATACCAATTCTCACCAATTGTTGCACCAGCATGTCCAGCCCTAGGAGTCACCAAATGACCCTATAGTTGTAGTTAAGACCACTCCATCTGGTAGTTAGCATCACAACTAATCAGAATAAATATATTTTTAAATAAAAAGGGAAAGAAAAGAAAAGAAAGGAATAAAAAACTCATTACATCTGGACAACAAAGCTCTATCAAACAAACATTGAAGACCGAATGAAGCATAAAAACACCATATTTGAAGACATGCAGAGGCAAAATACCAAATCATATATAGGAAATGTTTAGCTGGTTTAAGTTTGGTGTCCACGTTTACTCAATTTTAAGGAATCTATTGTCCTTAATATGGAAATTTTATTAAAATATATAATGTATTTAGAATTGATTTAAACAATATGTATGCAAGTGAATAAGGCTACAGTATTTATAGTATACCCAATAAGAAACATTGTCAAAATATTGACAGTGTCTGATTGATAAAAATATGAACACAGATATAAACCATACACTGACAAAACCAAACTCTTATCATTTAACATGAATGTGTTCACTAACCTCCAATAAGCCACAGCCCTCTTCCTCTTGGCCAGAGAAAACACAAGGTCAGGATATCATTTCTCTGCTATGCTATCTTTTAAAAATCCCTCTAGTGCTCGAGTGTAGGCATGAAGAGTCTGAACTGCAGATTCTCTCTGGGGATACCTGAAACTAGTATACCTTGGTTCATTTAGTCATTTGCAATCAATGGTCAAATAAGACAGTGGGTAATGGTAATTCAAGCTTCCTAGTCTGTTTACTCACTCTACAGCCATGAATTTTCCTGAAATGAACCTAATATGTCTTCTACCAGCCACCAACCTACTTTAGCCTACCACCCTACCACAAGATGATATGGTGGGGCCATCACAAAGAGAAACCTAAAAAAACAACATGATTAAAAAAATAAACAATGTGGGAGTCAAGGGGATGAATACCACACTTGAGGAACTCAGCCTAAGAGGCTTCCCGATTAGCAGTGCTATTAGTGCTCATGATACTGATGACCCCCCTAAGGAGGAACTAGAAAATATATAGCAATAAAAAGGAATTGAAGCGATGCACACTAGAGGTTGTCCACAAATATCATAGAGGGTGGTAGTATGCAAGAACAAGTAATGACTCATGAGAGCACCCTAGATAGGAAAAAGAACACTTAGTGGGTGGTGGAGGCCTTCAAGCTGTGAGGAATGGACTGATCATGAAATATAGAACAATGGAGATGTCTATGGAGTTTTCCCTCTTTTTCAAACCAACAGTTCATGGGGCAGGGGCCAAGGATAGGGACATGGTGTAGTGTCATATGGTGTTGGGGACCAAGGTAAGAGTTAAGGGAACCATCTTGTTACTCCTCAAAATGAATTTGCATTTTGGGGCATTCATTCTAGCAGTGTAGTGATTAGGATGTGAAACTTGGAGGTGGAGACTAGGCTGAGATTTTTCAGAGGTTTTTAATGGCATCACATATGGAAGATGAACATGCTAAAATGGCTTCCTGTAGGGCTTGACGTAGTGCCTTTTTTGGAGCAGCCAAGCATGCACTTTGAGACTTGTTCCTATCATGCCAGCTAATTGTATCTACAGGTCTGAATGACTCCTGAAATGGGTCCAAAGTCAAGTTTTTTTGGCTAGCCTATAGCAGTTGATCAGCTGAGGTTAAGTATTTTACTATTTTATGGGGTTGTACCACCAATTGTAAATCGTAGCATTAAGTCTGCCAACATATTGTTAAACCATCTTACGAGCAACCATGGTGGATCTTGGAATTTCCAAAGAACAAACATTTTATGGTTGGAATTCAAGCCTCAGGGAAAAATATGATGATAGTGACCCTGACTATCTGTCAACAAACACCTTTTATAACAAAACATGATATATACTGCTATGAATATAAAGCAGCACATAAGTACTTCCTGATGGTGTGGTTTATTGATGATAAGAAAATTTTCCTTTAGAGCTATTATGCTATATGATGGGTAGTCTTAGCTGGTGACCTGATGCAAGGTTTTGAGGCCTATTTGGCATAAGACTATTGCTATTCTAGAATAGAAAATGGAAGTCATTTTCATTAGTTGGTATATCCCCTTCTCCAATGTGATACTCATCAAATTAAGAAATATTTAAGTGTATATTTAAAAATAAACAACCAGTAAGTAGCGTATTATTCCTTGTGTTCACCTTCATCTGACTTGTTTTAACTTTGTACAAGGAGGGATCTGTTCTAGGGAAGCTTTTTATGGCCTAAAATATGTTGGGCCTCATTGTGTAGGGTGCAACTCCTTGCCATGGTCAAGAGGTATGTTTTAAAGGGGATTCCACTTGGCACACAATCCTAGGTTGCTTCATTTCCTAACAAATGTAATTGTTTTATTTTTTATTTTGTGGTTGATGCATTTATGGGGGGTATTTATAGTAACCTAATTTTATTTATTGCACCCTTAACCATTGTTTCCTATTCTTGGAGAGATAGTTGGGTCATTGGAGAAAGAGCCTTAGCTGCATTTCTATTTTGAGATTGTAATTGGTTTGCATTTAGGATGAGTGATGAATCACCTAGATCGAAGGAGTGCTCCTTTAGTTGGAACCTTAGCACATTATTTAAGGTCACTCCCTTTTCTAGAGCTTGTTGTAACTTATAATGGCCAAGTTGACCATCCTATACACATTTTTAGGGTGTATTCTTAACAGATGAATTGGCTACTTCCTTAAAGAGTATGCGCTGGCTCACCCTGATCTGCACTTGTTATGTGTATTGCTCGCATCTCTCAAATACTCATGACTTGCAAGATACAACTCAATTAACTGTGTTGAATCAACAACATGTCTTACTGTGGAAGCTCCTTGAGTGCCAGGTTTGGAAGTAGTTGCTAGTGCTTGCAAATGTCTTTCTTGTTTATCTTATGGAATAGGGATATTGTTTTTAGTTCCTTTCCACATAGAGACTATTTAAGCTAACCAGGTCTCTTTAGTTCTCAGTCCACTCATATTTAATTCCAAAAATTTAAATGTGTTTTTCTGTTCTAGCAGTTGTATGCTCGTTTCCTAAGTTACTAGTGACTTAGCTGCCAGTTATCTTCAGCAAACATTGTCAAAATGCTCAAAAGTGCTATTCCTGTTTGAACCAGAACACTAACAAGGAATTCTAATGCTTGATACCTTGTGATGCTAAATATGACTATGGTTCCCTTCATATCAAGTTATTTTTGACAAGTACCTTCCTGTTGTTACATTAGTTTATATTTCACCTACATGGAAAAATTGTAAATTATCCTAGATCCATGATATGTTGAAAACATCGACCAACACAGGCCTTGCATTGCCAATCTCTAGCAGCTGTCAAAGAGATGAATCCAAGCTAAAATATATGCTATGATTTCTCTTCTGGCAAATGTCAATTCTTCTACAACATCTAGGCAATATTTTTCTGGTTCATGAGAACATCCAAGGACCAATGCACATAAGGGCATGTGTTATATACTACTGCTTTGATAAGCATACACAATTTTTATTCCTGTGTAAGAAAACCTCCTATCCATAAATGGCAGCCATGTCTAGAAGACATAAGTTCCCAAAGAATTGTGTTGAAACTATAGAGGTTGGTAGGATTACTGCTTTATGCATGTTTCTTCTTACATTTAATGATATTTAGCAATAGAACAACCAATCACATGCAAGAAACATATTAACTAGCACTCACCCATTTCCTGGAACTTCAGCTCCTTCATAACTTGACATTTTCCACAAATTCCTGCATATTATTGGCTACATCTTCCACATTAAAATCATTCATATTGGGTACTTGAACGAGGTAATGTCCTTTTTCATGTAGAATCCACACTTGATTTTGTAAAAGATCTCAGTGTTAGTAACTGTATCATGCAAGAGAGAGATAAGGAGTTTGAATGTGCTCTTGGCATGCCATGGGTTTGAATGTTAATGCCTCTGGATGCAAAACAACATTTTAACTTTTGGATATATAGATATATAGTGATAAATCCTTTTTATAATATCTACGAATTATTTTTTATGTCAAATCTGCAGAAATCAACAGAAAGTGGTGGACTATAGAAGGCTTCCCTTACTTGAAAATGAAGGCTCAATGTAGGTTTCAATTGGTGTTTTAATCTATGCACCCCCATGCCTGTGCTCCATTTTTTTATATTGAAGTTGGAAGACCCATTGATAGACTGATTTATTGATAACAATGTGGAAAAACTTGTTTGAAACACCCGGTTAACCTCACTGCCTAGCCGCTTTGAACCCCTACACAGAAAATTACATTGCAAGCACGATATGAAATCTGGCTACATTTATGCAGAGATAGCTTTAAAGAGTTTCAGAGCATTGAACCATGGTTCTAGCTACTTATTGTCAGAAATATAGTTTGTTTGTATGGCCGTTTTTAGAAAATTATTTGATAAGATGGTCTAGTTATTCCAGCTATTCCAATGACCTTTCAGGTCCTCCATTTCTAGTGGAAACTGGAGGCAAATTCAACTTGCATGTGATTCTTATGGGTAACTGGAGGCACGGTCAAGTGGCATATTTTTCTTATATTTATTTTTAGGCTAATGTTAGTAGTTAAAACAGTATGTTACTACATAAGAAAATATATGGATGTGTGTATGCATATGTTCATTCTGATTTCTTAAATTGTCTACTGGAATAAGAGTTAGAAGACCTAGACCAAGCATTCCTTATTCTTCATGTTCATTCTTCAGATGTACCACAAATTTCAAAGGGATTCAAATGAGATAGGCTCCTCTTCTCAAATTCATTGTTGCACTGAACATTATACCATAGAGAAAAATACAATTTTTTTGTGTTTTTATGGGCTTCAAACAGTTAACCCTCTTTGTAATATCCAACAATGGCTTTTTGATACTTGAAGTTTAGAAAAATGCTAAGAAGTGGCTTGAAGCCCTTGAAATGGGGTGGAAGTTTAAGATGTTTTCTAATGTTTTGGATCATGGAATTATTATTTTTTTGAAATTATGGAGCATGTAATAAAACTTGTAACTATTGTTTTTTGGCATTATTAGTGGGATTTAAAAGAACTAAAGAATTGTGGATCTTTCTACAAATTGTTTGTATAAGCTGTATATGGTGTTTGTATTTACTATTATCCATGCTAGAACCAGGCCATCTTTAGTTACTATTATCCACAATTCTTTAGTTACTAGTAAATACCAGGCCATCTACCCTTGTTCCATTATCGTTGTGGTCTGCCCTACAGGAATGGCATGTCAAAAAAGGCTTAGGCTGAGCTCAATCTCTGGAATATTTTGGTGGAACAATTACTTGACCATTACCTGAACCAAGAGGAACTGGGTTTTAAGTAGTACAACCATCAAGCTCAAGGAATGATAAAATGTGGGTTCTACCTGAGAGGGAGCATTTGCTTTGCCCAAAATTCCACAATTTAAGAGTCAGTCTACTCTTTGATTACAATTTTATCTTACTTCTGCAGAAGGTAGAATTCATGCCAACCAACTACTGAGCAATAGATGTGAACGATCATAATTAGAATTTTCCAAAACTTTAATGCCAGTTATTTTTCAAAGAAATTTAGGGCGTTTCTAACGAACGATCAGTGAGTTAAGCCATCCGCCAAGATTCTATTCTGGCCATGGTCTGCCCTAGCCAAATGGCATGTAAAAAATAATGAGGCTACATTTGCGCAAAAATAAGCCCATCAGACCTGTGTCGTAATCCAAATAGAGTATGTATTGTGTCGTAACACCATTGAAACCAGAACATATTTTCCGAAGCCAGGTAGTGACTATTTTCTCTAATTAGAATGAAATGAAAGAAGTCCTATAATTCCATTATTTATAATCTCTGGCACATGAAAAATAGAAACTTGATCAAGATTTACGAGTTCTCTGAGTGCAATAAAAGACAGTAACATTACTAAGGATAAAAGGTTTTTCAATGCGTGATAGAAAGCAATATATGATTTCTCAGATACAAAGGCAAGCTGGTGTAAAATTTTTGCATGTATCTGCTCCTCAGCTAGGAGAGGGTTGCTAAAGCTACTGGTTCAACTACTGCAGAAAGAATTACGAGTGTCAGTGACAATGTGCTTCCCATTTTTTGGCAATCAACTGAGGATGTGGTGAAGAAATCTGGTCTTTCACCTGTGGATATCATTGCAAAAGCACTAGCCAAGATTGCAGGATACACAGAATTCAAGAGAAGATCATTACTGTCCTCTCAAGAGGGTTTTGCAACCTTAATTCTTAAAACTGGAAGGATTATGCATACACCAACATATGCTTTTACCATACTAAGAATGCATTGATGAAATTTTGTCCTTGCCCCATTCCTCATATGATTTGTGGGTTTGGACCTTCCACCGCAAGATGATGATACATGGCTTTACAATGGAGATGAGGATATGACTGCTGCCATGATAGAGAGACAAAAGGAAATAGATTCATATGAGAGATATCGACTTAAGTGGAAGAAATCAAAGAATCCTACAGGGAATTACTCTACCTCAAGAGAGACTATGAATGATTTTAAATTTTAATGTGGTAGATGTAGACAAGAATATGCAGGAATTTGTGGATAAAATGTCGAGTTATGAAGGAGCTGAAGTTCCAAGAAATGGTTGAGTGCTAGTTAATATGTTTCTTACATGTTCTTCGTTGTTCTATTGTTAAATATCATTCATTGTAAGCAGAAACATGCATAAAGAAATAATCCTGCCAACCTCTATAGTTTCAACACAATTCTTTGGGCACTTATGTCTTCTAGACAGGGCTGCCATTTATGGATATGGGGTTTTCTTACACATGAATAAAAAATGTTTATCCTTATCAAAGCAGTACTATACAACACATGCCCATATGTGCATTGATCCTTGGATGTTCTCATGAACTAGAAAAATATTTCCTTGATGTTGTAGAAGAATTGACATTTGCCGGCAGAGAAAGCAGAGCATATATTTTTAGCTTAGATACATCTCTTTGACAGCTGCTAGAGATTGACAATGCAAGGCCCATGTTGGTCGATGTTTTCAAAATATCATGGATTTGGCATAATTTACAATTTTTCCATGTAGGTGAAATATAAACTAATGTAACAACAGGAAGGTGCTTGTCAAAAATAAGGTGATATAAAGGGAACCATAGTCAGATTTAGCTTCACAAGGTATCAAGCATTAGACTTCCTTGTTAGTCAGATATGATATTTTTCTTTTTTTTCAGCAAAGTAATGCATGCTCCAGTTGAGTGCATTGATGAAATTTTGTCATTGCCCCATTCCTCATCCAATTTTGTGGGTTTGGACCTTCCACCAGATGATGATGATATGTAGCTTTACAATGGAGAAGAGGATCTGACTGCTACCATGCTAGAGAGACAAAAAGAAATAGATTCATATGAGAGAGATCAACTTAAGCGGAAACAATCAAAGAATCCTACAGGGAATTACTCTACCTCAAGAGAGACTATGAATGATTCTAATGTGGAAGATGTAGCCAATAATATGCAGGAATTTGTGGATAAAATGTCAAGTTATGAAGGAGCTGAAGTTCCAGGAAATGGGTGATTGCTAGTTAATATGTTTCTTGCATGTGATTGGTTGTTCTATTGCTAAATATCATTCAATGTAAGCAGAAACATGCATAAAGCAGTAATCTTGCCAACCTCTATAGTTTCAACATAGTTCTTTGGGAACTTATGTCTTCTAGACAAGGCTGCCATTTATGAATAGGAGGCTTTCTTACACAGGAATAAAACAGAGGAGAAACAGAGGAGAAAATTTATTGATAACTGCAATTTGTTATAAATTGTATTCTACGTCTATTTATTGCAAAATAGGTTTATCTTCATAAAATAGAGGAATGTTACTGAAAAGATTATTCCAAATTAAAAGAGACTTGATTGGATTATTAATACTTGAACATAGGTCAATTGTTATCATACACTTTAAAAATGTATTGTCACATTAGGAAGATGATCCTTGTGGATGTCTTTTGGATTACTCATTGACATTAGTTTGAATTATGATTGCTTAATTGTCAAAGTTTGACACATAAGAAGTTAATGAGTTTTGCACTTATTGTTGAATTTGACTCACTAGTGCAAGGAAAAACATGCATTGCCTTAATATAAATGCAATATTTACGAAAAAATAATAATTTGCCATATTTTCTAGATTTTTTTGTGAAACTCTTCTCCAACAAATGACCACATGCATAGATGTATTGCATATAGATATTCTTGCTACTCACTTGGCTCAATTCATGTTTAGATGATAGGAAGTGACCTTGGTGTGTTTAAAGAGTACCTAAAGGGGGGAGTTGATGGGTAGAGATGGCCATTGAATAAAGAAGTCAAGAAGCCTTTGAAATCCTATAAGGACTTTCTCTATGGAGGCTTGTAAAAGAAGTCTCGTTTGAATAACATAAAGCAAGGTAGGGGTCTCAATCCATACTATACTTAGAGTCTCCGTGGGTAGTTTACATAGGAATGTATGTTTCCACATCTCTTGGTGGTTCACACTGAATTATAATATGGACATCATTGATGCCCAAACCGCATGCCGCAACATCAGTCGCAGCTAGGAGTGCAAACTTTCTCGAAGACAATCCAGCAAGAATCACTTCACGTTGTGATTGTTGTATATCTCCATGCAAAGCACGAGCATTTGGAAAAGATCCAGCGAGTTCAGATGTGTCATTAATTGTCTCAGTAAAAACAATCACACTTCCCCCATTGTTATAGCAGCGAATAACATCTGGAATAACTTGTGGTATTTCTGAATAGAAACAAGGAAGAGCGATGTGTCTCACACCTCTACTAGCTTTCATCTTATCATCTCCCACAAGATTTGCCATTTTTCTATCACGTTTCAAGAACCTTGATGCAATATTCTATACCCAATCTGGCATTGTTGCACTAAAATAAGCGTCTGAACGTTGCTTTCATCCTCAACTTTTCCAAGAATGGTCTCAACATGTTCTACAAAGCCCATGTTCAGTATTTCATCAACATTATCCAAGACACGAAATTTCAAGGATTTCAGATTCGAAGTCCCTCTTTCAATATGATCCTTAATGCACCCAGGTGTACCTACAATGATATCCAGACCTCTACGCAATGCATATTCCTGTGGACCATACGGAGCACCTCCATATATACAGGATGAATGAAGGCCAAAAAATCCACCATAAACCTTAAAGTCAACATGGACCTGTTTTGCAAGCTCCCTTGTTGGAACTAACACAATCACACTGGGGGCCCTCCCATAGGTTGTATTCCTACCTTTGGCATTTGGACCACTTTTTAACGAGTCCACAATAGGAAACAAAAATGCCAATGTTTTACCCTGGCCTGTGCGAGCTCGACCACCCATGTCCGAGCCATTGAAGATAATCTCAAAGGTCATTGCCTAGATGAGGCAGAGTGACTCAATCCCCTTGGACTTGAGCTTCTGCATCAGTGGCTCCGAGATAATGAAATTATAAACTGCATTGGGATTTTCTTCTTTCTCTTCCTTTTGTTCTTCTTCTTCATCTTCGACATCGTTGCCCCGTGTTTTCTTCTTCTTCTTCGTCTTGCTGCGCTTGGCACTGAAATCCTCACCTACGGCAAAACATCATATCTAACTAGAAAGGAAGTATAATGCTTGATACCTTGTGAAGCTAAACTTGACAATGGTTCCCTTCGTATCACCTTATTTTTGACAACACCTTCCTATTTTTACATTAGTTTATATTTCACCTGCATGGAAAAATTGTAAATGATGCTAGATCCATGTTATGTTGAAAACATTGACCAACACGGGCCTTGCATTACCAATCTATAGTAGTTGTCAAAGAGATGAGTCCAAGCTAAAATATATTCTCAGCTTTCTCTGCTGGAAAATTTCAATTCTTCTACAACATCCAGGCAATATTTTTTTGGTTCATGAGAACATCCAAGGACCAATGCACATAAGGGCATGTGTTGTATACTAATGCTTTGATAAGGATACATAGTTTTTATTTCTGCGTAAGAAAAACTCCTATCCATAAATGGCAGTCCTATCTAGAAGACATAAGTGCCCAAAGAACTGTTTTGAAACTATAGAGGTTGGTGGGATTATTGCTTTATGCATGTTTATAGTTAAATTGAGATATTTAGCAATAGAACAACCAATCACATGCAAGAAAAATATTAACTTGCACTATCCATTTCCTGGAACTTCAGCTCCTTCATAACTTGAAATTTATCCACAAATTCCTGCATATTATTCGCTACATCTTCCACATTAAAATCATTCATAGTCTCTGTTGAGGTAGATTAATTCCCTATAGGATTCTTTGATTGCTTCTTCTTAAGTCAATCTCTCTCATATGAATCTATTTCCTTCTGTATTTATAGCATGGCAACAGTCATATCCTCTTCTCCATTGTCAAGCCATGTATCATCATCATCCAGTGGAAGGTCCAAACGCACAAAATCAGATGAAGAATGGGGCAAGGGAAAAATTTGATCAATCCATTCAACTGGAGCATGCATTACTTTGTTGAAACAAAAGAAAAACATCATATCAAAATCAAATAAGAAAACTTATCTTTCATACCTATTCCTTCGAAAGTGAAAACAATTGCTTGTTGTAATGGCCACGCACGAAATAATAGAGTATATATCTTAAATCGTATACTAAGGATGACAAGAATAAGTTGTACATATCCTTCAAAAAAATATAACTCTTCAAGAACACAATCAATCTCCAAAAAAACAGGTTTATAAAAGATTGGAAAATTTAACTAGCAGGTTTCAGTGCTCAAGTTTCCAATTTTAAGCCTTTTGTACCTACTAAAGTATATATCTTTCATTATATCAAAAAAAATAGCAAAAACCTTAATCTTGCAAGGCATCATTTAGAAATTGGTTTGTTTAACTGTCATTTGCCAATGACTACATTCAGATTTCAACATTGAACATTTATTTAAAACTACACTAAATAATTTCCTTTCCAGTTAAAAATAGAATCGTGCTAAGTAAATAAAAATTCATAGTGCATACTATCTTTACCCTTAGAGTGAATTGCCTGAATTTGTTTTGAATCAAAAAATAAACATAAAATGTTTTTTCCTTTGAAGGTTTTCCACGAAACGTACTTTTCTATGTTTCACAAAGAAATTGAGTGCTTCACATTGGTCACTATCACAAGAAACCAAGCATAATAGGAAATAGAGCCATCTTCAAGAACCTTAGGGAATGAATTATGCTTCCCTATCTCGAAGAAGTATACAAAATATCAATCACATACTCCATTTTGGTCGTGTAGTTTTAATTGAAATTGGATCGTTACTAAGTTTATCAACTATTTGATTGGAATCTCTAATCATGACTACTGAAATAGGAGAGTAATTGGACATATTTGATCACACCTTGCTATTTTTCAAACTGAACATGGCCATGATTTGTCATACGTCAATAAAAAGTATAGATTTCATTCACATCATAACACAGCCACACACTTTGACAGACTTAACTCAAGACCTGGGGAGGTTAGAGTTAAATACAATGTTTCATAACATAACCATGTTGACGTCATTAAGGGAGAAGGTTCCAAAACTAAATAATCTCCTGCAAAGGCTAACCAACCTAGAGACTGTTGAAGATTTTATCTTGTTTGCTTTGTCCTGAATCCTGATATGGCAGATGCACTATTGATTTGCATTTTATAACCATTTTAATTTGACCTTATCTGTCTTGTCCTGATATGGCAGAGCTGATATCATTTTTCTTTTCATATCAGTTTCAATGTTCTGTGTGCAATGGGAAAAAGCCACGATTCTCTTTATTTCCAGCCACAACACAATTGCTTTAGTGTAGAAGGCTTTCTCAGTTTCAATTTGCCTACTAGTGTGTGTGATGTTGTTTGCAAGGCATTGGAAATAACCCTTTTTTGCCACTCCCATGCCATTGCTGACTTGTTGTGGCCCATCAAGGGTGCTCTTGTTGGCTAGGGTCTGTTGGACTTCAATGGTCTCAGGTCTACATATCATGTGGGGGTGTGGTGTTTCCCCTCACACCTTTTCAACATTTTATAGGTAATATAGGTTAGTTGTGATTCCTGACTAGACATATGTCACTCCTTCGCATGATGCCTGAAAAGTTGCAAAGGAATAGTTTGATTTATGTTTCACTGCCAAGCTCATGCTGCACTCTTGCATGAAGGCATGTGTCTTATTTAAGGGGTGCAATTTGATTGTGTCTGTACAACGATGTTTTGTAAATAACAGGATTCACTAGCTCATAGGTATCATGTTTTAGTACTTAGTCCCAACGTCACCTGCCCTTTATATGTTTCTATGGAAAAAGCCTTTGTGCTATCCACCCTTTTTTCATAATATGCTCATTGTACTCATATATTTTTTATCGATAGAAATTGGAGGCACACATGTATGTGTGTTTGGCCTCCCTCCTGTAGACACAACTTGAATTTAATAGCCCCCATGCTAACAATATTAGAGAAGCATGCATACAATTTTGAATTCTATTACAAGAACTTATGTTGCTTTGTACATCAGGCTCCTGACTAGTGGAAACCTAAAGAAGTTTTTGTGACAATGACATAGTTTCAAATCCTAACAGGCATGCTCCTGAGTCCTCCCTTGCATGAGGTTTTCCAGGTGTGGCTCTTGAATATATTGAATAATATTGACGTATTCGGATTATGGTATGGTCCTGACAAGGTACCAGTTCTTCGATCAAATGTGTTGAGGGTGGGTAGAGCTTCTTACCAGGTTTACCATCCATGTAAAAACAATAGGTTCCCGTTTACGAATAAATAAAGGAATTATTTAACCTACCAACATATTATGGTATGGTGCTGGAAAGGTACCAGTTCATCACTCAAATGGGTGGGTAGATATTCTTTCTAGGTTTACCATCGATGTAGAAAAAATAGGTTTCCAGTTATAGAATAAATAAAAGATTTTCTTTGTTTATGAATTGTTCTCACTGTTGATAATGCGTACTTAAATTGAGGTGGTAGTGCATCATATGGATCATCTGTGTCATGTGAAAAAAATTAGGCTTACCTGACTCTGGAGAAGAGTGTGGTATTTCTGTAATAGTCCAATGCTTCATCCATGAGCTTTTTATGCTCCTTCAATCCTTCAAGAAGACCCCTAAAATAACCCTTGTTCTCTAAGCTTCTCCTAAATGCCTCCCATCCAATGTCTCTACTCCTTGTTTCTTTTAGTGTCGAGCTTTGGACTCCAGCAACCCATGAGCCACTCAATCTAAGTTTTGGATTCTCCGTTTTGAACTAATAATGCGATCGCTACACATCATCATCCACAACTTATCTTCATACCAAGTTCCTCCTCCTTGTAATTTGGAGATGATAGAGGCGGCATATGATAGAAACATGATGCCTGAAAGGTTTGTTGCATGAGTTGAGCATACATGGCCCTTGACATCCTCATAGAGACATCCACCATCTCCTTATTGCCCAAAAAATTCTCCATCCAAGACGTCGCCTTCAAGGAATCCACGTCCTAGTCATTAAAGGCCTCCACTGCCTTAGAAATCAAGTGTGCCTCATGCTTCAAAAAATGAGCCATGCTCAGAGGAACTCGAACCCTGAACCTATGCATGTTAACCCTATATTTATCAGGATAACCCTTAATACAAATGCTTATAGCGTTATGAACATCATCACTAGCTATGGTTTGCAGAAACCACTAGTGAGAGCCCGCAAGGAGTCCCATATTGAGGGTTTCACCAGTAAATGGTAAAGGACTACAAAGGAGTCCCATACTAAGGGTTTCACTCGTGAGAGCCCACAAGGAGTCCCATACTGAGTTTAAAGTGACTGATCTATTTTTTTGTGGACCTATATCAGTTATCCGGGTCTCTTTCCTTTCTCCACTCTTTTCCTCACCTACAAATGGACTACAAGGTTGTTTGTGGGAAGCAAGATGGCATACCAAGTATTGAGAGTAGATCAATGTTTAGAAGGAGCCTCTAACATCGTCTCTTGGAAAGGGAGGATCATGATATTATTGGAGGATAATAGAGTGGGAGATTGTATCAAAAACACAATTCCACCACAGCAAGATCCCCAACAGTTGGCCCATCATAATAAGAATGACATCAGGACCAATTTGATAAAATTAAATTTTGATAAATATTGTTTTTTATCAAGGAAAAAGTTTTGGATTCGCCTAAAATTATGCACTTGTTATGTGTATTTCAAATGTGGATTTCAAAATCAGAATATGATGAGTCTGGCCCCTCAATTGTTCACAAGAAGTGCTTCTACAATTTTGGACGTTTGGTACTTCTATCTAGGAGGAGAACTGGATGCATATGCCATGGTATTTTTAGGTTCGATGGAGGACTAGCATTGTAAAGAGAGGATTTATGTGTTTATTTATGCACTCACTATCCTGAGTCAGTTTTGGGGCTTGGGTTGTGAATTGTGTTGGATTCATTAAATATTTTGTGCCTATGCTAAAAGATTGCATTGGAATCCTTACATTGGCAAAATTCAAGTTGTGCTAGTATTTTCCACCCTGTTGTGCTTGATTCATTATATTTTCTTACACCTATTCATATGGATTGGAAAATATTTAGCATGTGTGAAATGTCTCTGCATGATTGTGATCATTGTAATAGGATGAGTTGTTACCATGTTTTTGAAAACTTGTTGCATGTTTTGTTTTCAATTTCTTCACAAGATTGTAGCTTTAAACATAGTATTTACTTCTCACATCATGATATTCCTAAAAATGACTTCTCAAACTCCCTTTAATCAAATAAATGCATCCCAACTAAATGGGTGCATAGTCATTATCTCGAATTCATTTGTTATCACTTTGAAAGATTGGCACAAAAAACTTAATGAAAAGATGGGTCATTTTAGATACATCTTAAGAGAAGAAGTAATGGATTCAATAGCCATGAGATAAAATCAAAATAAACAGGATCTTGTGAATCGTTGAAAGGATAGACACACCACTAAATCTAATAAACTGCCGATATAGATCAATGATAAGCACCTTGTTCCACTGTAATTGTTATTTCATTTGGTAACCCGCGACCATTGATGTGAAGAACATCAGGATTACCAATAGATTTGTGCACATCAAGTTTCTTCTAAGGATCTACCAAAAGATAGAATATATTCAGAGATAGATGCATTGCAAGAGAACATTCTGGTGGACAGGCTGAAGTTGAACATAGCAAGACTCTTTAATTCCAAGAGATGTACATGTTTTAGGGATGGATTAATAACTTGCTAAAATTTTGGTTGTGTACCAGTCACCTATAAGCAGAGTTATATCACCATCAGGCTGAGGGAATGGAACAAGTATCAGGGCCGTGCAAGTTACACTTAGTCCTCCGAAGCCCACTGCAGCTTTCTGCAGATACAATGATGGAAGTAATAGTAGCTACCTATCTCGTCCTTCACTTGGAACTTGTACATAAAATTATTTCTTGGTGGTATGGGGCAGTTTGTGCTAGGTACTCCATCTTGCCATGAATTTCTCCATTATCCGATGGTCTGTAATATTCTATAACAGCTGGGTCCTCACTAGGAATGTGCATGTATTGTTTGATGTGTTCTACAGAAACAATGTAGTTCACAAATGTAAATTGGTTTTGTATACTTTCAGAAAACGATCTGTTCATTAATGATAGACTGTAAAAGAAGGCCATCCCAATGAAACCTGCACCAGTTCAAATTGTTATGAATGATCATATTATACATAAAAACATTCAGTAACAACAGAAATCACCCACAATTGACAATTAGTTTCATTGTTCATACCAGGATTGAAGCTGCCCTGTGGGAGTAGAACCATAGCAAGAGCAGAGGAGAAAAGAAAAGTTGCATTTAGCACCTTTAGACGCTAAATCAACCATTTAGTGGCTCAGAAACTGTGGAAAAAGGGGCTCAAATTTTTTTCAATAAAGTCTAAGTTCTTCAAGAACTGATCCTCAACCCTGAAAGCCCTAATGGTCATTTCTCTTACTATGGACTCACCAAAATGATCTGCAATGGGTTATTTCGTTGCACCATTTAGTCTCATCAGTTCTTTAGCAGAATCAAAATAATCTTCTCAAATACCACTGCGTTGCCTCCTGAATTGTGCATCGTTGGCATGCCATTTCCCTCATTCTTCCCGCCATTCTCCATAGACGTAGTAGGCTGAATTTTTTAATGTGATTGTGGCTTCAGAAAAGGCACAAATTAGGGCATGAGTTTATCAGTTCTTTGGCAGAAGTAAAATATTCTCCTCAAATACGACTGTGTTTTCCCCTGAATTGTGCATTGTGGGTGCATCGTGGGTGCATCGTGGGCATGCCAATATTGCCCTCATTCTTCCCGCTTCCCGCCACTCTCCTGAATTTTTGAATGTGATTGCGGTTTCATAAGGCACAAATTAGGGCGTGACTTTTGAAAGCTATTAAACTCTATTTCTGATGGCGGGACTCTCTTTGTGTTAGTGGCTTTGACAAATAATGTCCATGGTCTTTATTTGTCCTATTTTCAAATATGGGTATCATTTATTGTTTATTTTGATCAAAATTTGAATGTGTGTTTTATTTGAGCGATGTGGAAAAATAAAACTTTTATGTGTAAAAAGGGACAACTACTATATATATGTATATAAGGAAGAGGTAATATTTATAGTAGAAAATTTTTTATAATAAGGGGGTTTTTAAGATAATTTGGTGGAGAAATTTTAATAAGAGAAGTAATAAATTAGGGTAAAAATATTGTTAAGGGAAAAAGAGTAATAGGTTGGTTGGCTTAATTGGTTATTATCAATTGTGTAGTATTTGTTTAGTTCTTTATTTCCCATATCTAGGTTCAAATTTATGCTGAGACATTTGTCTTATCTTTATAACACTGGAAAGGACATAGAAGCCTCCAAGGAGTAGGACCACCACACAAGTGTATCTCAAAATGTCTTGACCATTCTTAATAAATCACATGTTATTAGTGTATACTAGCAGCATATTGGATATACTTTTGGGTTATAGTGGCAATCATTCCATTAACTCTCAACTATACCTCAAAACACTTTGATTAATTACTAGTGTTGGGTTTCTCTATAAAATTTTCCTAGAAGTGAAAAGGAACATGACTTTCATTAATCTAGAAGGGTAGTTTCCCCAAGGAGTGTGACCTCCCCACAAGTGTATTTAGAGATGTCTTGACCCTTGATAAATCGTATGTTATTACTATAGACTTACAACATATTGAATATACTCTTCGGTTGCAAATTAATGGAAGTCATTTCAATCCATCTCAAGTGTAGCTCAAGTCACTCTACTGAGTTGTCGATCTCAAGTTTCTCCATAAAGTTTTCCTTAAAATAATAAAAGAGCATGTCTTTCCATCTTTAATTGGATGAAATACACATCCTCCTCGTGAAGACTTTCTTTACTTCATTAAGTAAGGGTTGATAAGTATCTTCTTGGTTTCATTGGTTTCATCAAAGAATTAACATTTTATTCATCAACTCTTGACGATGAGAGGATGAATTCTAGTGTGAATTATCATGTGTGTGTTAATGTTCTTTTTTAAATTGTAGTTTTAACCTCCACAGTTAATTTGGTTTAAGTCCTTTAGGTAGTCATCAATCACTCACTCAGTGCCATGTGCACCAGTAGAAAATGATGAAATTAGTGACTAGGTGACTAAAAACGTTAGTCACCACAATTATTCCAAGTAAATTACTACTAAATTTGAGCAATTTTAAGTGACCAAACAAAAAATGAATAACTTAAATTACTAATTAGTCATTTAAGTTAGTCGTTTTTAGTTTAGTTACTTATTATCTAGTCGTATATTTTATCCCTAGACTAAATTAGTCATTTAATTTAGTCATTTTTAGTTCGGTCACTTAAAATTGCACAAATTTAGTAGTAATTCACTTGAAATAATTGTGGTGACTAATGTTTTTAGTCACCTAGTCACTAATTTCATCATTTTTTACTAGTGTATATTTCATATTTTAACTTTTGGGTTATTATAAGACATATGACACTATGATTTTTTTAACTTTTTTATAGGTGCATTTGTTCCCATCTATGTGGGTATATGGACACCATTTTCGCACAGAAAATGTCGATGATGAACACATCGCACAAGACTATGGAATGGAAGTCGAGTTCGATCAATTTAGTCGATCTAGCCACCATGATCAAAATCTAGTACGAGGAACATTAGGTTACGTCGAAAATATACAAGAGATCATTGAAGTGTATTTCTCTTCTTTCCAGTGTGTTATTTTTGGGTTCAAGTGGTGGGACACCTTTGATCAGAATAATGTAAAGGAATATCGTGACAGAAGGCTGATATGTATCAACTCTAGAAAGATGTGGGATGAAGCTAAGGAGCCCTATGCTTTCCCCAAACATTGCAACCAGGTGTTTCTTTACCCAGATGTGTTGGATAGGGTTTGGTGGTTCATATTGAGACATGAACCTAGATAAAAACATATTTTTGAGAGAAATAGTGTTATCATGCCATATGAGCTGGAAGATAATGAGGGTGATCACGAGAACTGAGAGTGATATGGTACATGTGTTATTTCATCAATATTTATACTTTTTAAGATGGGTTTTTATAAAGAAGAGGACTTAACTACCTTATAACTTAGATGCTGACTCTTTTTTTCGAAACATTATAATATGTATTTTAAATTAATTAGTAATTTGCATTGTGTTAATGTTAAAATCAATATTTCACTTGATAATTTGCAGTTATGTTGATCTCAAAAATAATGGCATACTGTATAAAGTTCTTTTTTTGTATGTAAGATCATCATAAAAAAATGATAATTCTAAATTACATGAATTTATTTGCATTATTTTCTAATATTTATTATGTTACAAAAATTCATATTATTCTAATTTATTATTTTACAATTATTTAAAATTTTACAAATTTACAAATTTAAAAATTTTAATAAAATCATTTCACATTAAGACAATTAAAATTTTCACAATAATACAATCAAAATTTTATAAATATTTTACATACAATTACAATCAAAATTAGAATTAGAATTACAATTTTACAATTTGTCACGTATACAATTACAATTAAAATTACAATTACAAACACAAATACAATTTTAAAATTTTATATACAATTAAAATTAAAATTTCAGTTACAATCACAACATAATATTTAAGAAATGTCATGATCATTTAATATTAAATTAAATAAACATCACGATCATGATAACCATCGTACAAACATCATATTCGACTAAAAAACACATTCAAATTCGCTAACATCATCGTGATCATGATCATCTAACAAAACACAATTAGCATTGTATAACATCATCACAACACAAACATCAAATATACATCTCATGTTAAATAACTGCTATCACATACACATATATCTGCAAGATGAACATTAAATGAACTTATCTAACATGACCTAACAATATACACATCATGATGATCACCAACATGTAAATTAAGTACAACTGCAACATGAACATAAAATACATGGACGATATATATATATATATATATATATATATATATATATATATATATATATATATATATATATATATATATATATATATATATATATATATATATATATATATATAATGTCAAAAATATACAACTGCAATATAAATTTCAAGTATCATCTGGTGGTACATCATCAATAGCAGTACTAGTTGAGGCCTACTCAGTCAGTGGTGTGGCCTCGAAAAGCTTAGATACATGTCGAACATCACATGCCTATTGATCTAGTACTGGTGCCTCATATTTATCATGATCAACTGTCGGTTGCTCATCGTGATGACTCGACATGGTAGATGTTCTAGCCTGCTCATGATCATGAGTACTATTGGATGCTCCAGGGTGCTGACTCGACGTGGGCGATGGTCCAGCCTGCTCTCCATCATGATTTTTGATCGATGTTGTAGGCTTCTCATTTGGAGCGGCGTGAGGTGAACGATAATCAATCCCTTGATTGTGATCATCAGATGATGCATCGCTGCTCCCACACTATCGATGTGTTGCATCTCGACCACGCCTATAACATCGAAGGGCCCTCCTCAACCCTGTAACTAAGCTTCTAGCTCCTACGACATGCTGCATCAGGCTGAAAATGTCACGCGACATGGCTTTCCACATTTATACTAGCCTAGCATAGGCCTGTATATCACTCATAGTGGCAGGCCTAACTCCTGCCTCAATAAAAAATGCACAGAGTTGGTCGCCCAACTCCATCCTCAATATACTTTCAAGCCTACGCCTAGAAAAATGCAGTATCGGCGCACCATGAGGAGAAGGTCTGTCTGCACTGGCCTCATGGTCCTAGACATCTACCATAGCCTGATCATCATCAAGACCCACACATGGATCATTTGGTGGCACTAGCATCTCATCGCTATTAAAAGACCCAATGTCTGCAAAATGTATATAACTACACAACAATAGTTAGACAATTTCATTAAACAGTTTAATAAAAACGAGTTAAATAACATGTTAGAATAAATTTAAATAAAACAATAATATTACCTCAATCATCTGGTAGCTCATCATCTGTGAAGAGGATGTTTTCAAACCCTTGCCAATCCAACCCAACATAAGGATAGGGGACCATAACGAAGGTATTCTCATCAACACTCGCTAGAAACTCTAGTACATCATGCGATATCCTCACGTAAAATTGAGACTCGCCCCTCTTCGGAATCATCTATCCCTACATGTGCATCCATACATGCAACATCGGCCTATGAGGCTGTCGAAAAAAAGTAGGCCTCGTCTCTGGAAACCTCTCAAAAAATAAACAAAATAGCTCTGAAGAAAAATGGAAGTTGACCCTTCCTTATGCATGAGAATGACATCTATCTAAATCTGTACAGAACTGTCGTAAAAAAAAAGATAGACCACCTCACAAGTCGTGGCTCCTGTACTAAAGAATCAACATAAAATAGAAGTAGGAAAATAATGCGTTGCCCATCGCTGGTGTTGTTTGAAATGGTCGAAATTAGAAGTGAGAAGCACCTCACCTCCTAAATACCAAATGAAGCAATACATAACTGACCTTCGCAGACCTGAAAATTTGAAGGAGATAGTATATCCGCGCTAATGTATCTCTGGGAGTACACCAATAGAATCCCTACTACATAGCCAACTAGAACCTCTGGGAACAAGGGAAAATCCACCCCTCTCCTCGATAGGCTAGTAATGAAATATATGTCCTCCTCAGTGGGCACGTACCACTGGTTAGGACCAACCTAGAAAGCCTATAGATGGGCATTCCACCTGCGAATAAGATGTCGCAAACACAAACCATGGCCCTTTACGGATGTAGCCTCCTCATATAACTTGAGGAGGCCTACCTGCCTTAGGATCCCATGCATAGCTGCTATAATAGGGCGAGGATACACATCTCTCTCCCTCTCTTGTGCCTCCCATAGGCGAACCATGTTATATTGGTCTACCTTTTGTTGGTGGTGTTCCCTCTCTTCTCATCAACACTCGCTAGAAACTCTAGTGCATCATGAGATATCCTCACGTAAAATTGAGACTCGCCCCTCTTGGGCATCATCTATCCCTACATGTGCATCCGTACATGCAACATCGGCCTATGAGTCTGTCGAACAAAAGTAGGCCTAGTCTCTGGAAACCTCTCAAAAAATAAACAAAATAGCTCTGAAGAAAAAGGGAAGTTGACCCTTCCTTATGCATGAGAATGACATCTATCTAAATCTGTACAGAACTGTCGTAAAAAAAAAAGATAGACCACCTCACAAGTCGTGGCTCTTGTACTAAAGAATCAACATAAAATAGAAGTAGGAAAATAATGTGTTGCCCATCGCTGGTGTTGTTTGAAATGGTCGAAATCAGAAGTGAGAAGCACCTCACCTCCTAAATACGAAATGAAGCAATACAGAACTGACCTTCGCAGACCTGAAAATTTGAAGGAGATAGTATATCCGCGCTAATGTATCTCTGGGAGTACACCAATAGAATCCCTACTGCATAGCCAACTAGAACCTCTGGGAACAAGGGAAAATCCACCCCTCTCCTCGATAGGCCAGTAATGAAATATATGTCCTCCTCAGTGGGCACGTACCACTGGTTAGGACCAACCTAGAAAGCCTATAGATGGGCATTCCACTTGCGAATAAGATGTCGCAAACACAAACCATGGCCGTTTACGGATGTAGCCTCCTCATATAACTTGAGGAGGCCTACTTGCCTTAGGATCCCATGCATAGTTGCTATAATAGGGCGAGGATACACATCTCTCTCCCTCTCTTGTGCCTCCCATAGGCGAACCATGTTATATTGGTCTACCTTTTGTTGGTGGTGTTCCCTCTCTTCTGTCCTTTCACGTCGTTGAATGATTCACATATTAAATACAATTTTTTTATTAAATGAGACATGTATTTAGGAATATACATATATAATTTTTTTTGAAAAAAAAAAAGTCGATGCACCACAAAAAACAAACATGCACCGATAATGGTGCGTCTTTTTTTGGTCGCGCACTAGAGGCAGTGCATGAGAAAATTTTCTAGAGAGGCAGTGCACCTGCAAATTTTCAGTGCACTGCCCTCCTGAAATCACTACATAGTCAACGGTTCAGTCATTTACTAGGCCACATTGTTTACCATGTCGAATTGCTGGAATATGGTGCGCTGACAAAATTACTCGCCCTAGGGTGGATATTTCCGTCAACGCACTACATTCCCACTATTCGGCACTTTTTCTAAATTTAAAAAATCACGGCACGTTGTTTAGGTATCGCCTCTGAACCGGTGCAGATACCACTAGCATCGGTCGCAGTGTAGCCTGTAAATTTACAAGCAGCACTACGAACAGGTGCACGCTGAACGGCTCGAGTGCACTGCGCAGGATTTTTTATTTTTTTTAAAAAGAAGGTGAATTTTAAGATATTTTAAAAAACTAATCTACTAAAAGGTTTCATTATGGAAAAACAAGGAAAATACTTGTACATTTGGCCATCGAGGAGGCATATTGGTTGTAGAATTTGCAAAACTAAATTTTCCCACCGTTTTGAAAAATTCAAAATGGATATGGTGGGCAATGGATAGCAGCAATGCATGAAATGGGAGCATCGATGGTAGGGCGCGTCACACAAGGTAAAGTTTCACTAGTGCTTCAGAGCTCTAGAGCAATGAAAATTGAAAAATGCGAATTTTTGGCCATAAATTTTTTTTTTATTTAACCTTGTTCTGGTGCGCGGGTTTTATAGGCGCACCAATGTAGTTTCTTAAAACCGCACCAGGATGTTTCAGTTTTGGCATAGGGTTTTAGGATGCATCAATGCATAATATTTGTAAAGTATTGGTGCACTACAATAATAAGATGCACTGGGTGGGTTTGTACCAAGCGCATGGTGTCTCGGTGTGCCAATGTTTTGTGCAGACCAGTGTTGTATCTAGTTGAATGCACTGGTGCGGTTTAGGATGATAAATGCACCAGAAGAAAAACATCCGCAAAATCCTCGACCCACCAAATTCCTCTAGTAACATCCACTACAAACGGATGTCTGGGGTATTTTTATAAGGGGTTTCTGAAAAACATCTGCTAGAGGGTATGTTCCTTGTAGTGTTATGAGTGAATTCTGTACAGAGATTTTATATAGGCAAGTCTGTTACGCCCCTATTCTCTGACATTTGGCAGTCCTCATAGTTAACAAGGATGAAAATTTTTCATGTCACATGCACAGGGATGGAAATGCCACCCGCTCCATTTAATAGTCTCCCAGTCACAAGGTGGAAAGCACATGGCCCCAAGCCACCATATTATTCATACCTCACCCGCATTGGGGGGGAATATACAAGTTAGATATATAAAAGAAACATATGTAAATTACAAAATATTTCAATCATTATATTTTTTTTCATTTATTTATTTTGAATATATATGTGTGTATATTAATTTTTTATTTATATCATAGAAAATTATATAAATATATTTATTTATAAATAGTTATAATGGAAGTATAATATTTCATTAATAAAAATATATGTATATTTATTAAAAATTATTTTACTCTTTAAATATTGTTGACATTTATTATTTTTGAATATATATATATATATATATATATATATATATATATATATATATGATGATGATGATGACGATCATTAATGTCCACTAAAACCAATGAAAAATATGTATAAACACAATTATATTTTCACATTATATATAGATAAGAGTGTCTTGGGGAAATTACGTGGGATGATTTCCAACATTAAATTATCAATACAGGGCTCATAAGCTTTGAGGTGCAAGTGGAGGTAACATAGGATCAGAGCATCTAACCTAAACTAGGGTAAGAAATCAACTTGTTGTTTAAGTACAAAAACAAATCATTTTAAACACTATTTCTCTTACAGTAAAAGTACTTCAACTTATAAAATGCTAATTACAGCATTCAAATTATGTTTAAAGGAAAACACTCATTTATCTATTTGAATGTTGATCATAACAGAGACATGAACCTAAATTAAGCTCAGTAAATTTTGAAACCTCAAAAAAACTGATGAATGAAAGACTGAAATCAAACTCCGGAGTTATCTAATTCAATTCAATCAAAGAAAGACATTCAATCAAATTTCTTAAACATATAAAATTCTAAAAATAATTCCTAAGTAATATAAATTAATGATGCCCAAAGAAACCGAAATATTCTATTAATAAACCTATAAAATTGACCACCTTATTTAATGATGGAAAGAATCCTAATTCCTCCTCTATTTCTAATTATAATTACACTACTTATTCACCATCAAATTTGAAAGGAACTTTAACTAATGTTCGAAAAGAAATTTTAACTACTATCTATGATGACAAATTTAAGAAATCCTAACTATTATATGCAAATGAAACACAATTAAAATGATTGCATACATTCTGAAATCAAAGGCCTAAATCATAACAAAACTTCTATGCGATCTTGCAATTCATATTTAAGTACAGAACATAATCTACATTGCAATTCATATTTAAGTAGAGAACAGATTAAAGTACATAATTGAACAAACTATTTAAATTGATCAACCACATGCTACGTTATGACGAATTAACATGGTAAACTAATTTTGAATCTAAACTAACTATGAACTTGGTTCCAGAGGTGGTGGGCCCTTGCCACGCCTGGAGCAGGGTGAATTAATTCAGTAGAACGAAATTTGAAATGAAATCATAATGACTCACATCATAATAATGTTGGGACTTGTATTAAATCATAGCGTTGGCATACAAAGTCTAGAATATTACATCACTATCATCGCTCAACAATCCCTACTATGATTGCGTGTATCTTCTGATCCTCCCCTCTACATATTGATCCCTTTCTCCTCTACGTAACTCCCTTACTCAGCTCTTTACATCTTCTTCAATAAATAAAAATCATTGCTATTTTATCGTAAGAAATCATAAAAACAAACTAAAACATGTTGTATTCAATCCTTCTAGAGAGCTATGGTTGGGCTTATTCTAATACACGCAAAAATGAAGGAACCAATTTCTCTATTTATCACAAGGTCGTTCAGCAGAAGGCATGCACAACCGAACCCAAATTGACTATTTCAGGCTCAACCGGAATTGACCGGACACGTTTAGATTGTCCTGTACTTAAGAAGTGATGGAATACCCCCCTAACCATAACTTCCTCATAATGTCAAAATTTTAAAAACCATTACTGGGTTACCTGAATTGGGGTGCTCTAAACAAAACCCGTGTGTTGCAATTTCAAGATTCTTCACCATTTGATAAAAAGATTCATATTTTCACCTATAGTAAGTTATGTTCCGTACTCAACTTGTAGTAACTGACTTGTGGAGAATTTCGGCAATAGAACCCTGTGACAAATGAACTTAGTGAAACCATCATTAGTAAATCATAACTAAATAATCTATAATCATATAAAATCTTAATATATCTAATGATAATCAACCACAGGCGTATGATGTGATTTAGTGATAAGTGATCGAATTATGATTGTAAGTGAGTGTAAAGGTGTCGAAATAAATGCTATGAATGGCAGCAAAATATAGTGGAAAATTGGGCCTATTCGAGGCCCAACGTCCCCCAATGCCTGAGGATTTTCATGTCCTCATGAAAACAAATCTCTTTCTAATTTGACATATTCTTAACATTGTTTTGGTCTTTTGGGGGACAACATTTCTTGGACATGTAAAGGTGTTGGTTATTGTGGAGCATCACTGCTTTGAATACTTGCAGGTGTTGGTTCTTCTGGAGTAACACTCTTCATATTTAATATGTCACACTAATTTACTAAGAAATACAAATTGAGTATAAGAAATGAATGGACGAGGGAGAGATGATGGATGAAATGAGGTGGTGATGAATATGGAGAATCGATGGTGGCATACTCTTGCATCGTAATGCCAATGTCTACAGGTGGTTTCCTTTATCATTTCAAGGCAGTAATCACTTCATCCCAGTTCCTGTTATCATGGAATTATAAGACACCATAGAGACTGTTTTTATTAATGCACCATAAGGCTTATCTTTTACATGGTCTTGTTATCAGAGTTTATGCATAATAAATGGAAGGAAATAGAAGGATAATGGTTTATGAAGGATGAAATGCATGGAATTAGAAGTGGTAAATCATTAATCTTCTTTAACCTTCTAATGAATTAGAGAATCATAAGCCAAATTTACCACAAGTTTTACATTTGTTGTTGATGTGCCCAATGCTTCAAAATGAAGTGGAGGATGGAATTGCTCGAGCTGATGTGACTGCTGATATGATTTGCTAAAGAAGGCTAAAGGATAAGATGAAGAGCTGACGTAAAGTTCCCCTTCTCCCCCATGCCTAAGGATTTGTATGTCCCCAAGAAATTGAAGAAAGGTGACTTCTGTTGCAAATGATAATGGAAATGTGATACAAAAATCCAAACAGTTGCAAATCTATGTTGAGATCACCAAAACCATATAGTCTTCAACCACTACACACCAGTGTGCAATCTTTCTTATGTGAATAAATGGTGTTAGCGTCGAACATAGAAGAATCATTGGATTACAGACCATTGATGATGTCATTAACCAATGCGAGATATCCCACCTTTGATGTCAATGAGAATCAAGGCACCAAGTACATTCTACTAGCCATGAATGTATTTGTCGAAGTTGAATGGACTGTAGAATTTATCCACCAAGAAACATTGATGTATTTCCTTAGTAGATGACAAGGATACTTTCCATTAAGGCATCCACGCTCCTAGGTACCTTATCTAACCCTAACCATGGTCCTATATGATGTGTCGATGTCAATGGGACAAGGCGCGTTGGAAGGTGGGCCTTAAGGAATCCCACATCAACCAACTTAAGTACAAACATAATAACTTAAAAGATACATTATTTGGAGAACCCATACAAATTTACAAACTTTATTGGGAGCCTTCCTACCATTTACTTGGTTTTCAAGAAAAATCCCTACCAAGTTGCACCAGACCAGTTGGTTTTCACAAAAGGAATTATTTTTTTCTTTACTATTTTCATTTATTTATTTATTACAATACTAACTTTCCTACTATACTAGAGAAAATATGTCCTCGTTCAAGTGAAATAGAAATTCCAATGAAGCCATGTGCGAATTAGGTACAAGGATAAGTTCATGCTCAAATTTAACATATAAACTTTAGAATATACATGAGCATGAAAGATCAACAGTTTTGAAAGGTGATACAAAAATTATTTGAAGATGAGAGTGGTACTTTGACTAGATTATGATCTGGAACCAATTCTCAATGTAATCCTAGTGGTATTGTCTCATTTCTTATTTTGGACCACTCTGAAATTCCTCCTCAGTTGTGCTAGGAAAACTTGGATAAATTGGTCTCTGGAATGCATACAAGGCTTGTTGTTGGGCATGGTGAAAGTTCCTCAATCTCAGGTTCAACCGAATGATCCTCGTCAGATTTGGTACATGATTTCTCAATATCCTTTGTAGATAGGCAAGAGGAATAAAGGGAGACTTCAAAATAATTTTTTGGCTGTGGAAAGATAGATAATTTCATGTATGCGGTCAAGATGAACTCTTCCTGAGAAGAAGACACCCCGGCTACTATTAGGATTTGAGAATGTGTTTCGAGGGACATTCTTCAAACTCTCAATCATTCTTAAATTTATCCTACTCGTTGATGATCCCTGTCTCACAACATGGATTAGAAAAAAGGGTTGTTACAACACCCCAAAAATGTTTTGTATTTAAAGATCTTTGAAATTCTAACATAAATGAATAAAAACTGGTAATTGCAATAAAACTCACCAAACTTTCTTACTCAGACAACCAAAATTTTGATCAACCCCACCATAGTGGATGTGTGGCTCTTCACTCATGTCTTACCGTACACTCCCTGCCCTTTGATTATCCTGCAACTAAGATCACACAAAAAACTTGTGAAAGCAATTAGTCTCTAATCCATTTAGCACCTCCATGTAAACGACACTAAACATGTTGGGGAAATTATGTGTTATAATTTCCAACATTAAATTATCAATCCAAGGCTCATAAGATTTGAGGCGCAAGCGCAGGTAACGCATGATCAAAGCATCTAAGCTAAACTATGGTAAGAAATCAACTTCTTCTTTAAGTACATAAAAAAAATCATTTCAAACACTACTTCTATTAACAGTAAAATCACTTTGACTTATAAAATGATAATTACGAGATTCAAATTATGTTTAATGGAAATATTCATTTATCTATTCGAATTTTGATCATAACAGAGACATGAACCTAAATTAAACTCAGTAAATTTTGAAACCTCAATCAAACTGATGAATACAAGACTGAAATCAAACTCTAGAGTTCTCTAATTCAATTCAATGAAAGAAATACATTCAATCAAATTACTTAAACATATAAACTTCTAAAAATAATTCTAAAGTAATCTAAATTAATGATGCCCAAAGAAATTGAAATCTTCTATCAATAAACCTATCAAATTGACCACCTGATTTAATTCTAGAAATAATCATAAATGTTAATTCATCCTCTGTTTCTAATTATAATTACATTACTTATTCACAATAAAATTTGAAAGGGACTTTAACTATTGTTCAAAAATCAATTCTAACTACTCTCTATGATGAAAATTTTAAGAAATCCTAACTACTATATGCAAATGAAACACAATTAAAATGACTGCATACACTTTGAAATCAAAGGCCTAAATCATAACAAAACTTCTACTAGATCTTGCAATTCATATTTAAGTACAGAACATAATCTACCTTGCAATTCAGATTTAAGTACAAGACAAATTTAAGTACAAAATTAAACAAACTATTTAAATTGATCAACCACATGTTATGTTATGAGGAATTAACACAATAAACTAATTATGAATCTAAACTAATTATGAACCTGGTTCCAGAGGTGGTGGGCACTTTCAATGCCTAGAGTAAGGTGAATTAATTCAGTAAAATGAAATTTAAAATGCAATCATAATAACTCACATCAGAATAATGTCGGAACTTGTATTAAATCACAGCTTTGGCATACAAAGTATGGAATATTACACCACTATCATCGCTCGATAGCCCCTACTATGCTTGTGTGTATCTTCTGCTCCCCCCCTCTACGTAGTCCCCCCTATCTTCTCTACGTACCTCCCTTAGCTCTTTACATATTCATATATAAATACAAATAATTCATATTTTATCATAAGAAATAATAACAGTAAACTAAAACATGTCGTATCCAATCCTTCTATAGAGCTATGGTTGGGCTTATTCTAATCCACGCATAAATGGAGAAACCACTTGCTATGTTTATCACAAGGTAATTCAACTGAAGGCATGCACAAATGAACCTGAATTTACCCGTTTAGGATCAACCTGAATTGAACTTACACGTTTAGATGGTCCCATACTTAAGAAGTGTTGGAATATTTTATTTTATTTTTGGTAATTGATGCTAAACTATATTAATTTGAAAATAGAACAATACATGTGCTACAGGCTCAGTTGGTATGTTGCACTTAACAAATACTAGGCTTTGTTGTGCAAGTATGGGGCTACCTCAGTGGAGGAAACTGGCCTGGAAAAACATGAAACAGAAAATTACAAATTGTGCCATAGCACCAGTGAAAATAGAAGTTATGTGAGAATAACAAGCATGTAAAAAAACTAAGAAGAGATGAGTTGCAGCGCAGTGATGAGTCTTCTACATCATCATCGCAATATGGATCTTCCTCCATGACGGAACATGTCTATGCCTATGCAGTGACTTCCTCTTCAGTAGTGGGTTGATGCAGAGGTCTGGAGACATGTGTGCAGAGGATGGGTGCCACCGGGTACTCAGCATCCGAGACTCACGTCCAGGTGCCTTCCAAGTCCACTATCCAAATGTCTGTGTCATCCCCATCATCTTCCTATGTCGGAAAAGGCTTAGTCTTGTGGGGCAAGGGGTGCTCCTAGTGCGCAATGGTGAATTTCCTTGGTCCACTTCTGCCTCTTTGCATTACATGAGTAGGGGTCTCCTCCTCCTGGTCATAGTCAGGGATCTGGGGGGGCTCTCTAACATGACTACCCGAGGAGGAACCTTCAACAGATTCCAAGCGATTATATGGCCCCCGGTGGTAGCAACCAAGCAACGCACTGCTCTGGCCTCCTCTTATGGTTCTTTGGCAAAGTTTAGGATCCATGGTCAGATGAAGCAGAGGATTGATAGGGGTTTGAGAGGAAGGGAGGAGCAGCTCTGACCTGAGACGGGAGGTGCGCAGCAAGGTGCTATTAGACAACGAGTTACGTTGATGGGGGATGCATAGCAAGGGGCGTAGGATAATGGGAGAACCCAGGCTGATGAAACTAGCAAGGTAGGTGGAGCCTAGGTGAGACGCGCAATCAAGGGGTGTGCAGCTCAAGGGATTTTGCGCAGCACAAAACTAGAGGGAGGCTCCACGGCAAACTGGGCACGTAGGAGGGATGGAACTGAAACACCAAAAAAACCATAAGGAGAAGACTGTGAGTCACTTTGTGTTGTAGACCCTTCCCTTTAGTAGGTTTGTGACACATGCAAATATGTTGAGCATTATTATGCCTTGATCACACCTGCATGCTGTAACTGTTTTCATTAGAAGGCATGTGCATAGAGTTATGGCCAAACATCATATATGTCCAAGTGATCATTCAAGATATTGCAGCAGAGAGGTGCCCCAGAGGGGATTTTGTTTTCTTAGTGTGTCTTCATGATGCCCGGTCTCTGTCATCTCATGTGAATGATTGCAGGAGTGTGGATCCACGTCGAGTGAAGGCCTCCATTTTAGATCTTCATCATCTCGACCATGGGAGAGACTGTTTTCATGCATACTTATATTGTCACCTGCATCCAAGGAGAGAATATATTTTTGGATAAGAGTTTTGCATTCTCTTCTTAGAGAATCATCCTCAATCTAGGTGAGATTGGAATAATGCAACTCTCTATGAATTTCCATGTCCTTGTTCATGAGGAGGTCCGCAACAATGCTTTCTTTCTTGCGCACATGGTGAAACTTTATTGCCATGTGATTTTGTATTAGTTGTTCTAGGAGCTTGAGCCTGTTCGCAAGCCTCCAGCTGGTGAATACCTTTGTGGAGGTTGAGACATGGAGAATTCTTAAGGCCACTAGAGTTATAATTTTAAAATATCCCTCAATTTCTAGGGAAAAATGGTTGAACTCAACTGATCTGGAGATGCTCTGGATGACCCCCTCAAACTCTGTTGAGTTGTTGTTGTCCCATCCCATATTTCCAAAGTAGATCAGAAGGGGCTCGCCCTGGGATTTCCTGAAGATACCTCTGAATCCTGCATTTCCGAGGTTGCCTTTGGAGGCGCCATCGAAGTTAAATTTGAATATGCCATTTGGGGGTGGATTCCATTTTCAGTAGCGGTGGTTCTTTCTACGTTCCTTCGGGGATTGGCTAGGGGGGTATTTATGCTCATATGCCAGTTGCTCCATATGTTATGCTCCATAGTAGAGGTGGGGAGATCCTGCTTACTCCGGGAAATAATGGTCAGGATTTTAGTGAGGTTGACATGTATCCTTGCCCATATTAGCTCTTGATTGGATACCTTGTATTTAAATATCCGACTGTTCCTTTCTTTCCATATGTTCCAGATCAGGAGGCCCAAAATTATATGCGAGAGTCTATTCAGAAGGTTGTTGGAGTATGGGTTTTCCATCCACCTGCTAATGGTGTTGATGATGTTTCCCCTTTCTCTGTTGGTGTGTTTGCATAGGATTTCTATTCTATCCCACAGGGCGTTGGAAGTAGGGCATAGGTCCAAAAAGTGGTTGATGGTTTCAAAATTCTCCTGGCATAGAGGGAATCTTGAGGGACCTACAAACCCTCGATTCAGTAGATTCTCCCATGTGAGAATGTGTCGTTTATTGAGAAGCCATAAAAAGGTGGCTACTTTGGGCCAGAGCTTTCTAGACCATATCTTCTTCCAGTTGATATTGTATGGATCTAGGTTCTGCTGTTGTAAGAGGTTGTAGGCTTCCTTGGTGGAGTAGTTGCCACCTGGCGTATGACCCCATCTAAGGATATCAGGTCCTGGTTGGGCTGTAATTTTTCTTTTAGTTATTAGCTCCTCCCAAATTTTTGTGTGATTTTCATTGTTCTAGTCTTCTTTCCAGCTGTCAGTGTGAATCCAGTTCCTGTATCCTTCAGTTGTGTCATTGGTCGAGAAATATTTTACACACTTCCACTGCCTTGCCTATAATGTTGTGATCCATAGGGGTCTAGGAAATATTGAGGAGAGACTAGGAAGTTCCTGCCAGGAGTCCTCCTAGAATCGGGCTTGAGTACCACTGCGCAGCTCCCAGAGGTTGTGGGTTTGTATCAGGTGTTTTTGGTTGCTGGCAACTTTCCATATTTGAGATCCTCCTAGCTCTATGTTGAATTTAATAAGGTCCTCCTTGGTCCAGTTGCTCACATATTTGGTTCCCACAGATTAGCCCAAGGCGTGTGAGGGTTAGAGACCCATTTAAACACCAAATACTAGCTCCCATGATATTGTTAATGTGCTCTGGGTCACATGGCCCTAGCCCCTATGACATTTTGGCATGCAAACTTATTTCCAGCTGACTAATACCCATTTACTTTTCTCTTTGGTTGTTCCCCATAAGAAAGTCCTTTTTAGTTTGCGCATAGCTTTGAGGACCCATTTGGGGGCTGTGAGTACAAAGAAGAGGTAGATGGGGAGAGACTGCAGAACTTCTTTGATTAGAACCATGCGGACCGCTATATTGAGAGAGCGATGGGTCCAGTTGGATAGCCTGGTTTCCCTTTTTTTCAGCAGTGCTTGCCATGAGGAATGATTAATGGTTGTGGCTATGAGAGGGGCACCAAGGTATTTGGAGGGAAAGGAGGCTATGGAGAAGCCCATAATGCGGGAAACATTGCGCTAAGTGATAGGGGAGTATGGAAGAAGAAGATTTTATACTTTCCAGGGTTGACCTCTGTGCCAAAAGCTTCAAAGAAACATTCTAGCAAATATTTGAGGGAACAGGCTTCTTGGACCGAGGGATATCCTATGATCATATTTTTGTCCACAAATTGTTGATGAGACGTGGGGGTAATATTTTGAAGGGGTATACCTTATAGAGTGCCTAAATGGATAGAGCTTTTGAGTAGATGGCCCAACCCTTGAGCCATAATGATAAAAATGAAGGGTGAAAGGGGATATCCTTGTCTGATACCTCTTGAGGAATTGAAGGTTTCTGATGGTATACCATTGAACAAGATGGAAAGAAAAGGGGAAGTTATAAGGCTCATGATCTATCCTACCCAGGTGTGGCTGAAGCCAAAGGCTAGGAGGACATGTTTTATGTAATCCAAAATGAGTTTGTCAAAAGCCTTGGATAGATCGATTTTGACGATCATACTAGGTTTTTTGGTGGTTTTGAGAGAATGAATCACCTCATGGATTAAAATGATTCCATAAAGTATTTTTTTTCCTTCTACATAGCCTGTTTGCTCCGGGGAGATGATCAGGGGAAGGAGCTGCTTCATTATGTTAGCAATAACTTTGGAAATTATCTTCTAAAAGGCATTGCAGAGTGCTATAGTCCTTACTTACTTGACGTAGCATCATTGTCTTCTTTTGGTACGAGAGTGAGGAAGGTGGTGTTGAGAGTCGGGAGGAGCCACTGAGTGGTGCACGATTCCTCAACGATACACCAAACCTATTATTTGATGGTTTCCCAAAATAAGTGGAAGAAGTTGGTGGTGAATCCGTCAGGGCTAGGAGCTTTCCCTTCCTTCAGCTGGAACTACTTGTTCCACCTCAGCAAGAGTGGTGGCTTTAAGCAGCATCCGATTGTGTTCTTCCCTGATTGGTTTAGGTATATGCTAGGTGATTTTTCCTATTGCCTCATGCCTCTGATGATTGGGTTCTTGGAGTATGTCCTTGAAGTGGTTTCACATCTCCTCCGTGATGTCCTCTTGCTTTTCCAGAAATTCTCAATTTTGATTTTTGAGAATTGTGATTCTATTATGCATCCTGTACGGAATGGTGGAGTGATGGAAAAACTGTGTGTTTCGTTCTCCATCTTTGAGCCAGCAGATCCTTGATTCTTGTTTCCATAGGATCTTTTCCTGGCTTCTTCTCTCTCCCATCTGGGTTGTTAATATTTTCTATTGGTTCTCTGAATCTATCGAGCGGCCTTCTGTGATGATTGTTTGTTGAAGATTCTTCATTTTCTCTTCCAGATCTATTTGATCTTTGAAGATATTTCCGAAGGTGGTTTTGTTCCACACCTTTAGTTTCCCTTTGAGAATTTTGATATTTTTCTGGAACTCATGTATTTTTGTTCCTTCCAGTGGTGAAAGGGAGGACCACTAATCTGAGACCATTTCCTTGAACCCTGGATGTCTGAGCCATTCGTTTTCAAAGCGGAATGGTTTGGGCGTAGGCATGCCTAGTCTTAACCATTGAAGTTGTATCAGCCAGTGGTCAGATCTTGTGGCTAGGATAATGGTGGCTACAAGATCACCCCCCAAATGTATGAAGTCTTCCGTGATGAGAAACCAGTCCAATATGGAGGCAAATTGGTGGGTACCTCCTCTTTTATTATTCAAGGTGAAGATTCCATTGGAAGTTTGTAGAGCTATGAGGTGGTTGTCTTGGATGAAGTTCTTGAATCCATTTTTGTCCATGTCTAGATGTTTCATTCCTCCCTTTTTTTCCTGTAGATTGGTTATCATATTGAAATATCCTCTAAGAGTCTAGAGTGGTAGAGATATTTGTTTATTGAGCTCAACAATGTTCTCTAGAATCTCAGTTTTCTGTTGGAGATTCTGGGGAAAGTAGACATTCCTTAGCAAGCCATGGATGTTCGTTCCAATAAGGTGATAGTTGGCATGAATGAAATGCATATTGGCATGATATTTCTCTAGGGCGATGATTTGGCGGTTCCAGATGATTTCCAATCCCCCTGAAGCTCCATTGGCATCTACCACTATTGTTCTGCATCCTTTCCATATATTTTTGAAGATAGTTTCCAGAGTGGACCTCGAGCATTTGGTTTCTTTCATGTAGAAAATTGCAGGGTGTTCCTAAGCGATTCTTTTCTTGATGATCATGTTCTTGGTGGGGCTATTGAGCCCTTTGATGTTCCACGAGATGATCTTCACTAAGGGAGCTTGGTAGAGTAGGAGTAGAATCGGGTTAACTTGGGGAATTTCCCAGATTCTACCATTTCTTTGTCCATTACTACTGTTCTTTGCAGCACTATTTTCCGGCCTCTTTTGCAGGATTATTTCATGAAGTATTTTGTATTCATGAGTGTACCACCTTGAATTTCTAGAGAGGGGAGTTGTTGTGCTCGGGTGAGGATTTCTTCCAGCTTCTAGATCTGCTACTAGAATATTGAGTGAAAGTCCTTCTTATTGCATGCATCCTCTAACCCTATGAGATCTAGGCCCTCAAGGTCAATGCTCTCTAGCTCTTCCTCCATGGCTTATGGGATTAGATCGAACACCTGTCCTTTGTCCTTCGATGCAAAGTTATCCCCTGCGTTGATAGGGGTTTGGGGTTTCAGAAAGACCTCTGGTTGGATCTTGTCATGTTGCTTCTTTTAGGTTTGGGGCTACTACTGTGAGGTTCGCCCTGCCGCTTTGGAAGGTTCGTTCTCATTCTCACTTAGTTGATTTAGGACTGCGAAGCAATTGCTATTCACAGGGACTTTTTGTTCTGCTTAGAGTTGGTTCTCATGTTTTTCCTTTCATTGCTTGCTACTTTCGTAAACCCTTCTGTTGCTTGGTCATTTGGTTCATTATCAGTTGTTTCTTTTTCATTTAGAGGAAAATATCTGAATATGTGCCCATGTTGATGGCAACTCTGGCGTCTGAAAGAAACATGTTCATAATCTATAGTTTGTATCCATTCAAAATCATCATGCAGCAGACTTACCTTGCCTAGTAGCAACTCCGCTATGTTCATTTAGACATAGATTCATGTGTATGTCGCATAAATATTGATCTTTGTTTCCTTTGTTGTCTTGATGGATTCTCCTAGGGCATTGCCTATGGCCCTTAGGATCAAATCATTCCAGTAATCCAGAATAGAGTTGGATCCAGACTAGGGCCCCTGTGAAATCTTGTTTGTCTGGGTTGAAGCGCTCAGCTCAATGGCAAAGGTATAAGCCTTTTGAGTTGACGAACTAGGGTCCTCCATCCATGATCCTATTTTTGTCTTCAATACATGTGAATATCACATTGAAGAAGCCTTTGGCACACAACTGAAGGTTGATGTGACCCTTGGGCTTCCATTTAGAATCTATCCATCCTCAGATGGATTTTTTCAGTGGGCCAGAATCCCATGAACTTGCCTATGAATGCATGATCCTTCATGAACTGTATTCTTTTGTTGATGCAGTGCGCAGGGAGCTTGATCATGGCTCTTTTGGTATCCTTCAGAATGCATGTGCTTGATGTGATATTTACTGCTTCTACTGTTGGTGTGGATGTATATTGTGTTGTGGGAGTCACCCCTGTTGTGTCATGAGGCAGGCCATAGTTTTGTTGACTGTCAATGTCAGACCCTACAGCCGCCCCTGTGGGAGGTTGCCTTGTGGTAGGGCGAGCAATAATCCAACCACTAGTTTCTGTCATAGGTGAGCCTCAAGGCTTACCAGGAGAGTGATCATGACCTAAAGAGCTGGGTGGGAGATCTGCCTAGGGCAACATGCGTTAAAACCTCCAAACCCTATGTCATAGTAGTCAGCCTGGTGCAGAAAAATATTTTTCATTATAGAAGTGTTGGAATATTACCCTGACCATAACTTCCTCATAATGTCGGATATTTCCAAACCGTTTCTAGGTTACTTGAATGAGGGCGCTCCGAACAAAACCCGCGTGTCTAAATTTCAATATTCTTCACCATTTGATCAAAAAATGCATATTTTCATCTACATCAAGTTTTGTTCCGTACTCAACCTCCAAAAACTAACTTATGGAGAATTTCGGCAATAGAACCCTGCGACAAATGAACTTAGTGAAACCATCATTAGTAAATCATATCTAATCATACACAAGCTTAATAAAACTAATTATAATCAGCCACAAGGCGTAGAATGTGATTTGGCAACAAGTTATGGAATTATGATGTGAACTAAGTGTAAAGGTGTCAAAATTTAAGTTATGAATGGCAGTTATATATAGTGGAAAATTGGGCATATTCAAAGCCCAACAAAGTGATATATTATATAAAAGAGTTACAACTAATTTTAGCATTATATATATATATATATATATATATATATATATATATATATATATATATTTCAATTTTTGTGGTATGTCATCAAACTTTAAATTTGTTTAACACAAACCAGGTGACTTAGATAATAATATTATTACATCTTTTATTATTCCTTATTCCTAGTTTCTTTTTATTATTATTCAATTTTATTATAATGATTCTATGTATTTGACTTTATCACTATTATGATAGGATTATTTTTACTAGTCTAGATCCATCTTAACTCAGAATCTATCAAGAGCTTAAAAGGATCAAACTTATTTTTACTTTAAAATAGGTTTGCATTTCACCAGATTTGATCCTTCTTGAGACCGCATAAGGTTACTTGTTTGTTGGCTTTGAGATGAATGCTTGGCCTTGCACGGTTTTGGCTAAGGCATGATGGACCCAATTTGGTGATGCATGGTGCATTTGGTCGGACAATGAATTGGACGACACACATTGTTCTATTGCTTCTGACGACTCTCGGTAACAATTTGGGTGCACCCACCTATCGTATTGGATAGAGCAACTTGCCTTGGATGGAGATTCCTTAACCGATGAAAGACCGGGATGCATTCTGCATGGTGTCTATAGATTCCATGGAGATGTGTTTCGAGGAAGTGGGAAATGGGGCAGTTCCTTGCGTAGACCTCGCGGAGTTGGCTTCAAGTTGTTTGGGTTTTTAGGGGCAAGTAAAGCTTGGCTTTCAGCAAATGGTACACTAGAAAGTGAGCCAATACCAAAAAATGGGCTAGAGACTCACCAAGTTAGCCATGTTTTTACGAAAATGTGTAGTTCATATTGGTTTTAGGAAAAAAGTTTTAGAGGATTGTTTGCTCTAAAAGAGGACTCGCGAGTTCCTTTGGAATCGGAGCATGTAAGGTTGGACATGTTCTATTCATGCGTTTGGTAATTTGTCGAAGGTTTATACAAATCTTTTCATTCGATGGAGGAATTGGTTCAGACTTAAGATTGAAGTTTGGTATCAGAGTTGGCAGTTCCCTTCTGGGACAAACTGGTCAGGCTAGTCAAACATATAGGCTTGTTGTGACAGACCATTTTGTGGAAAACTATTGGCTATGTGCAAGATTTTTATAGTAGTCGTGTTTGGCCTATGGTTCAATTTGTAAAGGTCATTGTTTCCATACTTTTGTAAATGAATGTTAATGGTTTTTCCTTGGTGCACTTTTTCCAGAACCCAACACCTTGGTTATTGTAACTCTTTTTATTAACTTGGCTACTAATGGTTAAAGTGGGTTTTGTTCAGTCGAAGGCGCAATTTTTACACTCTAAATAATTATGTATTTTGTATTGTTGTTAGTACCAATTTGATGTCTTGGTTACATGGTTGATTTTCTAATGGCGCATGATTAAGTGTTGTGTAATGGATAACTTCGGTGATGAATGAATAAGTGTTTGATGATGTAACTTCGTGTAAATGGGTGTGTCGGTTAAGTATGGGGTTCCTGGTTAGGCATATTTGGGTGGTTTGATCCGTGTTTTTTCCACCCTAATGGATTCACGCATCCAGTATGACACAGAATTAGAATATAAAAGTGAATAAACAGAGTATTGTCTAGGCTTGTTACAGTGACCACCTGATGGGATTCCTCATTATAGTCATCGTTCTGTATAGATGGTTCTTCAATTTTTTCCAGATACAAGTCCATGTGTTTGAATTAGCTACGGATAAGAAAAGTTAGAGCATAGAGTGATTGCCTGTTTTTTTTTTTTTCAGAAGGAAAAAAACGCTGTATATATTAAAAGAAATATATGACAGTACATGATCATCGATACAATCTCAAACTGTTAATTAAAACAGCGAGAAATCCCCATATACCAAATACATCCAGAATGAACTTCTGATTGCCTGCTTATTTATATGTATTATCTATAATAACGGGCATTCCTGGAGTTCAACCCTATATTTTTGTAACCATTCACAGAACATAGATTAGGAAAATAAGGAGAATCACTATGATTTTATACAAACTTACATGTGCTTATAAATAATCATCAGTGAGTGGTTTGTGCTATGCATTATATTGGTTCAATTACCATAGGTTCGTGTACTTAAGATAACTCAATGAATAAAGGCTGGTAAGAGCTTCTACTATTGATTACTACTATATCTAGCTTGATTACTAATACACATATAAGCCTTGCTAACCTTAAGGAGCTAAGAGTGGGTTAGGAAAGTCATGTGAGCCGAGTCGTGAGTGTACAATTGGGAGTTCCCCATAGGTGGGCGAGAAAGTAACATTGATCCGATCGATCCGGCTGGATTGAGCAAAGAAAAAGTGAGAAGCACAAGATTCACCAGAATAAAGGACTATTCAAAAATGCTGAGAAATTAGTCACTTACTACTACCTTTCATGGAAATGGCCATAGGTGAATGACTTACTTAATGCAGTTGAATCCAAAAAATGATATCTAATATAATGCACTGTCGAAACCCCTCATACTTAAAATGATATTTGTGTCAAGCCTAAATAATCAAAAAAAAGAAGAAGAAAGGGTCAAACTTAAATAATCGAAACAATTAATTCTAAGAACTTAAAAATAAACACTGTTTTGATTATGAAACAAATATTATATTTTTTCAAGTTTAACCATTTATTAGTTTTATTTATTTTTAAGTTTTTAGAATTAATTGTTTCGATTATTTAAGTTTGACCCAAATATTATTTATATTTTATTGTTTTGATTATTTAGGTTAGACCCAAATATTTTTTATTTAAGTTTGATGATTTATTATTTTTATTTATTTTTAAGTTTTTAAAAATAATTGTTTTTGTTTTTTAAGTTTGACCCAAATATTAATTTTATTTTATTATATTGATTTTATTAATTGTTATATTTTTTTGATTATTTAGTTTTGAGGTTAATATTATTTTTATTTTTATATTTTGATACTCATTTCAATAAAATTTTCCTTTTGATTAATTAATTTCTTTAAAAAAAATTTCCTCTTCATCTATTTAAATTGATGCCAAGATCTGTTTCTTCATCTTGTCGTGACAATCAACCATGCTAGATGGCTCAAAACCCTTCGATATGATATGATGTGATTTTTACTTTCATTATATGGATAAGCCTAAATTAATTTATAATACATTTTATTAATATTATTGTATTATTATTATTAACGATATATATTAATAATACTAGTATATATCATTGGAAAAAGAATGAGTTGTCAAAATCTCAAGCCCAAAAACCAATGGTAAATTGATCTTTTACCTCACTTTTATTTTATTTTATTTTATTTTTGTATAATTTGACTAAGTCAAAATGTTTATATAATAGGATAGAATATGACACAAGATTCCAACATCTCTTCCATACTCGGTTAGAAAGAGTATGTAGGTGCAATTACAAAATTACAAATTTTATAGTCTAATATTTTAAGTTAACAAATAGGAAAAAAATTATATTTAAAGCATAGATAATGCAAAATTAGTGATGAAATAAAATTATTGAAAAGAAAAAATCATTAAAATTAAAAATTTATTGAAGTATATATCCTAAAATCAAGAAGAGAGTATGTATGTGCAATTACAAAATTACAAATTTTATTGTCTAATATTTTAAGTTAACAAATTAGGTATTTTCAACGTAGTAATAAATATATATATTCATATTGTCCATATACATTAGTTATAGATAATATATAATTAATAATAGATAACACTTATTGCTTGCACAACCACAAAGACTAAACCCATGACCTCTCAATAGCAAAGGTGCTTTAAATATGAGGACACCAATTAAGATAACCCTTGACCCTTGAGGCTCATATATCTGTGTGTGTGTGTGCACGGGTGTGTGTGTGATGAAAAAATGGTTTAGACAACCTTAATAAGATAATATATTATTTGAGATTCTTTACAATTTTATTTTATGCTCCAAAAGAGTTGAGAGAAGCTTTTCAAGATCAGCTTAGTTTGGATGAGTTAAAAGGTCAAGAAGGTTGCTACTATGACAAATATTTTGAAATTTAGATTTGTTTTGAGTATGTGAGAGACAAATTATAATAAATTTCTTTTTTTCCAACTCCCAATTTCACTATGGAGCTCATGAGAATTTGTTCTTATCTTAACCATGTTTATTGTTTTTACACTATTCAATACAACAAGATATTTTACATTTTTGATATGTGGGTTGATCACCTTCTAATAATATATTAATTTTCATTTATAACACCATAGATTTTCCTTAAATTATGAGATAATAATGTTTTTAGTATTATCCTAATTATCGAAAATGATATCTTGGTTTATCCCCAATGGTCTAGCCATGATTGAGAATCATTATGGCATCGTCACTGGAGCCCAACATAGTTTTGGATAAAATTTGAAGCACTTTTATGTAGCCTCTTATCTTCCATGTTTTTTAACTTCTTCTTATACATTAGATACATAGTTATAGCCATGCTCTCAATGGAGAAAAGGCTTGCTTCAATGAGTAGAATATGATAGGTTTTATTTCATATAACTTTGATATTATATGTTAAAAATTTATTCTATGTATATTATATATTTTCTCCATGAGCCTCTAGATATAAATATCACATCCATATAAAATAACAAGAGTCTCAAATGATAGTGTTTATTTTAATCCCATATATAATAATGTACTAATTTATAATTATTTTCAAGTTTATAATAATATTTCCTCCTTGAATTGATCCTTTTGTCAATGTTATAATGGAAATACATATGTTATGGTACGTGAACTCATAGTTTGCATGGGGATGCAATAAAATTTCTTTCCCAGGATGGAATATTTGGATCAAATTTTTCATAAGATGTTGTTTCTTATCTTAAGATTTATCTCAGTTTTTCTTTCTATAAAAAATATTTTTTTATAAGAAGAATTTCAAAAAATTGAACTATAAATACTCTACATTGTGGTATTGTAAAAAGATGATCATTTTATTTATGTTTCATCAATGAGGTACCCAGGTTGGCTAGAATTTGAAGGTTTAATTTAATCACTTTGTGCTACTTGTTATGTTAAATTATGTGAACAATATCATACGATTTACTTCATTTATGCATGTAGTAAGAGTTATATTGGAATAGTCACGGTGATGATTATTTATTTGCTAACCTAATACACATTATATAGAATTTATGGTAGACACATATTGGAGATGCATCTTATTGGAACTCATTATTATTTTCGATGCCAACAAATGTGTCCCCACTCGGTGAATGTAATTGAGTGGGTATGCGACCATAATTTCGTATAGGATATATCTATTATTATTATGGCTAGCATGTTTGATTCGACATTTGAAGTCAATTCTCCGATAGCATAGTAGTAAATTTGCATTATCTGAACTTAGGAAAGTTTGCATAACACTTATGGTGTAAATGCATATAACCCATATCAATTCTATGATTAGATTGTGAAGAGATTAAATCTCTCAATGTTGTGTGGAATCTTTGTTTGGATTTTATAAGTGGTGCCACAATTTTAAGAGAAATTTGAAGTAGTTAACTATATTTTGGGAGGAATCGAAAGATTTATTATATTAAATACTATTTTTTAAAAAGGAAGAGATATTAGATTTGTCTATTAGAATAAAAGATGGATTTTGGGCCATAACCATTATAACATTCCTCATGACATAGTACCTCATGAATTTCATTAATCCACAAAATGAGGATTATGTTCTCCTCGCTACTTTTTCCCCTATTCTAAAAACATTCCTACTGAAAATTTGGTAGAAAACCCCGAATAATTTATATATATATATATATATATATATATATATATATATATATAAAAGAAAATTTGACAGAGATATTATTAGTGGAACCAAACTAATTACGCTTAATCTTTATCCTGATTTTTCGGCAATTTATGTTCGTTGAACCTTCTTCCTTGTTGGATCAATACTAGTGTCACCTCCAACATATGCAGATCGACACTACTTTTCAATTATTCTGATTCTATCACCCATATTTCCATGGTCCCCAATTTTAAGTGAACTTTGGCCTTAAACTACTCCAAAGTACTCCATTGCATTACATGCTTTGTTTCTAAAAACAATGGGAAATATTTTTGTATCTGTTCTAACACATTATTTTGCTGGTGAATTATATCCAGCAATACCCCAATAGACTCCATAAATATATCCATCAGTCGATTGGATTTAGAAATCTATTATTCTAAGGGAAGGTCAACCATTATAGAAATAATCCCCTCCGCATGACAAAACAGTAAAATAATTCTCCATTTCTCACCAATAACCAGTTATAACCACTGAACACTACATAGAAAAATGGAGAGCAACCTTCGTGCACTCAACACAATCAATTTTCTATTTCATATTATTTGCAAATGGATTACATTTATAGTATATGAGAAGATTCAACAAACTCTGATAAAAACAGATCTGAACTGTTTGCAAATATACCGTGTAACAACATAACGCTATTTTCTCCATTATTCTCTAAAACCTCCCCTTAATGGAGAAATGGAGAACACACTAATTCAATATAAACATTTGTCTGCCCTGGTCTTCATTAACATTTGTACCCACTCTGAGATCTCATAGACAATGCTCTTTTCTCCACCATTTTCGAGCTACCATTCAGCCCATTTAAAATACCTTTGTTTCTGACCAGCAATGCTAAATTTGTAAGATCAAAGATTCTTGACACCCCCGAAGAAGAGTCTCGACACTAAACTATCCTATTGAAATATTTCCATCTGTGACATAACCCTGAAGAATAAATTTCAACAGTCGTATAGGAAAATATTCTAGGTACAGAATATGATCAACGATCAATCCTACAAAATGACCATTACACAAATGGATCTCATATTGTAACCTGTAGTTAACGCTCTTGAAGCCCGAAGCACAACAAGACCCATCAAGGTATAACAAATTCACACAATCAAATTAGCCAATTGTTCTCTTGACACCGAGGAACGTCGAGAACGACTAATTTAGATAATGCTGATTTGCTCAATAATTGGTTCTTCACTACACAAATCTCACAACAACAAATATAAGCTTAAAACCCACAGTATATTCCACACCACACCACACACTTGTAAATCACATTACAAAAACATGCTTTAGAAAATTTTAAGAGATGGATCAGCAGGTTCATCCTCACTTGAAGAATCTTCAAATATTGCATCAGGTGAATCTTCTGAAAATGTTGCATTGGCTGATTTTTTCAATTTTCCATTCAAAAGATCTTGAGCCCGAACTTTGTAATTGAATGTTGTATGTCCATATTTATGACAATAGAAACATTCAGTCTTATTTTTATTCACCCTTCCCTTGGAGTATAGTGCAAGTTCATTATCTGAACTACCCTCTATGCCACCTATCCTCTTTTCTTCTGCCATAAGAGCTGCTATCATTTCATCAAGTGATTGATGTGGCATTTGACTTAGAGTAAATATGGCATTATCATATTTTGAAGACAAGCTATTTTATAAAATTGCCTTTGCATCATCATCATCTACTTTAGAATTAATTTCTGACAACTGTCTCATCAAAGCTCTTAACTCATTTATGTGTGTTGACAATGATGTATCACTATCCATTTGGAGTTTAAATAATTGTAACTTTAAGAAAAATTTTGCATTAACAGTTTTTGCCCCAAATACCTTATTCATTTCTTCCCATATTGCTGCAGAAGATTTCTTTAAGTCAATAAGATGTAGCTGGGAATCTGCAAGTGATAGTCCAAGGATAGACTTGGCAATTTCCTCTCTTTTTTCCCATTCAATTAACTATTTAGCATCAGTAGGTGCTTTTTCTGAGCCTTCTACAATATTCCATAGATTTCTACTCATCATTTGCAGTTGAAATTTTACCTTCCAAGTGTAGAAATTAAAGCCATTAAACTTTTCGAATACAATAGGCTCCATGTTGAAAAGAAAAGCTTTAACCTTTTTTTTTTAATCAAAAAATATCTAGCAGATTAAAAATAATAATAATATTATCACAATGAAAAACCACACAATATTAAAATGCACCCAAGGACAGGAGCCGTCATGGAAAACTCTGAGCGTTCACCCGAAATTTCACGGCTAAGCAAAATTAAAAAAAAAACGTGGATCTGAATATGGGAAGCCGCTTCCTTGTCGTCTGTCAAGTCGTATTCCCTGGGCTGGCCAAGAGGCACTGAGATGGGAATAGGAAATTGGGGAAGAAAGGAGAGTACGGTGCGATTAAAATGGGAGTGCTAGAATCTCCGGAGGAATTAGCTATTACTGAGAGCCCAGAATCCTTATAATTATTAGAGATAAAATTTCAAAGCCGATCATCAATATGCAGAGTCCACAATAATAATCCAATTAGCCTCAGACCTTACAACATTGACGTCTCAACCTGATGAGTCTGCATATCAGAAGATGGGATCACCTCATACTAATGATACGCCTCGTGCTCTGATTCCAACATAGAAAAATGGAGAGCAACCTTCGTGCACACAACACAATCAATTTTCTGTTTCATATGATTTGCAAATAGATTACATTTATAGTATATGAGAAGATTCAACAAACTCCGATAAAAATGGATCTGAACTGTTTACAAATCTACCGTGTAACAACATAACGCTATTTTCTCCATTATTCTCTAAAATGAGGAACCATTTCATTCCTTAAATAACCACTTCTGATCCATTTCCTTGTAAGAGTGGGATCTAAGCAATCCATTTCCTAGAATTAAATGTTGTTGGCACGAGTGGAGAGACATTCAAGAAATATGTAGGGACGTTGATAATAACTTTAATTTGTTGCAGAATGAATATAACTCTAGAGATGAAAATATTCTCACCATCACTCGTCCCTAATAAATTAATTTCCTATGCCACTTGTGGCTCATGTTCATTGCCTAGATATGTCACTTGTTAATCTAACATGGACAGAGTTTTAATGCATTGTGATGCCATAAGTATTTTATTAATGTACACCTTATATTAATACCTTCATGCTCCGATTTGTGAGATATGGTCCATACGAATGTATCCTTCGTGGATGCTTGTTCGAGTATTCTAATGATGCGACCTTTGGAGAGAAACTTTGATATTTTCTCATATTTATGGTATGGGTGAATATTGAATCAATATTTCTTCTAAGCAACTTAAAAATACTTTTATTGAATGGTATTTCACTATTTTTTTTGAGTAACCATATATTTTTAATGAACTATATATATATTTTAAGAAGGAATCTGATGTATGAATGCATAATATCATGCATGTTTATATCCATAGCTTGAATCACTCCATAATTACTTGACTTATAAGAAAGTTAGTGTTTAGTATTTCTCAAAACTATAAATTGATATTTGGAATCCAAATTCATTTAAGTCTATAATTGTAAAAGAGTTGATTGCTATGTGAAATAATTTTGTTTTTGTAAAACATTGAGTGGAAATAGTAAATTCATATTTCATATTTCTTTGGTTTATTGAAGCCTTAGAAAATGAATAGTTTATCCCGCATAGTGTTGGGAGGAAACAAAAACTCATAATGGTCAAAATTTTAAATCATCTAAAAGGAAGGTGATTCCCATATTTGAATATGAATTTTTGGAAAAACTTGTTTTAGGAAAAGAACTTGGAATGATGCGAATGTAGCGGCCAAAAAAATAGTATGATGCTAAGAATTGAAAGGAATTGATGCTCATCAATCACTTGGATAAAAATGAGATGTTTTTGTGAATTAAATATTGTATTGATGCATTTATCATGTGGGAGGGCCTAATAATTATGAATGAAGCCTCAAGTAACAATAGTGATTTTTAGTGTTTGAATATTTATGTGGTGATGATCTTGATGTTGTGATGTCAGAAATGAATCCATAGTAGGAATTTTTATTGTCTATGTTTCGAGCCTAAAATAGGACCCATCTTCAAGAAAAAAATTGAGTAGAAGAGAATGGATAACAAATAATATTAATAGGAGAGAGAGTGTTTTAGGTTTTAAAATAAAATTAATAAATATTAGTTGTATATAATATTGTATGTTTTAATTATTATTAATAATCCAAAGATATGTTAATGATCTTAGTGGTGTTTATAGTTATTATTGTTATTATTCAATAATTATATTAAAAAAAATATTACTTGTTAATGATATTCATTAAGAAATAAAAGTGGGCGAGGTGCAATATGATAAGGTTAAGGAATGTGGATTAGTCACAATCATTTAGAGTTTTGGATTTGTGTGAGCAGGGTAATCCAAATCCTACTAACCTATATCCCTCCATATTTTTTGATATTTTGGGGATGCTGCATGATTTCTAGAGCTTCACACATCTTCCTTTTATAATAATGGTTTTCATCATAGATTATTTCCATGTATTCTAGACATACATGGTGACTAGTATTAGAAGAATTTTCGACAAGTTATAAGGATATAATTCTTCATTTCTTGATATCTGCTCCATGTTCCTTAATTTTGATTTTCAAGGATCTTCTTGTCTCTCCAATTTAACATTTACCACATGAACACTTGAATTTTTAAACGCCTTTTTGTTGGAAGTGATCTAGGCCATCTTTTAGAGATCTCATCTTCTGTTGGATAGTATTCAAGGGTTTAAACGAGGTTGGTATTCCTTTATTTCTTAGCACCCTGGATTATTTATCAATAGCCACCTGGATGTATGGGAGATACACCTTTCTACATAGTTCTTGGGAGCTAGATGAGTGGGGTCTAGTTATGGCTCTAGATTTGGATTTATTGATAGCTTTAATGATGTCTCTGTTCTTGTAGCCATTGTTTAAGAGAAAAAAAATTCAGATACTCCATTTCTTCATCCACATGCTCTTTGTCTGATATTTTTAATGCTCTGGTGAAGACCATTTTGAGCTCCCCATCTTCTCGGTCGAATGGTGATGTGAATCAACATGGATGTAGTTATATATGTGACCTTCTTTCAGTTACTTGGTCCCTTAATGATCCATCTATTTTTCTTATAACAAGAATACCAATGAACAAAATGTAGTTGTTATCCTTAGTCTCCATTGCAAATTTAATGTCATCCAAAATGTTGTGAAGGAGATTTAGGAAGTTTTTCAGCTTCGTTTTCGCATGTCACGAATTTTCACACATGTCATAATGAACCTTATCCAATATTTGGTTTTAAGAGTGAAGTTTTGCAATTCTTTATTCTAAAATTTCTCCATGAAAAGCTTGGATACTATGGGGGATAATGGAGACCCCATAGCCACCTTAGTGCTCTCTTTGAAGTACTCACCCTCGAAGGTAAATAACATAAAAAAAGGACATACCCCAGCAAATTTGGTTGTCTTAGGGCATGTAACCTAACTTACTACTTGGATAGCTTCTTCTAAGGGTATTTTTGTGAATAGTTGTGTTACATCAAAGCTCACAATATTGCCTTCAGGATCGAGCCTTTTTTCTTTGTATTTGTTTTCCATAAAAATATGGTATTTTCAATGAAAATATGGACCTATCAAAACTCATTATATTCCTTTGGTAATCTTGTATCTATTCAAGATGATTTTCTTCAAAATTTATGCTCATATTCATATTCTTAGTTTACTAAAATATTCTTCTCATCAAAACCTTTCCATTGATTATTCATTTCCTCAATTCTGGTCATTGCGATTGAAACTTATGCTCTCCAGAACTTAGGCCTACTAAAAATGTTTTTCAATGCTCATATTTCTTATAAATTTCACTATAATTTTTGCGAGACTTGAAACATCAACCCTAAATATTAGTGTTAGTTTTTTTAATATTTTCCTACTAAGTTCTTACTTTCCTCATCCTATTATCGACCCTAAAAGTTATACTCTGAGCAAGCTAAACTTATGAAGCCTAGATTCTATGTCTTTTTTAACAGCTCATACTTTTCTTTGTAATATCCATACAATTACTTCCTTAAATCAAAATTATGGGTTCAAAGCCATGTTTTCCTTGGAATGATCTTTTTTTTACTACTTACGGGCTAAATTTTGAGTTCTGGATGCAAGGATAACCCCCTACAAAGTTTTACCTATTTTCCTTCTTGCTCTCAACTGTTTTGACCCTTATTTCATTTTGAATTTTTTTTCCCCTTACCCTTAAATATATCTGGCACCCATGGAAACATGGGCCACATAAGCTATATTAGCACATGTTGACACTCAAGTTGGGAGTCCTAGCTTGCCACTCAAGCGATTACATGGTAGGCATGTCCATAAAAATAAAATAAAAAATATATATATACAAAATATGATATATATAGATATATACATACAAGGTCCACCCTACCTTCTCCACATTTTGAGTAATCCATAATGCAACTATTACAAGATTTATATAAAACATCAAATACCATAATCAACCCACACAATAAAATGGGAACATAAAATTTTTTGCACTCACCTTATGTATATACAACCCTTGCACATTTCCCATGTGATGTGGGCCCTCTAAACAACCTCGACACCACACCATAAAACATACCATTTTAAAATTTAAAAAAATAATATGATTGTGTGTGGGTTCCTCTTTCCATTGCATACAAACTATAATGTTAATATGGCATGATGTGCATGAGCCTTCATCCAATGATAGAAGCGGATTCACCAAAGGATTCACCAATTCAACGGAAAATATTAAATAGAAAAATTAAATAGAAAACCCCCCAGCAGATATCACCACGTGGGGTTCACTATTATGGTTCCATGCATAGCTTTGTGCCCATGTCCACATGGTGGGCGTTCAACTCGTTAAATCGATGGAAAGCAGAGGGGGGTGTCCAAAAAGACGGGGGTGCCACTTTTGGAATATGGAGACACTTAAAACCTTGATCCATTGACAAAACATATTTTTGCTAACAAACATGCACCAATTTATGTTAGCACATTCCTAAGCCTACCTCCATGGTTGTCAGCTGTCATGGTTTGGCTTCTTGAAAAACGTCGTGGCAGGTTTCCCGAGTCCATGGCACTATGAACTACCTCCATCTTTAATCCATTTCTCCAAACCGTGATGCAATGGATATTTACCACATTGAGCCACCGACATATATCAAATGAATCATATTATCATTGGATATTTCAAAAAATGATAACTTTATCTTAGTGTCCCTAATTGTTTCATTGATCGATACCACCTTGATTAGAGTAGAGATAGAATTCTGTAGCCTCCCATAACTCATGGATTTCATATCATCGACAATAAGTTATATAAGTTCATAATCGAGATACAATTATCTTGGTTAACCAGAGAGAGGCCTTTTATAATTTAAATTGTGTAAGTAATCATGTTACTACTTGAACACTATATCAATTATTTTCTTGCAGAAACTGTGATTCATTAGATTATTGCTATGTAAGATGAATATGGTGAAATATCATTATCAATTATTACCAAAAAATATCGTTGAACAATAATTTAACTTGATGAGTTCCATCAACCATCATTCAAAATAGATGAATGGAGAGAAATATTTTTAATCACAGGGATGATCTGAGTGCAATGCAGATGTGGGGTGGCCTAAATTTTTAAATTTGAAACCGACCTTGTAATAAACAATGAGTTTTATCTTTTGTGATCATATTTCCAATTTGTATGTGTTTATGTATTTATGTTGGCTCTATCTATGTCAAATATATTTTATATCCCTTCTTAGAATTTAATTATATAAAACATAGGTAACACTTTTGAAACTGGCTATGCCATTCCTTGCTCCAACCTTTCAGAAGTTAACTTTATTCAAATGTTGCAAAAATTGTTGAATGTTTCCATTGTTTAGTTATAGCCATCCCTTAACACCCAAACAATTTTTTTCATGTGATCCTAAATCATATTACAGTTTATTTTCTAGGAAGAATTTGTCATTTTAGTTGCCTTGCTCGACAGGTTTTGATTTCAAAATCACAGTTCTTGGAAAATAAGTTTCCTTGCTCATACCATTCAAAGAGATGAAATGTTCAAATAATCTCAATTATTCAAACACGAGTTCAAAAACTTGCTCGTATGGTGTCCTTTTGACAATTCACCTTTGCCTCATACATCACAGAAAAAATTATACCTAATACATAAGTTTACTTAAATATTTTTTCGTACGGTGTCCTTTTGACATTTCACCCTTTCCTCATAAATCACCACACAATTATACCCAATACGCAAGATTACTTATCTATTTTTTTTCTGGTGGTTGTAAGAGTGTTATTTAACAATGTAGCATCTAATGCACAAAGGGATTAACTAACTCATGATACTTAAGTAATCCCTTTAATATCACCTTTATTAATGTCACTCATTTGAAGTGAATTTTATATAGCCTGAAGTTCCATGAAATTATGTAATTCTCTATCAAATCTTGCTCATGCATGGAAAACAACAGAGGACCCATGTTTTCTGCCATCATTTGATGTTTGGTCCTTTGGGTATATGACATGTCACCATGAATGTTGTCTATGTGTGTATTTCTGGTGATAAAATATAGTTCCATCAATAAAATATGTGTGGATTTGAAGGATTTGTTATATTAAGTATTATTTAAAAAAAGGAACAGATATTAGATTTGTCTATTAGAATAAAAGATGGATTTTCAGCCATAATCATTATAACATTCCTCATGACATAGTACCTCATGACTTTCATTAATCCACAAAATGAGGATTATGTTCTCCTCGCTACCTTTTCCCCCTATTCTAAAAACATTCCTACTGAAAATGTTGTGAAACCAACTCCAAAAAGAGAAGAAAAGAGATATAAACGCCTTAGAAATAAGCCACTTCGAGGGGGAAACCTCCAATACATTACATGAATGAAAATATTCTTGGATGATTCAAATTACAAAACCTCCTTTCTATATATAGGAGTCCATGGGGCCACAATGTAATCCTAGTCGAACTAACAATAATAATTTAGAGGCACAATAATAACAATATGGGGGTTACAGGGGTACAATAATAACAATAATGGGGTTACACTAACAACAATAAGGGACTATACTAGTAATATAGGGACTTAACATGCCCCTCTCCTTCAAACAAGTGTTTTCCTCAACGCTTGATTATTTCTTGATGCTTCTGTATAAAATTATCATCCTCCCATGTGGAATCTTCTACAGGAAAGCTCTTCCACTTGCTGAGACACTCTGAAATTGATCATACTTGTCGAGTTCTTGTTTCTGTGACTGCTTCATAACTCTTTCGATGTGATGTCAATATTCTTTCTATTTCATTAGATTCTTCTTTCTATTTCATTAGATTCTGCACCAAAGTTAAGTTATCCTTTGACAGTTGGAGAACTTGTTGTTGATGCTCGATGTGATCTTCCACTAATTTATCATCCATATTAGCTATTGTTTGATCCTTGAAACCATCCAACTTAGCCTCCATTTCTGCTTTTAAACCATTTAATTCATCTTCAGTTTCTCTTCGTAAGATTGAAATTTGTTGCACTTGGTACCGTAATTTTGATATCTCATATTGCAATTCTTCCTCTTCATGCTTCATAATATAGCTTTTTGAGGGCTTAATGGGTATGGAATTATTTTTTGGAGGCATTATAGAACCCAATACTAATAAAAATTCTAAAATATTCCCTTGAAATCACTTCAAACTGCTTTTTCAAACAAACGTTATGCAATTTAAAAAACCAAATACACACCTTTCTCTTTCTTTTGAGGAGCTCGATATTGAAACTAAATTATCTCTGTGATTTTGGATCTTCAATATCTGACATTTGGTACTGTGGTGTCCCTATGAATTCTCTTTCGAGTGCCATAGGTCTGACCTGATTTGGATTCTTGAAGACAAAGTTGTGCCCAATCTCCTATGATGACCTAATTATGGACTTGTTTAGTAGAGCTAATTTGTACGACTTGCCACGTTTCACTATTTGCTCCTTTGGCTCTGAAATTTATAGATAAGAAACTATCATCTGTGTACTTCTAGTCATTTTTTACAGAATTCCAATCTGATGCTCAAAAAAAGAGTTATGAATATTTTCCCACGATCACCTCTTTGAGATGAAATTCAGGAACCTGCAAAAGACCTAACTTCCACAGACCATATCTCAGAACATGTTGCGAACCAAGATCTGAAATTTTGTGAAGATGTTCTTCTGGATTTTGGCTTCGATCTCCAGAAATTTCAGCTTCTGAAAATTCGTATAAAAACAGTTATAGCGAAAATGCCACGATGAATTTTTTAGAATCGTTCAGACCCCAAAAGCCTACATTCCACGGTCCTGTCTCAGAATAATGGCGAAGACTACGAGGTTGCAATGATGTTCTCGGGATCGACCGCACCCTAAACATTTGTTTGAACTATAAAGTAGAAAAAAAGTTATAGCGAAAATGCCACGATGACCTATTTGAAGTAGTGAAACCTAAGTCAGCTGATACGGAATAGTAAAACGGCTCAAAGAGAAGAAAAGAGATATCAACGCCTTAGAAATAAGCCACTTCGAGGGGGCAACCTCGAATACATTACATGAATGAACAATTCTTGGATGATACAATTTACAAAACCTCCTTTCTATATATAGGAGTCCATGGGGCCATAATGTAATCCTAGTGGGCCACAATGTAATCCTAGCCGACCTAACAATAATAATTTAAGGGCACAATAATAACAATAAGGGGGTTACACTAACAACAATAAGGGACTATACTAGTAATATAGGGACTGAACAGAAAATTTGGTAGAAAACCCCTAATACTATATATATATATATATATATAATCATATTAAATAAAAATTGACAGAGATATTATTAGTGGAACCAAACCCATTACACTTAATCTTTATCTTGATTTTTCAGCAATTTATGTTCGTCAAACCTTCTTCCTTGTTGGCTCAATACTAGTGTCACCTCCATCATATGTAGATCCACCCTACTGTTCAATCCTTCTGATTCTATCACCCATATTTCCATGGTCCCCAATTTTAAGTGAACTATGGCCTTAAACTACTCCAAAATACTCCTTTGCATTACATGCTTTGTTTCTAATAACAATTGGAAATATTTTTGTGTCTGTTCTAACACATTATTTTACTGGTGAATTATACCCAACAATACCCCAATAGACTCCATAAATATATCCATCAGTCGATTGGATTTAGAAATCTATTATTCTAAGGGAAGGTCAACCATTATAGACATAATCCCCTCCACATGATGAAACAATAAAATAATTCTCCATTTCTCACCAATAACCAGTTGTAACCACTGAACACTACATATATGAGGAACCATTTCATTCCTTAAATAACCACTTCTAAGCCATTTCCTTGTGTGAGTGGGATTTGAGAAATCCATTTCCTAGAATTAAATGTTGTTGGAACAAGTGGAGAGACATTCAAGAAATATGTAGGGAAGCTGATAATAACTTTAATTTGTTGCAGAATGAATATAACTCTAGAGATGAAAATATTCTCACCATCACTCGTCCCTAATAAATTAATTTCCAATGCCACTTGTGGCTCAAGTTCATTTCCTAGATATGTCAGTTGTTAATCTAACGTGGACACAGTTTTAATGCATTGTGATGTCATAAGTAGTGTATTAATGTACACCTTATATTAATACCTTCATGCTCTGATTTGTGAGATATGGTCCATACAAATGTATCCTTCATGGATGCTTGTTCAAGTATTGTAATGATGCGATCTTTGGAGATTATAATGTAGAAACTTCGATATTTTCACATATTTATGGTATGGGTGAATATTGAATCAATATTTCTTCTAAGCAACTTAAAAATACTTTTATTCAATGGTGTTTCACTATTTTTTTTGAGAAACCATATATTTAGTGAACTATATATATTTTATGAAGGAATCTGATGTACGAATGTATAATATCATGCATGTTTATATCCATAGCTTGCATCAGTGCATAATTACTTGACTTATAAGAAAGTTAGTGTTTAGTATTTCTCAAAACTATAAATTGATATTTGGAATCCAAATTCATTTAAGTCTATAATTGTAAAAAAGTTGATTGCTATGTGAAACAATTTTGTTTTTGTAAAACATTGAGTGGAAATAGTAAATTCATATTTCATATTTCTTTGGTTTATTTAACCCCTAGAAAATGAATAGTTTATCCCGCATAGTGTTGGAAGAAAACAAAAACTCATAATGGTCAAAATTTGAAATCATCTAAAAGGAAGGTGATTGCCATATTTGAATATGAATTTTTGGAAAAACTTGTTTTAGGAAACGAACTTGGAATGATGCGAATGTAGCGGCCAAAAATAAATATGATGCTAAGAATTGAAAGGAATTGATGCTCATCAATCGCTTGGATAAAAATGAGATGTTTTTGTGAATTAAATATTGTGTTGATGCTTTTATCGTGTGGGAGGGCCTAGTAATTATGAATGAAACCTCAAATAACAATAGTGCTTTTTGGTGTTTGAATATTTATGTGGTGATGATCTTGATGTTGTGATGTCAGAAATTAATCCATAGTAGACATTTTTATTGTCGATGTTTCAAGTCTAAACCAGGACCCATCTTCAATAAAAAATTTGAGTAGAAGAGAATGGATAACAAATAAGATTAATAGGAGAGAGAGTGTGTTAGGTTTTAAAATAAAATTAATAAATATTAGTTGTATATAATATTGTATGTTTTAATTATTATTAATAATCCAAATATATGTTAATGATGTTAGTGGTGGTTATATTTATTATTGTTATTATTCAATAATTATATTAAAAAAAAATATTACTTGTTAATGATATTCATTAAGGAATAAAAGTGGGCGAGGTGCAATATGATAAGGTTAAGGAATGTGGATTAGTCACAGTCATTAAGAGTTTTGGATTTGTGTGAGCAGGGTAATCCAACTCCTACTAACCTATATCCCTCCATATATTTTGATATTTTGGGGATGCTCCATGATTTCTAGAGCTTCACACATCTTCCTTTTATAATAATGGTTTTCATCATAGATTATTTCCATGTATTCTAGACATACATCGTGACTAGTATTAGAATAAATTTTGACAAGTTATAAGGATCTAATTCTTCATTTCCTTATATCTTCTCCATGTTCCTTAATTTTGATTTTCAAGGATCTTCGTGTCTCTCCAATTTAACATTTACCACATGAACACTTGAATTTGTAAACGCCTTTTTGTTGGAAGCGATCTAGGCCATCTTTTAGAGATCTCATCTTCTGTTGGATAGTATTCAAGGGTTTAAATGAGGTTGGTATGCCTTTATTTCTTAGCAACCTAGATAATTTATCGATAGCCCCCTAGATGTATGGGAGATACACATTTCTACTTAGGTGTTGGGATATAGATGAGTGGGGTTTAGTTGTGGCTCTAGATTTGGATTTATTGATAGCTTTAATGATGTCTCTGTTCTTGTAGCCATTGTTTAAGAGAAAAACATTCAGATACTCCATTTCTTCATCCACATGCTCTTTGTCTGATATTGTTAATGCTCTGGTGAAGACCATGTTGAGCACCCCATATTCTCTGTCGGATGGTGATGTCAATCAACATGGATGTAGTCATATATGTGACCGTCTTTCAGTATACTTGGTGCCTTAATGATCCATCTATTTTTCTTAGAACAAGAATACCAAGGAACAAAATGCAGTTGTTATCCTCAGTCTCCATTGAAAATTTAATGTTATCCAAAATGTTGTTAAGGTGGTTTAGGAATTTTTTCAGCTTAGTTTCCGCATATGGTGAATTTTCACACATATCATAACGAACCTTATCCAATTTAGGTTTAAGAGTGAAGTTTTCCAATGCTTTATTCTAAATATTTTCCATGAAAATCTTGGATACTATGGGGGATAATGGAGACCCCATAGCCACCTTAGTGCTCTCTTTGAAGTACTTACTCTCAAAGGTAAATAACGTAGAATAAGGACATACCCCAGCAAATTTGGTTGTCTTAGGGAATGTAACCTAACTTAATACTTGGATAGCTTCTTCTAAGCGTATTTTTATGAATATTTGTGTTACATCAAAGCTCACAATATTGCCTTCAAGATCGAGCCTTTTTTCTTTGTATTTCGTTTCCTTAGAAATATGGTATTTTCAATGAAAATATGGACCTATCAAAGTTCATTATATTCCTTTGGTAATCTTGTATATTTTCAAGATGATTTTCTTCAAAATTTATGCTCATACTCATATTATTGGTTTACTAAAATATTCTTCTCATCAAAACCTTTCCATTGACTATTCATTTCCTCAATTCTGGTCATTGCGACTTAAGCTTATGCTCTTCAGAAGTTAGGCCTACTAAACATGTTCATTTCTCATCATTCTTATAAATTTCACTATAATTTTTGCGAGACTTGAAACATCAACCCTAAATATTAGTGTTATTTTTGTTAATATTTTCCTACTAAGTTCTTACTTTCCTCATCCTATTATCGACCCTAAAAGTTATTCTCTGAGCAAGCTAAAATTATGAAGCCTACATTCTATCTCTTTTTTAACAACTCATACTTTTCTTTGTAATATCCATACAATTACTTCCTTAAATCAAAATCATGGGTTGAAAGCCATGTTTTCCTTGGAATTATCTTTTTTTTTACTACTTACAGGCTAAATTTTGAGTTCTAGATGCAAAGATAATCCCCTGCAAAGTTTTACCTATTTTTCCTTCTTGCTCTCAACTGTTTTGACCCTTAGTTCATTTTGAAGTTTTGTTCCCCTTACCCTTAAACATATCTGTAACCCATGAAAACATGGGCCACATAAGCCATATTAGCACATGTTGACACTTAAGTTGGGAGTCCTAGCTTGCCACTCAAGCGATTACATGGTAGGCATGTCCATAAAAATAAAATAAAAAAACATATATATAAAACATGATATATATATATATATGGTCCACCCTACCTTCTCCACATTTTGAGTAATCCGTAATGCAACTATTACAAGATTTATATCAAATATCATAATCAACCCACACAACCAAATGAGAACATAAAATTTTTTGTACTCGCCTTATGTATATGCGACCTTCGCACATTTTGTATGTGACGTGGGCCCTCTACAAAGCCTCGACACCAAACCATACAATATGCCATTTTAATATTTGAAAAAATAATATGATTCTGTGTGGGTTCCTCTTTCCATTGCATACAAACTATAACGTTAATATGGCATGATGTGCATAAGCCTTCATCCAATCATAGAAGGGGATTCACCAAGGGATTAACCAATTCAATGGAACATATTAAATAGAAAGCCCCCAAGCAGACATCACCACGTGGGGTTCCCTATTGTGGTTCCATGCATAGCTTTGTGCCCATGTTCATATGGTGGGCGTTCAACTCGTTAAATCGATGGAAGGCAAGGGGGGTGTCCAAAAAGACGGGGGTGCCCCTTTTGGAATATGGAGACTCTTAAAACCTTGATCCATTTACAAAACATACTTTCGCTAACAAACATGCACCAATGTCTGTCAGCACACTCCTAAGCCTACCTCCATGGTTGTCAACCTTCATGGTTTGGCTTCTTGGAAAACGTCGTGGCAGGTTGCCCAAGTCCATGGCACTGTGAAATACCTCCATCTTTAATCCATTTCTCCAAACCGTGTTGCAATGGATATTTACCACATTGATCCAACGACATATATCAAATGACTCGTATTATCATTGGATCTTTCAACAAATGATAACATCATCTTAATGTCCCTAATTGTTGCACTAATCGATACCACCTCGGTTAGAGTAGAGATAGAATTCTGTAGCGTCCCATAACTCATGGATTTCACATCATCGACAAGAAGTTATATAAGTTCCTAATCAAGATACAATTCTCTTGGTTAACGAGAGAGAGGCCTTTTATAATTTAAATTGTCCAAGGAATCATGTTACTACTTGAACACTATATCAATTATTTTCTTGCATAAAGTGTGATTCATTAGATTATTGCTATGTAAGATGAATATGGTAAAATATCATTATCAATTATTACCAAAAAATACCGTTGAACAATAATTTAACTTGATGAGTGCCATCAGCCATCATTCAAAATAAATGAATGGAGAGAAATATTTTTTATCACAGGGATGATCCGAGTGTAATGCAGACGTGGGGTGGCCTAAATTTTTAAATTTGAAACCAACCTTGTAATAAACAATGAGTTCTATATTTTGTGATCATATTTCCACTTTGTATGCGTTTATGTATTTATGTTGGCTCCATCTATGTCAAATATATTTTATATCCCTTCTTAGAATTTAATTATATAAAACATAGGTAACACTTTTGAACCTGGCTATGTCATTCCCTGCTCCAACCTATCAGAGGTTAACTTTATTCAAATGTTGCAAAAATTGTTGACTATTTCCATTTTTTAGTTATAGCCATCCCTTAGCACCCAATTTTTTTTTTTCATGTGATCCTAAATCATATTACAGTTTATTTTCTAGGAAGAATTTATCATTTAGTTTCCTTCCTCGATAGGTTTTGAGTTAAAAATCATAGTTCTTGGAAAATAAGTTGCCCTTCTCATACCATTCAAAGATATGAAATGTTCAAATATTCTCAATTATTCAAACACGAGTTGAAAAACTTGCTCGTATGGTGTCCTTTTGACAATTCACCTTTGCTTCATACATCACAGCACAATTATACCTAATACGTAAGTTTACTTAACTATTTTTTCGTATGGTGTCCTTTTGAAATTTCACCCTTTCCTCATAAATCACCGCACAATTATACCCAATACGCAAGATTACTTATCTATTTTTTGTCTGGTGGTTGTAGGAGTGTTATTTAACAAAGTAGCATCTAATGCACAAAGGGAATAACTAACTCATGATACTTAAGTAATCCCTTTAATATCACCTTTATTAATGTCACTCATTTGAAGTGAATTTTATATAGCCTGAAGTGCCATAAAGTTATGTAATTCTCTGTCAAACCTTGCTCATGCATGGACAAGAGCAGAGGACCCATGTTTCCTACCATCATTTGATATTTGGTCGTTTGAGTATATGACATGTCACCTTGAAAGTTGTGTATATGTGTATTTCTGGTGATAAAATATAGTTCCATCAATAAAGTAACAAATACCACTCTCTAATTATAACTTCTAAGTGTAATCTCAATGGGGCATTTTCTTTATAGCTTTTTTCATTGTAATGATTTTATTCACTTTTGTAACATAAAATAGAAATTTTAAGTGATGCTATTGAGCTTTGAAATTGGATACTATGCTCACCTTTATGAACCACAAACTTCAACTTAGTGACATCTTCCTGAAGAAAGATACAACTTGCCCACTCATTTCAGCAACCTGGATGCTTGTGGAATTAGAATAAAATTTACTTTGATTCTCTATTATTTGTGCAATTTCAGATAGATTCAACTCTTTCTGCAACTAATTAGCAACAGGAAAATGGAATTGTTTTATTCATTATCTTTGAGATTTGACTAGGTTTATTTATTGTGTTGCGAACCAAATTCATAAACTGCTTGAATATTGCTCACCCATGACCCTTTACTTGAGAAACTTGTCAAGATGTATGGTTGTACTAGTAAAAACATGCCTTCAAATAGTAGAACATGTGCCCCTTCAAAGTGTTAATTGGTATTTTTGTTGCTTTCCAATTGCATAAAGAAAGCACAAACAGGTCTTACACCACTGAATAGAGTAGGAGAGAATCAATGTATTTTCAATTTTTTGTCTTATTGTTTCTTTTCGATTACATAAAAAAAGGCATAAACAATTCTTACACTAGTGAAAAGAGTAGGATAGAATCAATGTATGTTCAAATTCTGATGTATCTGAGATCCCCATGAAATTCAAAGAATAAAACCATCTTGGCATGTTTAGTAAGGGAAGAACCTGGTCATGGGAGTCAAATGCATTAGGCATGAGCATGGGACAGAGTATCATCCAAAAAAATGAAACATATGTGTAATTTTATAATGTCCAAAGAAACTAAAAAATCATATATATGTATGGTTTCGGGGGCTGCAGTACTTGCACGCATGAGCTAATTAGGCGCATACATACTAAGTAAAAAACATTTTTCATAATACCAAAAATTTGATATATTCAATTGGTTATAAATAATGGAGAGTATTGTTGTAGCTAGGCTTTCACAACAAACAAAAATATCTTATCCCAATGATTAATTAGAGGTGAGATCAAGTTGTGCGAATTTAAAGATTTGACTTATGTAATTGTTATTCATAAAACATTTAAATCACATAATATACAACATATTTCATTGGAATTCTAGATGGGAAAAAAGAAATATGGGTTTTATTATGTTTAGAAAATTATTACAAAGGATGAACTATACACTCTAACATCGATATTTTGTTTTTTCTTACTCATTCATTATACTTTGTAGATTTCTTTGGTGACAGAATAAGCTTCACTGTGAACATGCTCAACAGCTTCCTTTTCCTCTGATTTTTCCATACATTTATTCTTCTTCCCAATATTTATTTTATTTCCATCTTCCTTTTCTATTCCTTGTATCCAACAACATTTTTTTAGTAGCGTTTCCTTAAAATTCTCACCATTAAGTTGATTCAAATGGCTTTGGATTTTTCAACTTTTTTATTTCATACTTTTTCCAAAATTAGATTTATTTTATTACAAAGTGTAAAATGAGAGACTTTTTGGATACATTTTGGAGCAATCATGCTCCCATATTTTCATGAACTTGACCATTTGGAAAGCAACAAATTCCCACTAGAGGACCCTCGGTGTTCTAGGATAAAGGTTCCAAACTTTTTTCCCCAAGGATAGAAAATTGAGACACTCGAGACGCAAGAAATTCATATTGAATAAAGTTAAAGGATTCAATCTATCGTTACCAAGCAATATGATCCTCTGAATAGGGAAATGGTTTGATTTTTATTTTCCATTCACTGATCATTATTGTCCTGAAAATCGAATGCACTCCCAAGGTCCATACACCCAATGGAACATTTCTTTTACCTTGTATTTTTCCTTTCTATATGTAGTCCATGTGAACCAACAACCATAATAAATCCTCTTTTTCTTCTAGTTGGTGTCATATGCATGAAGAAAATAATCAAGACCATGAGTACTTTTCCACACTATTAATCAAACTCCTTATGCGAACACCGTGAAAAGGATATTTTATGTGCTCCTAATGCCACCACCCTAATAATAACAATGTTCCAAAATTTCCCATGCAATAAGTAGGACATATAATTCAAAACTAGCCCCATTCCAAATTGATATTATGAGCATAAACTGAACAAAACCCTAGAAAGAATTCATGTTTATTGGGAAAAAATTTCCAAATAATTTTCTTACGTGGATTTATTATTTATAAAGAAGAGATGGAAAGATGATTTCTTAGGTTGATCCACAAATTTTTTCTTTCAAGATGAAAGATACACCAGCTGAATGGTGCACTAAAACAAGTTCGAGGTTATAGAAACATTAGCAATTGAAAAATAAAATAGTATTTTCTTATTTCATCATTGTGATCGTCCTTATGTAATTATGACTCTTTAGATGTAATAGGGGTAGTGTTGAACAAAAATTAATATGCTATGAATAGATTACGAATAGGTTGACAAACATAATTTTCAAGTAATAATTAAAGATAATATTATTGAAGTGGTGATGATTTTAAATAGGATGTGGCATGTATAAATATACATATTAACCTTCATATTGGAGATGAGATACCAATTGGGGAGAGCTAACATGTATTATTAATATTGCCTCTAGAATTTATTGTACTATTGTTATTTTTTATTGAGGTTATATCTATTGTAATATATACAATAGATATTATAGTTTGAAATTTTAAAAACACGATTTTCATGTGAAAGAGATGTGCTAGAGAAATAAATCTACAATAGTAAAGTTAAATGTAATAAGGCCACATCATTATAAATAAAATAAAAGGAAACAATGATTGGTAATAAGTTGTAATTAGTTAATAATGTGGGTAAACAATGAGTAATAAAACTAATTAATAGGTTAGTTAGGTGACCCCCACATTATATTAATGGACACCATATAATAAAAATCACATATTCCATTTTTGATATTTCTCATATAGGGCACATTAATTTTTTAACAAGTATTGAGCTAATAGATTTGGTTTATTTTTGTTTCAGAGGGAAAAAACCATATATATTTATCAGGAAAAGATATATACATATTCTCTATGTACTTATTATACTAGTCTATAAGTACTTTAATGTCTTTATCATGACTATGTCTTCTATATCCCTGGAATATTAAACTTAACTAACTCCAAAAACCTTTCTTGAAGAAGGGAATAATCTCAAAAAAAGGAGTAAAATTCTTAAAAATAGAGGTTCATCCCCATGGAATCTACATCCTTCGCATGCATAAAAACATGATAATTAATAAACCCAGAAAGAAGTTTAAGAGCTTATTTAGATAAACAGGAAACTTCAAAAGTCAATTCATAAACCAAAAATCCCTTCATGGAAAATCCCTCAATTTATGATAGGGAAGCCCTCATGTAGGAAATCTCCTGGAGCCCTCAAAAGCCTTGTGGCACCTAGTCACATTTGTCGGGTCTCAATGAAATTATCTTTGACTCTCTGTGAAGGCCTACTTATAAACACTTGGATAGTTGTCTCAGTGAGTAGTGACTATTAGTGTAATTTTTTTATGTAGGGAATCTACATAAATTTGTCTCTTTTTGCAATATATTATACTAACAACCAACAATTTAGCTTCTTATTTTATGCCTTCTCTCCATTCACGAACTTTCTTATTTTTTGCAGCTATAAAATAGAAGATTATTATTTATGGTAAAAGCTAGCATGGCATAATATTTTGGTACCTTGAGAATCATTATCTGGTAACGTGCAAGTCGAGGACATTGTTTTGGTTGCACATAAAATAGGTGGATCCCTCATGCACTTATTTTTCATGGGAAACTTTGAACAATAGGAAAAAACATAACCAATGCAAAACGTTTTCATCAAAATAGGTGATGTCGCATCACCAACTTCTTCTTTTAATATCTCTACATCAAATTTTGCGTAACATTTCATGGTTATTACTTTTGTAATGCAACTATTCATTTTCATCAATATGGATGATTTATAGATGGAAATGACATAATTATCAAGATATACATTGTTAATTTTAGCTGTTTCATTGTTGTCGAAGAGAAACATGTTAGATTTCCAATGAAAAGTCTTTGCTTTAGTTCTTTTTATTGGACTTAGTTGTCCAACATAATTTTGATTTCATATGATGTATTTTATCCACCTTTGATCAAATTGATAAATATTTCAGTAAATGTATTTTCCTTTATGAAAATGTTTACAATGGCACAACACTATTTCTCAATTTAGTGAGCTCATTCCAAGCGTTATTATTTTTGGAGCACGATGTTGCATAAAGACTTGGTATGATTTGTTGATATTAAATGAGAGCCCAAATAAAATATTATTCACTAATAACATTCCAAGGTTGAAACCTTCGGAGAAAAAAGTCCAAGGCTAAATATGTTTTGAGATAATGAGAAAATAATAAAATATTAATGAAGAGAAATTAACATTGAAATACACTACCACAATTTAAATAGGTTGGGCTACCAACAATAAATGTAGGTTCTTATATATATTATTGAGTTGACCTTTCCTATATGATAATTTCAAAAAGAATCCTACACATCTATTACACATTTGTATCCAACAAATGCAATAGGTTCTAGGAATAATTTCTCTTTAACTTGGTTACCCTCCTTACTATAGTAACCTATCTACTATGACATCATCAATACATCAGTGAATATTTTGGTTGAGGGGCACTATGTCAACTTAAAAAAGTGTTGGAGTAGTAATTTATTTTTTACATTCAGTTTCACTATCATATTTCTACTTATTTCTTTCTCATTAATTTTGAAAAATGTAACTAGTCATAGGTCATAGATCTAGCCTTAAAATTAATGATCACAAGTTGCACTAACTCTTCCATTTGAGTGATTTTAATTAAAGGATGAAGAAGTATCTTAATGGACAATTAAACCAATTTTCCTTTTTGGACCTATGTTACATCCCTTTTCCAACGGAAGGAAACCGACTCGAGGAGCTTAAGCACCTTCCCTCACACACTAAGGTGTAATTTCTTGGTGGATTGTCTCATTGGATGCATTCAAATATGACACCCTAAGTAAATTATCTATTGGGACGCACTGGGATATCACAATATTTTCCTTGAGTGTATTGGGTTCCCATATTTCAGTGGATGATTACCTAATGGGTGTCAACATATATCTATAATTTTTTCTTTGTGAAATCATTCCTATTCATGTCCACCTTGGGGGTCACCATATTCACTTTCATTTTCTATATGCAAGTGATGATGACCATTCTAGGGATGTGGAAACATAGAATAATAAGCCAAGACCATAGTGCCTTAATTTCATAAAATTCCAAATCCTCAAAATTAGTGGAACAATGTGGCATACAAGAAATGGAGAATATACAAATTGTGACATGCCATATATGGACATGAAGAAAAAAGTAAATATACTATGTTCATTATTAATATCTACATTTGAGGATATTTGGAAACCTAAAATAATCAAAAGGTGTATTAAAACCTGGTATGAGTGAATTCTCCCTAAAACCTGAAACACACAACTCGAACAACTCAATATATTTTGAAAAATTACCATGCTCCCTGTTGTAGCTCGTTTTACTTTTATTTATGTATATAAAATAAAATGAAAAATATATATATGTGCTCAAAAAAGAAATAAAAAAGAAACAGAGTTAAGTTTAATTTACGATTTTTTATTAATTCCTAATGGTGCATTAAGCAACACTAAATGAGTTTAATGTAATATTAAAGTTTGAGGTATTTTTGTGGGTCCTAGCACTAAATCTCGATAAGGTTTAAACATTGATTGGATAGTTGGGCATGATGGAGAGAAGGTGAGGGGCCCAACCAATGATGAAAACCCAATGACACTACATGTGTGATGATTATCACACTCAGTGCCTCCGTAAAGGTTTTCAAAGATCTACATTGACCCCATATCAATGGTCAACATGCGTTACGGGGGGACTCCATTAGATTTCTTCCAAAATGGAGTATGCCTCTGTAATACATCGACAAGCGAGTGTGAATACGTCAGCATGCGAGCATGAATATGTTATCCCATTGTTTATCACTGCTCCATCAATTCCTTGTCATCCTTACTTCTCTGCCATCTCATCATCCATGTTATCTTGTCACTTCAACCCATCTTGTCACCATGTAAGTAATCCATACACCCCACGTGTTCATTTATTCTCATTTTCTCCCATTTTCCCGTTTTTTACCATAAATCCTATTACCCTTGCTCATTTCATTTTATTGTCATCTTTGTGCCCTGCTTCCATGGATTCAAATTGTACAATTCAAAGCTCTAGTCAGAATCATCCACTATTAACCAGATATTTACACATCAACTCCTCTGTTCTAGCTATCAAAATGTCCAAGAAAACTATTTTAACATGGTATTTTTCTCATATTCCATTAATGGACACTGAAATGGACATATTTGAGCCAATTTTCTCTCTCAACTTCATATAACTACACCAACATATCCTACTGAATCAAGAAGACTCTCCCATGTATTTTGTAACTTTCAAGTTTTGTATTCTACTTGTAACGATCCCTCAGATATATGTTTTCCCAGAAATTTTTTATTGGCTAGTCTTCGCTCGGTACCCACAAAAGTGCTCTGTCATGAACAAATTGGGGGAGAATATCTTCTAAGTGCCTTCGCTTTTAATTCAGTAGGCTTTGTATTTTCCTTCCTCTAATTCCTACTCCTCATTCTTAGAATAAAATTTGTTATATTCTTTCCAAAATCTGTTTGGACAAAATTATGCTCAATTAACCCTATTTTTAATTCCTATTGGGAAGCATTTTCCTCTCGAACCCACTCATTTTCCCTTCGAAAATTTTTCTAAGGAGGTCGGACCCGTTCTTCAAATCATTGCTAATATTTTGGGAACAGAACACACAACTTCCATTCACAAGGCTATCCTGAGAATCTTTAATTTGATGATGAATCCAGAGAGAGTTTTATATATACCTGCTTTTTGGGAGAAGATGGTCAACTCATAGTAACAAACCATTCCCTCACTGGGTGTTTTAGATTTCCCTCTTTGGTTACATATCTCTTTTTATATACACATGTTGAAAGGTTTATGCACCTAGTTTTGAATATCATCGATGCTCATAAGAACAAACAATCAGTAGTGTTTTGGACAGATGTTATAAGAAGTAACACCAATTATGAGGGGTTCATGTATTTCACCACTTCTTTTCTGTCAGTTTCCTATTCAATTATCAATAATTCTCCTTCACCTTATACCCTACCAAAGGCTCAGTCTCTTCTTCATCTCAGTAAAGATGTTAAAGTGGGTGATTTATTTTTATTTGAAGATTATGCATAAATTAGATTATATGGAACATAAGTTACCCTCTACAGACTCCCCACATGTGTGCCAATGATATTGTTTTCTTTAGAATTTATTAGGAAGAGTTTAAATGTTGATAAAGTACATTTTGTCCCAACAAAGAAGGGAAATGTATTCAAATTTCCAGGAACAGATGCGTCATTTATTGTCAATAATAAGAAATCCATTGGAGAAGTGCAGAAAATACTTGAAAGTATGAAGCTTCAGTTGGGTGAGAAATGGTCATGTGACCCTCACCATATTATTTGAAATAGGAGAGTAGAGAATTCCTATGCTCCTTATGTGCATGAGCCTTGACCTAATGTGGAGAAAATAGAAAATGGAGGAAAATTCAATGTATCAAGAGGTTTGGAAGTTGAGACTCCTCACCAAAGTGAGAAGAATTTGAAAAGAGGTAGTGAGGAAATTATTTATTTGGAGGAGGAAACAAATAAAGGATAGAAGAGGATTAAGTTGTCTGAGGGAGTTAGTTCTTCAACATCAATGGGTCTCCAATTGTAGTTGGGGAGGTTATATGTACACCTTCTTCCCCTTTTGTAGAAGAGGTTGCTCATAGTTTTGTTCTTGTTCTCAAAAAATTATATTCTCAAATAGAGGAAATGAATAGAAAGGTGAAGGAAATAATGGAGTCGCAAATGGAGGCTCAATCCATCTCTATCTATTAGACTAGATTGTTATATTCCATGGAACTTGAGAGAAATCAATTAAATCTATATTTCTCTCACACTTCTTCTTTGACTGTGTCTTCTTCATTAGTTTTCAAGAATTTCAATTTGACAGTAGATGCTAGAGAGATCCCACTACCTGATAAGATCAACTTTCACAATAATACTAGAGAGCTAATATATAGTGGTTTGAATAGGACTTCCTTGGCTAGTAGAAAATTTGAAGCTTTTTTAGGAAAATTGGTCAATCAAATGAAATTGGAAAAGGAAAATTCCATGGCCTATATTTCTCTCACACTTTTTCTTTGATTGTGTCTTCTTCATTAGTTTTCAAGACTTTCAATTTGACAGTATATGCTAGAGATATCCCACTTCCTGATAGGATAAATTTTCACAGGAATATTGGAGAGCTAATATATAGTGGGTTGAATAGGTTTTCCTTGGCTGCTAGCAAAGTTGAATCTTTTTTAGGAAAATTGTCAATCAAATGAAATTGGAAAGGAAAATTACATGGCCTTGACCACCGAGAATGAAGAGCTAAATAAGTCTATTATAAAGGTTTGTGTGAACCTTGAATACATGAGTGTTGTCCATAAATCATTGCAGGGAGATGAGACAAAATTTCAAGTTCAGTTATGATACCAACTCACAAAATAGAAGAAAATATAGACCAACGCCTTAGAAATTAGCCTCTTCTAGGGGGAAATCTCCTTTACATTACATAAACAAAAAATTCCATGGGGTCACAATATAATCTAAGCAGACCTATCAATAATAATGTAAGGGCACAAAAATAACAATATGGAGCACAATAATAACAATATGGGGACTATAGGGGTACAACAATAAAAAGAAGAGGGCTATACTAACAACAATAAGGGACTACACTAGTAATATAGGGACCTATTATGCCCACCTCCTTCAAAAAAGTGTTTTCCTCAATGCTTGAATAGCTCTAGATGCTTTTGTATAAAATTATCATCCTCCCATGTGGAATCTTCAGTGGGTAAGTTCTTCTACTTGATGAGATACTTTGATATTGATCCATTTCCTATCTGTCAAGTTCTTGTTTTCGTGACGTCTTCAGGTTCCAATATGATTTTTCCTTCCTCATCAAGTTTTGGAAATATTGTTTGAACTGGAAGTTTGTTTAACCTTCTTTAAGCATGAAACATGGAAAACTGGGTGCAATCAAGAAGAAGCAGGAAGTTCCAATTTGTATGCCATAGTAGAAATATTTTGCAACACTTTGTAAGGACCATAATACTTTGGTGATATTTTTTTATCCTTCTTAGCTTGCTTTAGGGACATTTTTTTGTATGGTTGTAGCTGTAAAAATACCTAGTCTCCTACATCAAAACTTCTTTCACTGTGATGTTGATCTTCCTGTTGTTTCATTCGATTTTGTGCCAAATTTAGATTATCCTTTAAGAGTTGGAGAACTTGTTGTTGATGCTTGATGTGATATTCCACTGCTTGAACCTTAGAATTTTCTCTTAAATATGATGTGATTCATGTTGGATGATATCCATAAAGTGCCATAAATGGGGTCATTTTTGCTGTAGTATGGAAGGAAGTGTTATACCACCATTCAGCCAAAGGTAACTGCTTAACCCATTGTGTTTGTTTATAAGATAAAAAACAACAAATATATCCTTCCAAAAATTTGTTCACTATCTCACTTTTCCCATGATATTGAAGATGATAAGATGAGCTATGAGCTAGTTGAGTACCCAAACAAGAAATTAATTCCTTCCAAAAATTTCCAATGAAAATGGGATCTCGGTCACTCATAATAATCATTGGGTTTCCATGTATCTTTTGAATTCTTTCCATAAATGCAATAGAAAATTTACCTTCTTTAAATGGATGAGACAATGCAAAAAAGTATGCATACTTTTTAATTCTATCAACTGCCACCATGATGACACTCTTTCCTTAAGACTTAGGTAAACCTATGATGAAATCCCATGAAACCTCCTCCCAACTTTGACTTGGAATCGATAAAGGTTGCAGTAGATGTTGGTTCATTAAGGTGACTATTGTAGGCAACCTCTATGCTTCTCATTCAATTGTCAACCCAGGGTAAGTTTTCTTATTTCAAGAGTGCGAGCACAGTATATGCGAGTGACATGGGGAATAGCTACTCTATATTACTATTAAGAAGATCAAATAATTCTCGAAGTTCAATAAACTCAAAAGGAAATGGGATTGTAAAATGTCATTAAATATCCTATCTAAATAAGCTTAGCGAGAATAACCTATGATTGAATAGCACACTCGATGAATTGAACATAATTCCTACTAAATGGAACAACAAACTCAACGAATTGAACAAAAATTACTTATTTAATTTTGCAATGGAATTCTCTTACAAACTAACTAGCTAACATTCTTTTGTATTAAGAACAACAAGAAATCCTATAGTACTCATGGAAAGATCTAATTTTTAGCGATACAAAGCATTAAACAGAGATCATTCTAAAGATTATAAACATATATCAAGGAATTGAGAAAACAATGAAAATTTCTAACAGTTACAAAACCATTACTGCAAACTAGAAAACATGAGCAATAAATTGCCTTAGTGGCATAGGAAACTGCAGCATCATAGGTGTAGAAGTTAACAAGTAGAAATATATCTCACAAAATGCATCAGGTCACTGAACATAGATTCCGTAATTAACGTACAATACAGAGGTGAGTGCGGAAACTCCTAGGGTTGGGCCCAAACAACCAGAAGTCCAATGCGATAGAAAACTTAGGAAATGACTATTCAAAATACCAAAACTATTTATTAAAAAGGTTAAGACATGAATACAACTAGACATTTTTGTCCTGATATGCCTATTACAGAAGATAATTCTTATTCCACTCCCTTTTTTTGTCCACCTTTGGACTCTTTAAAGGCAATTTCACTCAGTGGAATGGTCTTTTCCAAATGACAACCCAATGCTCGTGGTTGTCATTTGAGTTCTTCGGACATGGATCTGAATTTTCACCTTCTGCTCATCCCTGGGGGTCATTGTGATTTCATGTTCTCTGTCTGTCGGCTATCTTTTGGTCATCATCGATTCAACTGCCTTATTTTTCTATAAATAAATATGAAATATTTCAAATCCTTGATGTTTTAAACATGCTTCTTACCGTTAGTCTACTTGTCATGATTTTTCATTAACCCTCCTTTCCTTTACTATTAAGATGAGAAAAATTCTAAAAGTGTATGATAATTTGAATTAAAGGTAGGGTGAAAACGTACCTTAATTCTAGCCCAACATACTCCCCCTCCTACCTATTTGCAGGTCCTCATGAAAAAAAATGGTTGAGGTGTAACTGGGTCAGGGAATAGGCAGGGTAGAGACTTCTTCCTTGTATGCTCTGAAACCCTTTTTCTATCTAATTCTTGCAAAGATAGCGTTTTTGTGCCCTTTTGGCAGTTCGTAATCATGATCATAACCCTCAGGGGGTTACCAGATGAGAGGGCATTTCTACCTGCACCCTAACCATGAAGGACCCATGTTGAAGACCAGGTTTCTATATAAAAGGAATCTGGAGGCAGCCACTTTGAAGTTTTTCTAGCCAAATGGATCCCTATTTTTCACATTATTCGTGGAGGCCATCCACTTTTGTTTGGCTGCTGCTAGGGCTGGTTCCTGAATGTCTTCGAAATACTCTCGCCCATGTTGTATAATATCTTTATGAATGGGTCCCAGCGTAGTCCTTACCCCCTTTCTTCACATGAAATTCTTATGTTGGATGAACAACTGTAGGGGTTTAGTAGATTCTCCTCTAACCCACGGGTCTAGGTTTGTTCTCTCTTCCAGAAAATATTATAGGCTTTGGCCTACCTAATCTGGTTCTTATCAAAAGAGAGGAAGGCCTGGAGCTGAATATGTCCTATAAAGGGACTATGATTGTTGTCCCTGTCCTCTTCTAGAAAGAAGTTGTGTGTGTAAATTTCACATAAAAGGCGTTGGACTTGTTCATCTTGATCATTGCATAAATAAACAAATTCCTCTATAGTTTTGAAATTTGTGGCTTCACTGCCCTGAAAGCCTTTATCTTCATCAGTAAATATCGTTCTACTAGGAATAGAGCATAGTTGGTGGCTGGTGCCCTGCACGTTAGTGCATCAGAATATAGAGAAAAAATCGTGGTGATTTGTTTCTTGGCTTGATCCACCTGGTCCATCTTTGCCTGCTCTTCTCTGAGTTGAGAAAATGTTTCATCTTCTATGGTATAAAGGTTTGTGAATTTATTTATCAGTGCCTGATACTCTTGTGCGAGTACTACTTCATTTTTTCACTGTGCCAACTCATGTTGTGTTCGAATTAATTCATTATACTATTTTTGATAGACATCTCTTTCAAGTACAGGAGCATAGGCAGGGGTTTCCTCCGTTTGGGTTTCCTTTTCTTTTGTGAATTCCTGCCTAGTTTAAACAGAGGCTTCAGTAGTGTCCACCAGGTCTGTTTGTACCTCAATCTCAGTGGTTCTCGCCAAGTTCGTCTACATCTCGGCCTTAGCAGCATCTACTAAGTGAGTCTGCATCACAGCCTCAGCAGTATCTAACAAATTGGTGACCAATTTTTTTTGGGTTTATGCAGTGGTCAATTCTTTCTTAGGATTCCAGGCCTTATTTACCTTTTTCAACTGATTCCTCAAATGTTTTACCATTTTTCTTAACCTTTTGCAAGTTCTGGTTAATTTCTTGAACTTATTTTCAGCTAAATCTTCTTCTAGTCTAGTTTCAGCAAGGTATGGAGGAGAAGCAACCTCTTTTTCAAGGATGGTAGTGTAAATTTCAATGATGGTGTTTTCTACCTGTACTTTGGAGCTTACTTATGCATGAGGGTCCTGGCTGGGTGAGACAATATTCCCCTCAGGTGTTAGAGGAATTGTTTCCATGCTTGCATTTTTTTCGAGGGGGATGGTGACAATTGACTAATTTTTGGATTCGGCTACCTCTTCTGCATGCTCCTCCTCATTTTCTTCACCACACTCGAGAGGAGATAAGGCCCTAAAAGCTTGTAATTCCTCTTGATGGGATAATATATCGGTGTGTCCGGAGCTGCTGGCAGTGGAAAATTGGTCTAATGGTTCTTCTTATTCTTCATCTTGCTCAAACGGGATTTTAGTTTCATGGGATGCCCTCATTTGCTCTAGGACCCAAGCCATCTCTTCCTCATAATCTCGTAAGGGTATTTTTTGAGGGCTTGAGGGTAGGGAACAGTATGGCCCTGTCTCCTCAAGGAATTATGAGGTTTCTTGTTGTAAATGCAGTCTTTTGGATCACCTTTGCTTGCTTAGTTTTGAAGTTGAGGCACGGGTCCTTTTCCTTCTAGGTATGTTCATTCTAGGGAGCTAAATTTCGGTCCCGACAGGGTTTTCCCCAGGTGCCTACCTGACCCAGTTAACAAAGTTGTACCAAGATATCTGTTGCTTGCCTAACTCATGTATGGTGATTAATTTGATTAACCTGTGGTGACTAACAACTTCTTGAGGGTTTTTAGCTTTTCTTATTCGAAAAATAGTGTCATGTAATATAGAATTTAAGAAAGCAGATAGATTAATAGAAATATTTTGTTTTAGCACAACTAATAGTTTGAGTTGACGGGATTTTACCACATCTTAGCATCCATCACATGTGATGAATCTCTGGATGAATTTCGTTAGTTCTTGCCATGGTTGATGTAGAGAGGTAGGGTTAATCCATTTTCCTTTTCGCTCCAATGTCTCTTCTGGATCCTTGTATGCTGTGACTGCCTCTCGTAAGAGAAGGTGTTTTTATGTCCATCTCTCTCCTTCTGATGGTATTCCGAAGACTTCAGTAATAATATATTCTATTACCGGTATAATCCTTCCCTTGAGCCTGGTCTGTCCCTCCTGTAGGTTTTGCAGGAACTCAATTGCTATCTCTATATCAAATCCTTGTCATCTGTGTAAATATGGAAGCTATCTAGCTTGTTGGAGGATAGTGCTAGCTGCATTTGAAATCGGGAAGTTCGAAGGTTCATTCCAGAGAGAGTTTCGTCCCATGGATGATGCATTTTCTTAAGATAATTTCTCCTTCTGATTGTACTCTCTTTTAGCTTTGTTGTTTAGAATGAACATTTTATGCAAGAGAAAGGGAAATTGCAGCCTTCTGTAGGTAACTTCATACCTTAATTGTGATGATCCTTTGGTCTTATCAGCATATCCAATGGAATTTGTGCAGGAAATTCGCATTCTTGAAATTTATGAATAATTACACCCCCTGTCTCGAAGTAAGGGAATCCACGTCCTCAAGTACAAGAGAGATTTTATCAATCATGAGTGTGTATGGGGAAATGTCAGGGTTTAGTAATCATATTCTATACGCAAGAACGAAGGCCATGGCTTTGGAGCTCAAGGAAAGAGGAGTGATTGAGTAATTATGAGTGCATGTAGTGTAAATGTCAGATTTGGAACTTGTCATAAGTGTATCTCATTCGGAAGTGACTGGAGAGGGGGAGAAAGAAGTATATCTATTATTATTATAGGATGTCCTTATTTAATGGTAAAGTGTGACAGAAACATGACTGAGATAGGTAGTGATTGGTGCCATCATCTAAAGTTCAAACATGTAACCATTGCTCGTTTATAGTTACTTATGTGGTAGACTAGTATTATCACTAATTTGATTAGTGGGTTTATGCTTAAGAATGGAAGAAAAATAGGGGATAAGGTACAAGTAAGAGTAATTGGCTATCATTTAAACATACTCTCATACCATAAGCAGAGCCACTGCTACCAGCATGCTTTTATAGCCTCGACAGGGTTGCTAATTTAACCCAAAAAATGAGCAAGGATGCCTTATGGAAAAGTAGTTATTTTGCCAATTTTTTGGAGAGATCACCATGCTGGTATGATAGCTAGATAGCCACGGTGCCACTCACTAGAGTTGTAGCATAGTGATTAAGTCGGCTTTTGATGAGACCTCCTGTCCTTCAAGCAGTTGAGAAGGTCATTACCCTAGTGTGGTGGCCATTGTGGGCATGTCACTTACTAAACTCGTATGAATATGGTAGGTTGGCTCATGATGAGACCCCCTATCCTCTCTTGGAAATTTGCATATGAACATAGTACTTCTTTTTTAAACATAAGAATTTTTATTTATGAGGAGGTCACTGTGCTGGTATGATGGCCAGATAGTCACAGAGCGATTCACTAGGATTGTAACAGAGTGATCAGACCGACTTGTGATGAGACCTCCTGTCCTTCAAGAAAATGAGAAGGTAATTACCCTGGTGTGATGGCCACTATGGGCATGTCACTTGAAAAACCCTTATGATCATGGTAGGCTGGCTCATGATGAGCCCCCATCCTCGCTTAAAAATTTTCATGTAAACATAATATTTCTTCTTTATACATGAAGGGAGGCTCATTAACTCCTTAAGAGTTAGGGATGGTGTGAGAAGGAAAAAGAATTCCAATACAATTAATACTCCTTATTCCTATTTCTTTATATCGAAGGGAAATACTACTCGAAAGTGTAGAAAGATATACCATCATAATATCATGTATTGTATGATAACATATTTGAGCTGGGAATGACTTAGCCCTTCATTACATATATGTATAATGTCGGATTCCGGGCTAGAGATTATAGTGTCAAAGGATCATCATATCAGTAATTTTATTACTTTCCCCTTCTCTTCAGCTACCAATTCCTACTCAGAGATATATTTTATAGCTAGGGTGTGGATCGAGGATAGGATATTGACCAAGGAAATAAGGGTCGTGCTTATTTAAAGTGAGGGAAAAAATCAATTGTTCAATCCCTTTGAATAGTAACTATTCAATTAGGCAGCTATTCAAAGACTTGAACAACAAGAAATGAAAAAAAAAAAAAGCATGGTTGTTCAATCTGATTGAACAACAGTTGTTCAATTGGATTGAACAATAGTTGTTCAAAGAATTTGAACAACAAGGAAAAATAAAAATGCAAAAACAAGATTTTTCAGTCCGATTGAACAACAGTTGTTCAATTGGATTGAACAGCAACTGTTCAAATAATTTGAACAGTAAGGAAAAATAAAAATGAAAAAACACGGTTGTTCAATCCGATTGAACAACAACTGTTCAATTGGATTAAACATCCGTCGTTCAAAGAATTTGAACAGTAAGGAAAAATAAAAACACAAAAATACCGTTGTTCAATCTGATTGAACAACAGTTGTTTAATAAAATTGAACACCAGCCATTCAACGAATTTGAACAGCAAGGAAAAATAAAAACACAAAAATACAGCTGCTCAATCCGATTGAACAATGGTTGTTCAATTGGATTGAACAACAGTCGTTCAAAGAATTTGAATAGCAAGGAAAAATAAAAACACAAAAACACGGTTGTTCAATTGGATTGAACAAAATTCGTTCAAAGAACTTGAACAGTAATTAAAAATACAAACAGAAACACGCGGCTGTTCAATCCGATTGAACAACAGTTATTCAATTGGATTGAACAGCAACCGTTTAAAGAATTTGAATAGCAAGGAAAAATAAAAACACAAAAAGATGACAAAAATGGTACAATTGTGAGCATGAAGAATGTACAACAAAATAGGAAACTAGGAATTGCAAGGAGATTATACACATTGTTTACAAATGAAGGTAGAAAACTCTCATGTACTTGAGGTTGTGGGGTTATCACCCCTTTCTACCTCAACTTTGATGGTGGGATCGTTTCGTACCTGCTGACATAAAGACTCCTTTGTGAGGGGTTTGTGATAGAGGCATACTTTATGCCCATTGAATCGAAATTTAGAACTAGATCCATCTATGGTGGTCAAGGTGAGGGTACCATTGTTATGTACTTCTTGGATTTCATATGGATCGAGCAACCTTGTCTGCAATTTTCCTGGAAAATCTTGGAATTTGGAGTCATAGGGAAGTGCCCAATCTCATTTCTAAAATTTCCTCTTTTTGATGAGGTTTTCATGCAACTTAGCTCAATTTTGTTGTATGATCGTTGTGCACTGCAGAGCCAGTAGTCGTGTTTCATCCAATTCATTTATTTGTTGGAGTATTTTAATCTAGGCCTCTGTCAAGTCCAACCCTACTTCCTGGGTTGTCCTTAGAGTCTTGACTTTGAATTCAATGGGATAAATGGGCTCTCTTACAAATACAAAATAATACAGAGAATATCCAGTGGTGTTTATCCATTTTGTGCGATAAGCCCATAGGGCCTCTAGAAGTCTAGTGGCCCAGCCTCAACGATGTGATGATATCGTTTTAGCAAGGATTGCTTCAAGGACTTTGTTGGTGCTTTCGACCTGTCCGTTCGCCTGAGGGTGGTAAGGAGATCTGACTTTGTGGATGATGTGGTGATTCCTTAGAGTGGCTGTGATTTTATTACCTACGAAATGTGCCCCTCCATTGGTTATCACTTCCCGTGGTAGACCATATCACACAAATAGCTCAAATAGAAAGTTAATCACATATTCCTCCATGGCCCTTGATAAGGCTACTGTTTCCACCCATTTCATTACGTAGTCTGTGGCAACTAGTATGTAGGTTTTTTGATTCGATGGTGGGTTGAACGACCTTATGAATTCTAGTGCCCACCGTTCGAACGATTTTATTACCAATTGTGGTTGTAGTGGCATTTCTTCTGCATGTCCTAGGTGGCCCATTCTTTGGAAACTATCATAGGCTTGGACATATTTTTTCACATGTTTGAATATCATAGGCCAATAATAACCCAATTGTAATACTTTTTGTATCATTCTGCGATCTGCAAAATGGCCACCACATGGTTCATCGTGACAGACCATTAGGATATCATAGATCTCATCTTCCCAAATGCATCTGCGTATATGCATGTCGGCCCCTGTGTGGAAGAGTTATCCACCGATCCAGGAGAACCTAGCACTACATTGTACAATCAACTTCTGTTCCCTTTATGTTAAATTCCTGGGCAGTTTCCATACTACCAAGTAATTTTCTATGTCTACATACCAAGGCGTTTTTACTGCTACGGAAAACAGATGTTAATCAGGAAACTGATCGTAAATTGCTAATGTGTCATCTGTCTTTGGAGCTTTGGATATGAAGTCGGCAACCACATTTTCTTTTCCTGGGCGGTCCTTGATGGTTATGTCAAATTCCTGAGCAACCAACGAGTTATTCTCCCATTTGTGATTAGTTTATTGGCTAAATATTTAATGGAAAAGTGATCAGTGTACAAGAGTAGTTCATAGCCAGCTATATAATGTCTAAACTTATTAATAACATAAATGATAGCCAGGAACACTTTTTTGTCACTGTGTAGTTTAATTCAGCAGGAGTAAGATTTTTTCTGATATAATAAATAGCATAGGGCTTTTTGTCTTCTTCTTGACTAAGAACTACCCCTATCGTTGTATTGGATGCATCTGAAGAAATGTGAAAAGGAAGCTCCCAGTTAGGACTGCGTAAGATTGGTGCTGTCAAGACCAGTCTTTTTAAATCTGCAAAAGCAGTGTCACATTTATCAGACCAATGGAATTCAAAGTTTCCAATCAGTGCATACAAAGGTGCAACAATTTGTGATAACTTCTTTATAAACCTACGATAATACCCTGCATACCCCAGAAAAATACACACCTCTGTCTATGTGCAAGGTATGGCTAGTAAAAGGATTACCTCTATTTTTTCTGGGTCTACTTGCATTCCTGCTGTAGAGATATAGTGCCCTAGGATTACTCCTTCGGTCATCATCATGTGGAAATTTTCATTTCTTAGGCATAACCTAGTAGTGGTACATCGTTCGAATACCTTTTCTAGTGTTTCTAATGCTTGATTAAAGTCATCACCATATGGGGTGAAGTTATCCATGTAAATTTCAAGCCCCTCATTTATTAAATCAGCAAAAATGTTGAGTATGGCTCTTTGAAAGGTTGCTTGGGCATTGCATAGTCTAAATGGTAGCACCCTGTAGGCAAATGCACCCCATGGGTAGGTAAAGGTATTTTTATCCTAGTCTTCAGGGACTATTTGGATTTGATTGTAATTGCTAAATCTGTCAAGAAAAGAAAAGAAATGCTTCCCTGCCAATGTATCCAGGACCTGATCAATAAAAGGGAGGGGGAAGTGGTCCTTCTGTGTCACCTTATTCAGTTCTCGATATTCCACACAGATTCTCCATTTCCCATTCTTTTTAGGAATGACTACCATAGGGGGGACCCACTTGCTGTCAAAAATAGAATAAATGAAATTCAAATCCAACAGTTTTTGTAGTTCCTCCTTTACAACATCGTTTATATGAGGGTTTAACCGACATTGGGGTTGCCGAATAGGCCAAGCCTCCTTGTCAGTATAGATGTGATGGGTGCATAGCTGGGGGTATATGCCTTTCATGTCTGGGTAATCCCAAGAAAATTCTCTCTGATACTTTTGTAACACTTTTATGAGCTTCTGCCTTTGGTCACTATCCATATTGCCATTGATATTCAAAATTTTCCTCGGCTCAATTTCAACGGGTATGTTGTTGCGTACAGGGGTTGTATGCATATGTTGGTCATCAAGGTTTATCAAGAGATCTTCTTGTGTTTCATCTTCAAGAATTGTTTTCAGCATTTGGCATTTCAAGTTTCTAGATGTAGGTGGTTGATTCATAAAGTTATTGATTACATCATCTTCAGTTTGATCCTTAAATTCAAGAGCTTTGATTAAATTCAGAGGTGGATGGATATTTTTCTCCCAATATGTATGTGGATGCTTGTGAATGTGTGCTGTGGGTAAAATTGGTTTGGTAGGTGGGTAAATGATAATATTTTTTATTAAATCTCCCCTAGCAATGGTCATGTTGCCTATCTGACAACCTATGTAAGCATAAATCGTTACTAACCAAGGCCGTCCAAGAATCAAGGGGTGTCCATCCATTCGATTTTTTGGGTTAATAACTAATAAATTAGTCGGATACTCCCATGAGTCTACATAAATCAGGATGTCCTGTAATATTCCTTCTGTCCTGATAACAGACCTGTCAGCGAGTTCCAACAATGTAGCTATTGGTTCTAATATTGATATGCCTATATTTTCATAGGTCCCTATTGTTAAGATGTTAACGGCCACCCCTAAGTCGACCAATGTGTTTGAAAAGGAGTGGTCAGAGATTTGTATAGTTGCTATGAGATTCCCTGGGTCATTGTATTTAATGGGGGCCTCCTTACCCAATAATAAGTCAGATAGTGTTCCTACAACATGAACGGTGGGAGCATTTTTTGCTTTTTTTTCTTGCTTCCTCACACACAGTTCTTTAATTGTCTTGGTATAGATGGGGATTTCTTGTACGACCTGTAGAAGAGGAATTTTGATGCAAAGGTTTCTAAATTCCCCCAAAATATCAAAATCTAGAGAGACCATTTGTATAGGCAGTTTTAACCTTTCAAGGAAAGGAGTTGAAAAAATCCTAAGATTTTCAGGCTTCTCTTGGTCAACAATTTCCTTTTCTTGCTCCACCTCTGTTTCAGTTACATTTTTTTTTTCTGGGCTCTGTTGGAGTTCCAGATTCCAATTGCGGTGGGGTCATCCCTTGTGCTGGTGAGATAATATGTCATGATCTCAGCCTTAGTTCATTAAATTGCTTCTGTTCTATAATATGGATTAGTTGAACTGACCTATTGTTAGGGTTAGGATTGGGTTGGGCTGGTAATTGTAGATGGATGATAGGCCGAGGGTTCTGCTAGACAAGGTACGGAGCTGGAAGTGTAGGTTGATTTTGAATTCCTGTCCCCATTGGTGGATGGGTCATTCCCAGAGGTCGTTGCCAACTTTGAGGCCAATTTGTGGTTTGAGAAGGGGATGTTGGCCATTGGGTTTGATGTGGTTTGTTTTGCCAATAAGGAGGAGAACAAGGAAAACTTGGCCAATTATTCCCTGAAGAGGGTTGCGTTGGCCAAGGTGGTATAGGAACGACTGAGACAACTAATTGGAGAAAGTCAGTCGATTCTGCCAAGCTGCTGAGTGGTTTTGCTGGTTAAATTGTAGAGAAGGAAAGAACGAAGGTAGGTCTTGAGGCATACTTGGGCGTGTTTTCCATTGTTGACGCTAGTTCATCAGGTAGACTAGTTCTATTTCTTCTTCAGCTTCTTTGTAAACTGATTTTAGTCCTGGGAGTGAAGGGGAGTGGTCAGTGGCATGATCCTTAGTGTAGATAGCACAAGTATAAACTGTGTCTAAGGGGCATTCCCTTTTGTTGTGATTCTTCCGACAGTGTGGGCAGAAGACAACCAAGTTTTGTTCGGCTATAGCTTGATTCTGCTTGGCTTGTAGGACATAAATTTGTGTTTTCAAAGTACCTAAAATGTCAGTTTTGAAGTCTTCCAAAATATTATCAAACTGCGCACTGGTTATGTTGCCACCAGGTTTCTTGAGATATTTATTTGTTGAGTCTTGCCCAATTGGATTATTTCGCATACTGCCCCGAGAGCACCTGATACACAGCGAAATAATTTCATCATATTCTTCTTGATATATGTCCCCTCTTCCCATTATCTTAAGTGTTTCAATTCATTCCTCTTCCATCCCTTTAATCATTGTTGCTTTTAAGACATCTTTACATAATGCAGTATATGGGGACCTTTGTAGATTATACTGAAATATTTCGACATACTCTTCTAATGTCTCGTTGTATTTTGCAGACATATTGAATATTTCATATTTTAATTCTTGAGTCTAGATATAATCTTGATATTTAGTTAGAAAAATGTTCTTCATTTGGTCCCAATTATTGATGGTTCCCCCACCGAGTCCCATGAACCAACGCAATTACGCCCCCTTCAAAGTAGAGGGGAACAATTTCAATTTATGTGGGTCAATGGTATAGTCATATCCCCTACATAAGATGTTGAACTTAAATAAAAATGCAACAGGATCTTTCGAGGTCAACCCATGGAAGGTGGGGATGTTTGCATGGGAATGGCTTTCATGGGGGCAATAGCAGCATGGTCAACAATGGGATATTCCAATGTCGATGTCTACCTTTGATTCCAGTTTTGATTATTTTCCATTTGATCAAATATATGCCAGTACTCTTCGGGGATCTCTTTTTCTGGAGGAGTGATCTTAGTGGATTTGGGTGGTGAGTGGGGAGGAGGCTTTACAACACTTCCTCGATTTGGAATACCAAGTGTCTTAGTCTCAACCACTTTTTCAAGGGATTCAGGATCTAGAGCTCCTAATTTTATTACCCCACTAGTTTCTCCTTCTCCTTCTTATTGCAAGAGCCTCCCTCTTGTGAAGGGTCAGTACTTATGTGTTCATCAGTCTGAAGGCTTTGCTCAGACCCTTTAGTTTCACTGTGAATCGCAGTGTGGGCTATATATGGTGAGGTTGCTACCTGAGGGAGAGTTGTAGGACTTTGAATGGGAATGGTTCTGGGTCCTACAGATGCCTGGGATTCAGCTCTCTTAATGATTTCATCTATATATGTTTTTATACCAATGATTACCGGTCCTTTGGGTTTCGTAGACTGTTACGGATGATTTTGATTTGTTTCTATCCTTTTCTTCCTAGTCATAAAATAAGAGCACCTATTCTACTAACCTTTGAACAATCGTTGAGAGGTGGGTTAGGGGAAAGTGTTTTTCTTGCCAGTATGCAGGTTCTTACCTCTCGTTTTTAATAACCAATTCTTCACAGCAATAGAGAAAAAAGAATGAAGGACATTTCTCTTTAACACTCTCCCGGGCAACGACACCAAAAATGTTGGTTCATTAACGTGACTATTATAGGAAACCTCTATGCTTCTCATTCAATTGTCAACCCAGGGTAAGTCTTATTATTTCAAGAGTGCAAGCATAGTATATGAGATTGACATCAGGAATAGCTACTCTATATTACTATGAATAAGATCAAATAATTCTCGAATTTCAATCAACTCAAAAGGAAATGGGATTGTAAAATGTCGTTAACTATCCTGTCTAAATAAGCTTAGCAAGAATAACCTATGATTAAACAACACACTCGATGAATTGAATAGCAGTCCTACTCAATGGAACAACAAACTCAATGAATTGAACAACAATTACTTATTTAATTTTTCAATGGAATTCTCTTGCAAACTAACTAGCTAACATTCTTCGGTATTAAGCACAACAAGAAATCCTATAGTACTCATGCAAAAAATATAATTCCTAGCGATATAAAGCATTAAACAGAGATCGTGCTAAAGCTTATATGCAGATATAAAGGAATTGAGAAAATGATGAAAATTTCTAACAGTTACAAAACAATTACTGCAAACCAGAAAACATGAGCAATAAACTATCTTAGTGGCATAGGAAACTGCAACATCATAGGTGTAGAAGTTAACAAGCAGAAATATATCTCACAGAATGCATTAAATCAATCAACATAGATTTCGTAATTAACGTATAGTACAGAGGTGAGCATGGAAACTCCCAACGCTGGGTCCAAACCACCAAAAGTCCAACGTGATATAAAACTCAATAAATGACTATTCAAAATACCAAAATTATTTATTAAAAAGGTTAAGACATGAATACAACTAGATAGTTCTGTCCTAATATGCCTATTACAGAAGATACTTCTTATTCTGCTCCCTTTTTTCGTCCATATTTTGCCTTTTTAAAGGCAAATTCGCTTAGTGGAATGGTCTTTTCCAAATGACAACCTGCTGATCATGGATGTTGTTTGAGTTCTTTGAAAGTGGATCTGTCTTTCTACCTTTCGCTCGTCCCTAGGGGTCATTTTGATTTCATGTTCTCTATTTGTCAGTTGTCTTTTGGTCATCGTCGATTTAGCTGCCTTATTTTCCTATAAGTAAAGATGAAATAATCAAATCCTTGTTATTTTAAACATGCTTCTGACTGTTAGTCTATTTGTCCTAATTTTGGATTAACCCTCCTTTCCTTTACTATTAATATGAGAAAAATTCTAAAATTTTATGATAATTCGAAGTAAAGTTAGGGTGAAAACATACCTTAATTCCAGCCCAACAACAGACCTGGGGTCTTAATTATCTCAACTTTATTTTTTTGGCAAACCAAACATTCCTCCACAAAATTTTGAATATCACATTTAAGGTCATCCCAAAAAACTCTTTCTTCACCCTGTGGTAAGTTTTTAAAAATCCTGAGTGTCCTCCTAAGGGAGAGGTGTGAAACTCCAAAAAAATATTTTTTTTAGTTGGGAATTTTTACAAAGATATAAGCAATATTTTTACCATAAGGAATAATTTTTCCAACTAAATGTATTATATGTACTGGGATCTTGTTGCAACTTTTGAATGAGTTTCCACGCTTTTTTTTCATTCTTCCATTGCTTCATTTCTTCAGTTATCCAATTTAGTTGGATAATAGAAATTGCACAAAGCAATGCTTCCACCTCCTCATCCTTTCTTGAGAGGGCATATGCAAAAAAATTTAGCTTCCCTTTTTTGATGATGATTTCAAATTCATAACCCAACATCTTTGTGACCCATTTTTTCCGCTCTTCTGAATATAACCTTTATTCCAAAACGTATTTAAGACTATCATGATCAATTTTTACCTTGAAGTGTCTTCCCATTAGGTAAGGTCACCATTTCTTTAGTGAATGTAGTATTTCCAACTTCTGCTTCTCATAAATATCTTTCTGTAAATACTTTCCTTTGATTGTACGGCTTTCAAATGAAACAGGTCTTCCTTCTTGCATTAAAACAACACCAATTCCATTTCCTAAGGAATCACATTCCACAATAAAGGTTTCTCTGAAATCTGTCGTAGCTAAGACTAGTGCTAGACACATTGCAACTTTAAGATGTTCAGCAGCCTTAGTTTCTTCAAGAGTTCATGAAAATTAATCTTTCTTCAATAATGTTGTTAGAGGTTCTTCTATTCTCCCATAATTCTTACCAAACTTGTGATAACACCCTGTTAACCGGAGAAATCCTCCCAACTGCTTTATAGTTGTGGGGAATTTCCATTCCTTAATGGATTTAATTTTGGTAGGGTCTACCTTAACACCCTCCTGAGATACAATATGACCTAGATATTCCACCTCTTGTAATCCAAAGAAACATTTGGAGGTGTTTTCATATAATTATTTCTCCTCCAATATTTTGAGCACCCAGTCAACATGTTGAACATGATCCTTCCAAGAACTGTTGTAGATTAGTATATCATCAAAAAACACTAACACAAATTTTCTAAGGAAGGGTTTGAAAATGGAATTCATCAGCCCTTTAAATGTAGAAGACACATTGGTAAGGCCAAAAGGCATGACCAAAAATTCATAATGACCCTCATGAATTTGAAATGTTGTTCTCAAAATATCTTCAATATTCATTTTAATTTGATGATATCCTAAATGAAGATCCAACTTGCTAAAATAAATTTCTCCATGTAATTCATCCAATAATTCATCAATCACAGGAATGGGAAATTTATCATTAATAGTGAGCTTATTGAGCTCCCTATAATCTGGACACATGCACCATGATCCATCCTTATTGTGCACCATTACTATTGGAACAGAGAAATAAGTTTGACCAAGATGAATTACACCAGCCTCTAATATTTCTGCAATCATACATTCAATTTTTCTCTTTTAGACATAAGGATATCTCTAAGGCTTGGTGTTTGGAGGAATACTTCTTGGATTCAAATGAATAGCATGATCATGATAAAAAATAGGTGGGAGTCCTTTGGGAGTTTCAAACACCTTGGAATGATTTTCCAAGACTTCTTGGAGATCTGGAGAAATAGATGATTCTTATGTTGGAACTTCTAGTGAGCATAATTGTGTAATAAATCCTCGTTGTTCTTTCTTCATAATTTTTTTCATGACATTAGAGCTTATTATCTTTCCCGACTTCCCTGCGATACTCCATAATTCAATGTCCTTTCCTTCTAAACAAAAATTCAAGAAAAGTTCTTGAAAAATAAAAGCTATTGTCCCCAAATATTGTAACCATTGTACTCCTATTACAACATCAACACCTCCCATTGTAATGGAAAGCATTGGACTATTCAATACATATTCCCCTGCGGTTAGCTTGATATTATGGCATTTTCTAGAGCAATTTATAGTTCCTCCATTTACAACCATCACTTGACACTCTAGTGTTGGCTATAGGAAGAAATTAAATTCCTTGGCTACCTTACAACGAATAAACTTATGGGTACTACACGAATCAATCAATATTATTATATTTTTCATCTTGATATTTCCCTCTATCTTGAGAGTTTGAGGAGTGGTAATGCCCATAAATGCATTACAGGATATGGTCAAACTCATTTCTTCTTTCTCTAGGGTTGATTCCTCTTCCTTTTAATTTTCTTGTTCATTTTATTCCTCATCTTCAGAATATATGTAAAATAATTTCTTCTCAGCACACTTATGACCTTTAGTGTATTTTTTATCACAACTGTAGCAAATCCATTTTGCACTTTTCTCTTCCAATTTTTGTGGTATCGACTTTGTAGGTTGTGGAAGTCTAGGAGTAGCAACACTTCCATCTTTATATATGTGAGTGGTAGGCTTCCTTTTCGCCATAATTCTACTTCCACTTTTTCTTTCCAACCTGAATGCCTTCTCCAATGAATCAGGTTCCCAAAGGCGAACCTCATGTTGGATGTTATCCTTTAAAGTACCTATGAAGACATCAATCCTGTGTTCCTCTGGAATATCAATTACCCTCATATTAAATTTTTGGAACTCCTAAATGTGCTCCACGATTGAACCCTTTTTTTTAGATTTATCAATTCGCTAAAGAAGGTGTTTCTCTTTGTATCGTCATAATGTGCTATCATTTCCTCTGTAAAAATTGACGAATTGAAGTTTTTTTTACGAGAGGGAAGCCATCGATATCATACAAATGCATTTTCTTCTAAATATAAAGTTGCAATGTGTACCTTTTGTGTGTTTTTCACATTATGGATATCAAAATTTTTCTCCATCTGTAGTATCAATATTACGAGATCCTTGCAATCATACTTCCTCATATCGATCTTTGGAATATGGTGGGTCTTCAATCCAACATTAGAGTTTATGAAATCACGATTTACTTTTATTTTTTTCTCATCATGAGTTTCCTCTACTACCTTTTAGCCATTAGGAATCATTTATTGTACCAACTTTGTCAAACCTTCCTTCAAACCTTCCATGTCTACTTTTACATAATTCTTCATGTCTTCGATGTTGTCTTTAATTTTTTCCTAGATCTTAGCTTCCATATCATCCATATTAGCTTCCATGCCAACCATATTAGCTTCCATACCATTCTTCAAACCATCCATCTTAGCTTCCATTCCTTCTTCAAACCATCCATGTTAGCTTCCACGCCTTTCTTAAAAACGTCCATTTCATCTTTGGTTACCCTTTGCGAGAGCGAAATTTGGTGCACCTGGTATTGTAATTTTGATATATCATGTTGCACTTAGTCCTCTTCATGAGTCATAGTAGAGCCTTACAAGGGATTAGTGGGTGTTGAATTATTTTTAGGCGCCATTTTAGAACCAAATATTGATATTTATGCTTCAATATGCCATTGAAATCACTTCAAACTGATTTTTCAAACAAGACTTATGCAATTTCAAAAAAAGTACACGCCGTTTTCTTACTTTTGAGGAGGTCGATATTGAAACTGATGTATCTCTGTAATTTCAGATCCCCAAGATTTTATCTTTAGTCGTTTCGTGTTAGGTCACTATATTACTAGTATAGTCCCTTATTGTTGTTAGTGAAACACCTTTATTGTTATTGTTGTACCCCTGTAACCCCCATATTGTTATTATTTTTCCCTTCAATTATTATTGTTAGGTTGGCTAGGATTACATTGTGGCCCCATGGACTCCTATACATAGAAAGGAGGTTTTGTCATTTGTATCATCAAAGCATTTGTCATTAATGTATTTTATTGGACGTTCTCCCTCAAAGTGGCTTATTTATAAGGCGTTGATATCTCTTTTCTTCTATTTTTGGAGCTGGTTTCTCAACATTTGGTATTAGAGATTTTGATTTTAGGGTTTCGCTGCTCCAAAAAGGTCATCGTGGAATTTTCGCTATAACTATTTTTCTACGAAGGTTTAAAAGCTGCAATTTTTATAGTGCGAAGCCAAAATTTGGAGTAACAAAATCATAAAATTTCAGATCTTGGTTCGCAATATTTTTGAAGATATGGTCTCTGCAAATTAGGTATTTTGCAGGCTCCCGAATTTCATCTCAAAGAGGTGATTGTAGGAAAATATTCATAACTCTCTCTTTGAGCATCAGATTGGAATTCTGTAAAAAGTGGTCGCAATTACACGGAATGTAGTTTCCTATCTATCAATTTCAGAGCTGAAGGAGGAAAAATTGACATGTGGTAAGTCGTACAAGTTTGATCTACTGAACCAGTCCATAATTAAGTCATCGTAGTAGATTGAGCACAACTTTTTCTTCAAGAATCCAAATCAGGTCAGACCTGTTGCATGCGAAAGAGAATTCAGAGGGATACCACAGTGCCAAATTTTAGATATTGAAGATCTAAAATCACATAGATAATTCAGTTTCAATATCGAGCCCCTCAAAAGAAAGAAAAGGTGTGTATTTTTTTCCTAATTGCATAAGTTTTGTGTAAAAAAAAAAAAAATCAGTTTGAAGTGATTCCAAGGGCCTATTGAGAATATATTTCAGTATTGGGTTCTAAAATGCCTCCTAAAAAGAATTCAACACCCATTAAGCCCTCAGAGTACTCTACTATGACTCATGAAGATGGAGATTTTCAACATGATCTATCAAAATTACAAGAGAAAGTGCACAAAATTTCGCTCTCGTAAAGAGAAACAAAAAATGAAATGGAAGTTTTTAAGAAAGGTGTGGAAGAGAAGATGGATGGTTTGAAGAATAATATGGATGGTTTGAAGAAAGGCGCGGAAGCTAATATGGATGGCATGGAAGCTGGCATGGAAGCTAAGATGGATGACATGGAAGAAAAAATGAAAAAAAAAACATGGAAAACATGAAGAATGATCTAAAAGTAGACATGGAAGGTTTGACAAAGTTGATACAAGAAGTTTTTCCTAATGATGAAAAGATAGTAGAGGAAGCTCATGATGGAAACAAAATAAATGTTAATCATGATTTCATAAACTCTAATGTTGGATGGAAGAACCACCATATTCCAAATATGGATATGAGGAATTTTTATGGCAAGGATCCCGTAACATGGATACTACAGATGGAGCAATATTTTGATCTCAATAATGTGCAAAACACACAAAAGGTACGCATTGCAACTTTACATTTAGAACAAAATACATTTTTGTTATATCGAGTGTATTTTCCTAAAATTTTTTTCACTTATCAATTTTACTTAGAAACAGATAAAGCACATTATGTAGGATACAAAGAGTAAAATTCCTTCTTTAGCCAATTGATAAATCTCAAACAAAAGGGTTCAAGGTTTATGCCATTGAGGACTTCAAAAAATTGAATATAAGGGTAACTCGATATTCCAGAGAATGATGATCGATGTCTTCATAGGAATTTAAAGGATAACATCTAACATGAAGTTCGTGTTTGGGAACCTGATTCATTGGAAAAGGCATTCAGGTTGGCAAGAAAAATTGAATGTAAAATTATGGCAACAAGGAAGCCTACCACTCACATATATAAAGATGGAAGTGTTGCTACTCATAGACTTCCACAACCTACAAGGTTGACACCACAACAATTGGAAGAAAAAAGAGCAAAAGGGCTTTGCTACAGTTGTGATAGAAAATACAATAAAGGTCATAAGTGCGCTGAGAAGAAATTATTTTACATAGATTGTGAAGAGGAGGAAGAAAATGAACAAGAAACTTCAAAAGAAGAGGATATACACCAGGAACCAACCCTAGAAAAATAAGAAATGAGTTCAACCATATCCTGTAATGCATTGGCAAGAATTACCCCTCCTCAAACTCTCAAGATAGAAGGACATATCAAGAAGAAAAAGGTAATAGTGTTGATTGATTCGGGTAGTACCCATAATTTTATTCATTGTAAGGTAGCCAAGGAATTGAATTGTTTCCTATACCCAGCACCAGAATGTCAAGTGATGGTTGCAAATGGAGGAAATATAAATTGATATGGAAAATTCCATAATATCAATATAGCCATGGGGGATATGTATTGAATATTCCAACGCTTTCCATCCCAATGGGAGGTGTTGATGTTGTACTAGGAGTACAATGGTTACAATCTTTGGGGACGATAACTTTTAATTTTCAAGAACTTTTCTTGAAATTTTTTTCGTAAGTAAAGAAAATAGAATTACGGGGTATCATATGGAATCCAGGAAAGATAATAAGCTCTCATGTCATGACAAATATTTTGAAGAAAGAACAATGCGACGTAATTACACAATTATGCTCAGTGGAAGTTCCAACATCAAAATCATCTATTTCTCTAGATCTCCAAAAAGTCTTGGACAAACATTCCAAGGTGTTTGATACTCCTAAAGGACTCCCACCTATTCATGATCATGATCATGATCATGCTATTCATTTGATTCCAGGAAATGTTCCTCCAAACATTAGGCATTACAGATATCCTTATGTCCAAAACAACGAAATTGAGCATATGATTGCAGAAATGTTAGATGTTGGTATAATTCAACCGAGTCAAAGTTTTTTCTCTGCTCTAGTAGTATCGGTGCACAAGAAAGATGGATCATGGTGCATGTGTTCGGATTATAGGGAGCTCAACAAGCTCACTGTTAAAGATAAATTTCCCATTCATGTGATTGATGAATTATTGGATGAATTACATGGAGGAATTTATTTTACCAAGTTGGATCTTCGTTCAGGATATCATCAAATTATAATGAAGACTAAAGATATTCTAAAACAAAATTTTGAACTCATGAGGGTCATTATGAATTTTTGGTCATGCCTTTTGGCCTTACCAATGCACCTTCTACATTTTAAGGATTGATGAATTCCATTTTCAAACCCTTCCATAAAAAAATTGTGCTAGTATTTTTGATGACATACTAATCTACAATAGGTCTTGGAAGGATCATGTTCAACATGTTGACAGGGTGCTCAAACTATTGGAGGAGAAACAATTATATGCAAAAACATCCAAATGTTTCTTTAGGTCTGAAAATTGTGAATGTCTCTAGGTCATGTTGTACATCTCATGAGGGTGTTAAGGTAGACCTAACAAAATTAAAGCCATTAAGGAATGGAAAGTCCCCACAACCATAAAGCGGTTCTTGGCAGTTTTGTAAGTTGAATAAGTACATGATTTGTTAAGAATTGTGGGAGAATAGCAGCACCTCTAACAACATTATTGAAGAAATATGCATTTTCATGGACTCCTGAAGCAACTAAGGCCTTTGAACATCTTAAAGAGGCAATGTGCCTAGCACGAGTCTTAGCTATGCTAGACTTCACAAAAACCTTTATTGTGGAATATGATGCCTTAGGAAAGGGAATTGGTGTTGTTTTAATGCAAGAAGGAAGACCCATTTATTTTGAAAGTTGTTCAATCAAAGGAAATTATTTACAAAAGGATATTTATGAGAAGGAAATGTTGGCAATACTATATGCACTAAATAAATGGAGACCTTGCCTAATGGGAAGACACTTCAAGGTAAAAATTTATCATGATAGTCTTAAACACTTTTTGGAACAAAGAATATCTTCAGAAGAGCAGCAAAAATGGGTCACAAATATGTTGGGTTATGAATTTGAAATCTTCTACAAAAAAGGGAAGCTAAATGTTGTTGTAGATGCACTCTCAAGAAAGGATGAAGAGGTGGAAGCATTGCTTTGTGCCATTTCAATTATCCAACCAGATTGGATAACCGAAGCAAGGGATGAATGGAAGAAGGATAAAGAAGTGTGGACTCTCATTCAAAAGTTGCAAGAAGATCCTAGTACATCTGATACATTTAGTTGGAAAAATTATTCTTTATGGTACAAATATCGCTTATATATTTGCAAGAATTCCCAACTAAAACAAAATATTATTTTGGAATTGCACACATCTCCTTTAGGAGGACACTCAAGATTTTTAAAAACTTACCACAGGGTGAAGAAAGAATTTTTTCGGATGGCCTTAAATCTAATATTCAAAATTTTGTGGTGGAATGTTTGGTTTTCCAGCGAAATAAAGTTGAGACAATTAAGACCTTGGGTCTTCTACAACCTTTATCCATTCCAAGTCAATGTTGGGAGGAGATTTCAATGGATTTTATCATAGGTTTACCTAAGTCCAAAGGAAGGAGTGTCATCATGGTGGTAGTTGATAGACTTACCAAGTATGAACATTTTTGTGCATTATCTCATCCATTTAATGCGAGTACATTTGCTACTTCATTCATGGAAACAATTCAAAAGATACATGGAAACATGAAGATTATTGTAAGTGACAGAGATCCCATTTTTACAAGAAATTTTTGGAAATAATTATTTTCTTATTTGGTATTGAACTAGCTCATAACTCATCTTATCATCCTCAATCCGATGGTCAAACAGAGATAGTGAATAAATATTTGGAAGGATATATTCGTTGTTTTTTATCTGATAAGCAAACACAATGGGTCAAGTGGTTACCTGTCGCTGAATGATGGTATAACACTTCCTTCCATACTGCAGCAAAAATGACCTTATTTATGGAACTTTATGGATATCATCCACCATCCATCACATCTTCTTTAAGGGAAAATGCTAGGGTTCAAGTAGTGGAGGATCACATCGAGCATCAATAAGAAGTTCTACAACTCTTAAAGGATAACCTAAATTTGGCACAAAATCGAATGAAACAACAGGTAGATCAACATCGCAGTGAGAGCAGTTTTGATGTGGGAGACTAGGTATTTTTATGGCCACAACCATACAAACAAATGTCCCTCAAGCAAGCTAAGAAAGATGATAAATTATCGCCAAAGTACTATGGTCCTTACAAGGTTTTGCAAAATATTGGTACTATGGCATAGAAATTGGAGCTTCCTGCTTCTTTGCGAGTGCATCCAATTTTCCATGTTTCATGCTTAAAAAAGGTTATAGGGGACAAATTTCCAGTTCAAACAATATTTCCAAAAAATTATGAGGAAGGAAAAACCATATTGGAACCTGAAGCAGTCATGGAAACAATAACTCAAAAGCTACAAAATTGATCAATTTCAGAGTATCTCATCAAATGGAAGAACTTACCCACTGAGGATTCTACATGGGAGGATAAGAGTTTCATACAAAATCACCCGGAGCTACTCAAGCGTTGAAGACAACACTTTTTTGAAGGAGAGGAGCATGTAAGGTCCCTATATTACTAGTATAGTTCCTTATTTTTGTTAGTGTAACCCCCTTATCGTTATTGTTGTACCCCTGTAACCCCCATATTGTTATTATTGTTCCCTTCAATTATTATTGTTAGGTCGGTTAGGATTACATTTTGGCCCCACTAGGATTACATTGTGGCCCCATGGACTCCTATATAGAGGAAGGAGGTTTTGTCATTTGCATCATCAAATAATTGCTCATTAATGTAGTGTATTGGAGGTTGGTGCCTTGAAGTGGCTTATTTATAAGGAGTTGATATCTCTTTTCTTCTATTTTTGGAGCTAGTTTCTCAACATTTCGTAGCCCTTTGAATCTTATTTACAATGCCATAGTTTTGACCTGATTTTGATTCTTCAAGTAAAGTTATGTATAATCTCCCACAATGACCTAATTATGGACTGGTTGAGTAGAGCGAACTTGTGCAACGTGTCATGTGTCATTTTTGCTTCCTTCAGCTCTGAAATTGACACACAAGAAACTGTAATCTGTTTAATTTTGGCTAATTTTTACATAATTACAATTCGATGCTCAGAAAGAGAGTTATGATTATTTTCCCAAGGTCAACTCTTTGAGATGAAATTTGGGAACCTACAAGAACCCTAAAATACACAGATCATATCTCCAAGACTATTGCGAAAAAAATATCTCAAATTTTTACACGAATTTCCCCAGGATTTCCTCGCAAATGGGTTTTTTTTAGCTTTTGAACCTTCGTAGAAAAAAATTTATAGCGAAAATTCCATGATGACATGTTTGAATAAAAACCCTAGAATCCAAAGCTCTAATACAAAATGTTATGAAACCAACTCACAAAATAGAAGAAAAGATAGATCAACACCTTAGAAATTAGCCTCTTAGAGGGGAAAACCTCCTTTACATTAGATAAATGAACAATTCTTGGATGATACAAATGATAAAACCTCCTTTATATATATAGGATTCCATGGGGTCACAATATAATCCTAGCCAACCTAAGAATAATAATGTAAGTGCACAAAAATAACAATATGGGGGCACAATAATAACAATATGGGGACTACATGGATACAACAATAACAATAAGGGGTATATAATAACAACAATAAGGGAGTACACTAGTAATGTAGGGACCTAACAACTTCTGAGAAAGAAACTAAAACTTCTTTTTGTGGAACATACTATGGCCCCAGAAGTAGCCCAGGTAGAAAAGGAGAAAGAAGTTTTTATAAATGAACTTGTATAGAGTAATGATGAAATTGATAATATGAAGTAGATTAATTATGTTTTACAGTAGGAAATTGATTCTTATGTTTGTATTATTTTAGTACAATTAGACTCTGAAGACCCATGCAGAAAAATTTCTTGAAAAAGTGTAACTAAGTTTGGTCTTCATAACAACTTGTATTTATTAATTTATGTAATGAAGAAGAAAAAGATAATAAAATGCATTGTGTAATGCTTTCCTCATTGAATTCATGAACAAAGAGCTTTTATTATAGCTCAAAGAATTCTTCTTGATGTCTTTAGGGGTTGTCATCTTGTCATAAATGTATAATTTAAAGTCATGTATATGAAGTATTATTACACTTGAAAATATAGACTGCTGATGTAAATGTATGCTTGAATACCTTTACAAGGTTCCACAGATTGATATCAAATATGATGGAAATATATCCTTGAAGATGTCAGCCTAGACCCTTGAATAATTCGTCTCACCCTCAGCAAGACATGTCGGCCTAGGATAGTGGATTAACCTCTGTAAATTGATAGAATTGAGGCCACATTTGGATTGTGCAATTCATATTAGTTATGTGATTAAGTGCGTAGGAAATATGGGCATTCCATCAAAGGATTAAGGAACGATAAGTTTGGTAAAATCTTAATATTTCAGTGAGATAAAGATCATGTTTATGGGTGCGTAAGAAGGAGGTAATTTGGCAGATAAGGATCACGATATAAGTGCATAAATAAGGTCTCTTGTTTTGGGTTAAATTATGTAATAAGTAGAAGGATTACAATATGTAAAATATGAGGAAAATACCACAGTTACAAAGTATGTCCATCAAAATAAATAAAGGATATTATATCTTTGTTTTAAGGTTTGTACCCACCTCGCTCATCTAAGGAAGGATGAAGATCACTTCAAGGAGAAACATTGTCATCAACTGCTAAAAGGAAGTGCAAGGAAGAATGTACTACAACAAAGTCAAGGTATCTTGGTCTAAGGTATCAAAGAGAGTAATAATGAAGAAGAATCGACTAGAGGTCAAGCTCAGTTAGTAGAAGAATCAAAGAGAAGAATATAAGTTACGGAATGAGTTTCCCTAGTACTGGGGCAGAACGGTGTAAAAAAGAAGATAAACATAAGGAGTCAAGAAAGAGAAGTGACAAGGTCTTGAAGGCATACTGGTGTCAAGGATCTGTGTCATGGTCATGGTGTTTTTCGATTCAAGATCTAGAATAAGAATTAATTTCGGGTTTTCCTCTCTAAGAGGGAGAGGTTTTGGCCCTGGTTTGAAGAGCCAAAATTATGTGTCTCTTGTGTTTTGATAATTGACTCGATGAAATTCATAATAAGCTAATTAAAATTATAACTAAGTAATAGAATAATGACAAGTAGTTATAAGGTAAGAGAATTGAATTAAACTATTCCCTACTAGATTCTCAACAAAATTAACTAGGGTGATGACTGAGCTCAAGATTTTAGAAAATGAAATGAAGAAGATTCAAAGAGATTATGATGATTCTCTTAAAATTATAAAGGTGATGAAGGAGATGGGAATATGGAAGGGATCCTAGGAAAGTGAAACCCTATGAATTAGGTTTTTAAAGGATGTGATAGTTTAGGGAATGGGGATATAAATGTAGGGAGTTGGGAAAGTGTTTTAGGATGTGAGGAAGAGTATATGAAGGTTTAGGGACTAGCTTTGGAATGAAAATTAGTTTTTAATGAACACTAGGGGTTTTTTTTTTTTTCAACTTAGAAGGAGGTGTTATATTCACTTAAGAATAATGACACCTCCAACTGATATTTGATAGAATGGAAATATGAAAAATTGTTACTTATTGGCATATGGAGGCATGAAGACTCATTATGGCGAAGTTTTGGCATCAAACTATGAAGTGGAAATTTGGCAGAGACCTTTTGGAAATTTCTGGGTGAACGCATAGTGACCCAGGAGAATGCATATCATCCTAGCTAAACGCATGGTGCACTTATAAATTACACTGTGATTTTGGCCAAATGCACAACAACCAAGGTGAACACGCCCTTTGTGTAAAGCACCTTTTTTCATACCACATTTTGAGGCCTTCTCGGCGTCCAAATTGGGTGCAGGATATCTTGTTGGAAATTGTATCCTATATTCTTTCAAAATATACCTTTGGTTCTTTTATTGGAGTTGATTTTCCTTCTCAAAAGTTGATTTTCCCAAGATTGGTCAAAAAGTGAAGAATGAGGGTGCAAAAATGCAGAGTGCTATTGCAGGAAAGTTTTGGAGGCCTTCCTCAACTCTAAATTGAGAACATGATAGCTCATTGAAAATATGTCTCTCTTTAGTTTTCATTTGACTTATCAAACAAGTGATTTGGACAATAAATCTATATGAAAACTTGATTTTCCTAAGGTCACTCCAGAAGTGAAGAAACTTTCCTGTGGCACCTGTATTTTTGACATTTATCCAAAACCATGACACTTGTGTAAAAACTGAAGGAGGTGTTTCTTTCGTGACCTATGATGGACAAAAACCTCTCTCACTTTTGTAAAATTCATCCTTTTGGTCAAAAATGTAGTTTGAATGAAAACCTACCCTATGAGTGGAAAATGACTTGACCCTTGGAATGATTTCTTAAAAAATGATGGATACATGATATTATGAGTTTGAATGGCCTCATACTTACTGATATGACCTAAATTATTTCTCCTCTACTCAAATGTCTCTATTTCCATAGCAAACCCTATCTTAGTGGGAGAGGAAATTAGGGTTTAGTGCTTGTGAACGATGATGATTTGGGCACCCTTGGGAAAAATGGTTAAAAGACGAAGTGAGGTCAATGATACTCACAAAGATGAGGTGAAAACAAAGTAAAATAAGGTGGGATGGGTGGGATGAAAATACCAATGCTAACATCAGCTCCAACTAGGGATGGTAGCTCCTTGGAGGTGCCAAGAATCGTAGATCTCTGAATTTTTAGATCAGTGCCTTATCCATTGGGAAATGGAGTAAAATTTGTAAATTGAAACTAAAACTAAAATTTAAAACACACTGCAAACTTCAACCCACACTAGCATATCATCAAAGCCTTAGGTCCTTCACCTCTAACTTCAAACTTTGATGAATTCTATCAACACTTGTTGAAAATAAAATAAAATCAAACTAAAATGATACCAACCTACTCTAATATGTTGCACAATTGCTGATTAGGTCAAATTATCCTTCCAGTATAACCAATCCAAGAGATGACTACTTACTAATGTTCTACTCTCACATTCCTTGAGCAGGCAGAATGATGTACATGTAGGCAACTCATAATAAAAACTGAAAGCAAGACTTATGTTGACAAACAAGAAAGAAAAGATTTAGAAATTGACTAAGTGTGAGATAAGTGAAGAAAAAGACAAGACCAAAACATGACTTGAACATGATCACAAACCCATAAATGATCAACTCACAAAAATGAAGTAGTTAACACTAAAATAAACATGCATCCATTGAAATGACATCAAAACAACACTTACCTCCAAGAGCGACACTTAAGGTATACCTTGCGACATTAGTGTCGATTGCAACATGAAAGGTCCCAATACTTTTGGAATAGGTATAATTCATATATATATATATATATATGATATATTAAACCCATTTTTACAACATAAGAAACCAAAGTTTCCTCTTAAAGGCAAGTTCTAACTCCTTTTCACCAAGAGTGATTCTTTCCTTGACCAAAAGATGACACTTGGAATTTCTTCACAGAGAGACTTGGAAACTTAGAAAACAAGTATGGAATGATTTTAATAACTAGAAAAAATAATTCACATGGTTAAAGGATTCTCCAATGTCTGAATATAGGCAAAAATTTGGAGGGCGTTGTAGCAGAGAAAACACCTAAAAGTTAGGGTTTGTTTTTTACATGCTTTGTTTCAATTATGAATTTTCTTTCTCTATACAACATAATATATATGTTTTTTATTTCCTCATAGTTAAGATGGTTTGATTGTTTTTAATGCAGATAGGATAGATTTCTTATTTCCTTCCACTTCCTACAATCCTGAATTTTTCTTGTAGCATAGGACAATTAATGTTGCCTCTTAGCAACTAGATATGATCTTAGTGTTTTCATAGAAATCAACATATGCAAAATTTAAGTACATTTTGAACATATAGTGATAACCTCTCTTAATTTTGTATGAAACCCAGGTTAATAATTAAATTTGATTCCCTTGGGTGTTGCAATATTCTTGTTACAATACTGAGGGCCATCACTTGGGCCACTTACATGTAAAACAAACATCATTTAGGGCCTCAAAATGGCCCTAAAAGATTAAGACCTTTAAAACTATAGAAAAATTGTGATGATGGAGAATGATTCTTTAGGCCATTGTAATATGTGAGTGGACATATAAATCTACCTCGCTTAATCTTATTCCCTTAGGGAGAAATGATCTCAATTGGATTGAGCGCCCCAATCATATGAGGAAAGTTTTGCTGAATTTTGCTCCTGGTGTGACACGTACCATGTTGAAGAAGTTTCCTTGATTTGAAAAACCAACAAATTTGTATGTCTCGCTATATGGTATTTTTTTTTCTTGAATTCCTTGATATGGTTAATTGTATCCATTTCAATGCAATGAATATTGATTTGTGTGGGGGAAATTTTCTCAATTACCTTTGAGTTGTCCACGAGGGATTCACTTAATTAACCTCTAACATATCATGTGCAATCATAGCATATTAAACAATACCCTTAATTTGAGTACATATTGGAAAATATCTATAAAACTCACATTATTTAACCCCCTACCAATATAAACCAAATACACCTTCCCAATTAAAAAAACCCCTATTTTAACTATATATTGCAGGTATCTATTTTTTCATTAACATTTTTTAGACCTCTTTATATGTTTTCATTAACTTTGAGCTCCATTTTTTATACCTGCTAATATAAAAACCCTTTACCCCCTATATATCCCCCAATATATTATGTAATTGTTCCCTCATTATATATTCCCCCAATGTGAACCCACGTGCTATGGTCTTTCTCCTGCAGTGAAGCCCCCGTGGAGTTGTCCAACAAAGGTGGAAAATATTATTGAAGCAACTCCACATTAAACACTGGGTACAAGCCAAGGAAAGGGGGGATTCTCTATTGAAAATAATTTTTCACCCACAACCTTTTTGGTTTTGTAAATATCATATTTAAGTGGTTAGAACTTCCTATTAGGGAACGAGAGGTACTCTTTTTGTAAATGTAACTGTGCCTTATCACCAACCTGAAATTTATGTGGAACCCTATGATGGTCATGTCGTTGCATGTACTCAACGTTTGCTTTCTACAAGATGTCGTGAACATTTTGTTTGAGATGTTGGATCTACTCAACAAAATTGGCTCCCCTATCTTCCTTGACCTAAGCCTTAGATGACTCTATTGGTGAATATGAAATGGGCATAGTTACATCAATTTGGGATAATGGTTGGAACCCCAAGTAGACATGAAAAGGACTATGGTCTATAAAGTTGTGGATGGATATATTATGACTATGCTAAAAATATGGAATAATTTTGACCCATGTACGAGGATTCTTGGAGTTGTACATGAGAAAGATATGAAAAATCATCGTGTTGACCACTTCTATTTGACCATTTTATTTGGGATGAAAGGAAATCAATGTAGTAAACTTGGTATTGATGAGAAACCATAGGTTGGACCAAAAGGTGTTGAATAACGTGTTGTCCCTATCGAATATAATGGTGTGAGGTGGCTCAAAATATACCCAATCATGCTCAAATAAGAGTTTAGTAGTGGATTTAGTTGTGATACTCTTCTTGAATGGTGCAAAAATCGCCATATTAGAGAACACATCAACAATCACAAAGAGACTTATTATTACCATGCTTGGTGGATGGAAAACCTACACGTAATCCATCGTGTCTAATTCCAAGGGCTTATCGAAGGTTGGAAAAAGAGTATACAACCCATGCCTTTTGATGGTTGGCTTAGAAATAACAAAATCAATGCATGATTTGATATATCGTTGGACATATTGTTGAATATTTATCCAATATAAATACTTCTGAAGTATTGCTATTTTCTTGTCCACACCAATGTTCCCTACCACCTAACTATAATGTGCCTCCCAGATCAGGTTGGCATGCTCACTTGAAGGAACATAAATATGGTCCAAGTAGTAGAATAACACATGCTTGAGGTGGAATTTTAGAAGTTGTTTGCTTGATGTCAATATATAGCATGTGACAGAAATATTAGAGTTAATTTATTATAGTGACATGATTGGTGGTACCCTTCTTTTATTTGATGTTTAAATGGAATTTTTGCATCTATGTGGACCAATTTTTCCGGTGGTCATTCTGTAACTTTCCATGTGTCTGCATAAACTTTAGAGGCCTATTATCAGTGTGGATGATTTTATCCTTCCCCATAATATAATGCTTCCATTTTTTATACGATGACATGATGGATTACATCTCATTATCATAGGTGGTATATCTCTGGATACTATTAGAGATTGTTTCATTGTGATAGCCCATTAGACAACCTTGATAAGTTAGGGTTGCACCAATAGAATTTTCAGAGGCATACATATAAATCTTAAATGGTTTGTATATCTTTGGTAGGGTGAGGATTGGTGTAGATCAAAGTTTTTGTTTTAAATCCTTGAATGCATTCAATTGTGACTTAGAATAAAAAAAAAAAAAAATTATCCTCATTTGGTCACTTGACTTAAGGGCTAAGTGACATAATAGAAACCCAACACAAATATTCAATATAATTTAGGAAGGCCCAAGAATATACAAGGGTATATTACACCTATTGGGGCTAGCCAATCCCAAAGGAAGTGGATCTTCTCTAGATACATTTGCACCCTATTTTAATCAACAATCTATCCCAAGTATTATATTATGCATGAAAAATGAGCATTTCTCCAAATTTGCATACAATTTGTTATTTTAGTGTGCTTAAAGTTGTCGAATGTGCTATAAATGCTTTGCCTTGGTTCTAATAAAAATGAGGATGCCTTCCAAATATAATACCAAAAAGGGCTTTGTGGATGGCTTCGGGATATCATCCATCATTCTCATGAATGTTGTTAGAGCATTAGTCAAGCCAAAGGGCATGACCAACCACTCGAAGATTACTTCTTTAGATGTGAATATCATCCTCCATACAAACATTTTCTCAATTAGAACTTGGTCATAGCCTAACATTATATCAATATTATTATAGAACTTGGAACCCTAAGATGGTAAAGAATATGATCAACCATGGGGAAAAAATATACAAAATTTTTCATGATGGATAATTGTTCTTTGAGCTAATGGAATAGGTGGGTGTCCACCAATATCCACATGGATCAATCTCATAGTAGAAGATATAGTCAAGAAATTGGGAGTCGAGACTTGTGACCATACTAGTCCATATCCATTTGAATGGCCCAACAAAGAAGCAAATACGAAGGTAAACAAATAGTGGAATAAAAATTTGTATCAATTTTTCCTTTATTGATGAAGTAGAATTGGATGTGGTTACAATATATATATATATATATATATATATATATATATATATATATATATATATATATATATATATATATATATATATATATATGGTGTTGTTTTTTGAAGTCCCTATATTTATGAGGATGTGATCATCATGTGGAGAGATAACCAATAATTGCTCATCAAGGATTGAAAATCCTTTATCATCAATGTACAAAAGAAAAGTCAAAGATCTCAGTAGTAAGTGACAACTAGGCCAAAAGGTTGATAAGTTCTAGCAAGAAATATGTTTTGTATTTTTTATGAGGAAATAAATCTATAGAATATTCCATGAGAGATAATTCATTCTTAAATAGGTGTTCTAAGGAATAGAAAGGATAACTAGAAGAGTTTTTACAATTATACATGGGTGTCTTAGAATAGCCTAAAGAGCTACCAACAAAGAAGGAAGTGGACCATGAGATCCAATTGTTTTCGGACTCTCTATTGCCAAGAATTATGCTACACAAGAAGTTCATTATAGAGGAAAATGAGGTGAAGAAGTAGTTGTAACAAATACTAGAAAAATATTTCAATGAACTAACTACCTCACCATATGGCTCACCCATCACCATTATGAAAAAAAAGGATGGGACTTGGAGGATGTGTATTGATTACAAGGTATTAAAAAAATTCAACCCTAGAATAGGTAAACCTTTCCCAAGATAAATGATATTCTTGATCATTTGTATCAATAAAAATACTTCACCAAAGTGCATGATCAGGGGCTCACTTTTATGCTCAAAAATCAAAGTTCTCATAATGGCTCGAAACCTAAATGACCACGTAGTGCTCGTCGTTTTGAATCTAGTGCACTTCGTTTTGCCAAAATAGACTCTGAATGCTCCAAGAAATGAGTTTTGTTCATTTTCACAAACAGGGAAAATTTAAAAAAAAAAGGACAGATAGGCTGCCCAGTCAGCAATATGTACTTCTAACGTGGCATGTTAACTAGGCTGGGTCGAAATTTTAACATTTTCCTCTGGTGAGTAAGGGATTGCCAAGTGGCAACATAGCATTTGTTGAAATTTTCGTGATTTGGAAAGTTATTATTGGTTGAATTAAAACCAATGGGGAGAGGACACATGGTACAACCTAGAGCTGCCACGTGCCCCCAATGGTTGAACAAAAATTTTGGTTTTAAGACTGGAAGGATCGACAGGGATCGAACATGGAACCTCCGCCCCACTAGCACCACACACCACCATTATAAAACACATAATTTCTTAACCATATAATGGTTGCGCATTTATTTATGTTAACCAAAGTCCATCGGCGGGGGAAGTGGGGGCCATCCCCTTGGGGCCAACCCACAACACGTGACCTCGAATCCTAAACCTTGGTGGATGCATCGGAGGGCTAAACACTAATTGCAGTGTTAAACAGTTAGACCTAAATTTATCACCGCTAATCCATATTCATTAACACTAAACTAGATTTAGCACAAAAAACCGAGTTTAAAGGTTAAGTGGGGTTAATTAGCGCTAATTGTGCTTAATTAGCATAATATTGATTAATTAATTTAATGTGGATTAATTTGGCGGTCCACTATTTTTGGCAAAACTGGCAGTTTAGTGCTAGCTAACAAGATTTAGCTCCAATTAGTTAAATTTAGGCTAGAAATTGTGGAGAAATTGGAAATGGTCATAACTTTTGGAGTTTTTGACCAAATCAGTAGTAGAAAGAGGCTAGCTAACCATTTTTTGGAATTCTGAACTCATTGGTGCATGTTTTAGGAGCAAAAAATCATTGTAAATACATCATTTTGAAAATCTGAGAATAATACAGAGGCCCAAGTCATGGAATCTCTACTAAGGAGATGTAGCCCAGGAGGGGTGAACTCCATCAAATCCATGTGTTGTATGCTGATGTTCTGTACTTTTAATTTCTACTGTTCAATATTTATTTTATGTTAATTTTTTCATAAAAATAACATAAAAATCACTCATGAGACTCAATCACTTGCAAGAGAACTTGAACCCTTAAGCACATATAAGAAATTGTTTACAAAATATGAAAGAGGAATTTGCACATAAATACTAGCATACTTCATTCAGCTCATTTTTGGTATCAGAGCTTTAGTTTTTTTCTGCAAGAATGGATCTAATTGTTTGTAAGTTTTTTTAATGCTTACAAGGTTAAAACTCAAAATAGGAGAAGGGAAGCTGGTTGAAAGCCTTGTAGTTGGGTCAAGAGGAAGAAGTGAAAGGTTGTCAAATTATTCAACACTGACACATCCTGAAGTTGAAGTTGAGGCTTCAGTGAGCATGTCTCATGAAGGAGAACCTACCATAACAGAAGATGAGAGAGAATTCAGGAAGGAATTATTTGATATGACTGAGATGGTTAAGGTTTTAAGGTGACTGAAATAGAATTGTCCATGTCAAAGGAAAATGTTTCAAACTATAGAAATGATTTCTAGACCGCTTCTTATTAAATAAAGGAACTAAAGGAGAAAATGAAGGGAAACATGTCCCTTATTCAAGCTAGAGAGATCATATGGAATGACATCATCCATACAGTCTGAAATATTTAGGAGCCTTTGTCTATAGCTTCTGAAGAGAATGCTATTGTAAGAGAAATGGAAAGTATAGTTGTTGCCAACAAGCAAAAATTCCAACAGCATGCCGAGTTTTCCAAGAAAATGATTGATTTCCTTAACTCAAAATAATATCTAGAGTTAAGGGAATTAAAAATTGAAGATACAACTGAATTTGTTTTAGAAATTAATAAATTTATTTTGAATAATATGTAGAAGAAGATAGTTGAGACAAAATTTACAAAGGTCAAATAAGTTGTTGTTAAGGTCAATAATGACTTTGATAAAAGAATTAGAGGAGGTATGCCCTCATACTAGGATCAACAAGGGAATTTACCTCCTTGGGATACATATGAGACTTTGTTGGTGGAAGCCAAGAGAAAAATTGGCTCTTCACATGGGAAGACAACATTTCTCAACAGGGAAACAATTGTGAACTACTTGCACAGATATTTTCAACTATTGTGGCTAATGAGAACTCTCTTTGTGGAAAAGACAACCTACAGCAGGATCACTAACTTTAGAATGGCACAGACCGTATTTTTCTAGAGTCGAAATGCAGATATTACAATATCGAAACAATGAAGAGAGTGGATGTCACCTACAACAACAATTACAGAAGTTGGAACCTTGACTGAACTGGAGTCTCAACAAAATTAGTGAATTAATGCCACCTATCATAGAAACAATTGGAAATGTTTTCAAAAAATCATGTATTGATGCATTTTGGTTTATTTTCATCAAGAATGTAATGTTTTTAAACAAAAATTAGTTTAAGAACAATTTGGCTAGTTGACATTTTACATTTTCATAATTTTCCCTTTTGCCATTTTGTATAAAAACTCTTTTGAAAGAGAAGTGGAGTTCCAATTTTTGGACCTCAGAAGCACAAGTTCCATTGTACTTGAACTTTCTTGGTGATTAATAAAGTTTTCAAAGTGATTCTAGACCTATGATGTGTATGACATGTTTTTCCTACAATCTTTCATTTACTGTTTTTCTTCTATAGAGGAGAGTAATGAAATTGCTAGTATTTAAGATTACCGTTCCAAAAAAATTTATGTCTGTAAGTTGAAATAAAACCTTTAATGTGCGCTCCTGTTTTCTGTATTCCACTTCTTCGTAATTCCATTTTTCTACTCAAAGTTTAAACAGAAGATTATACTGTATGTAACCTACTGTTTAAAGCTTTTTCACCATCTCTCTCTCACTATACTATACATTAAAATCACATTCATCATCTGAAGGCCATTTTCGAAGGTTATTTTTCACACTGAAATTTAAAGAAGCATTGTTTGTAAATTTATATTTCTACGGTTTCAAAAAATGGGATAGAAAATTAATCTTTTCACAATTCAGTATAAATGTCTTGGGTACTGACCTCTTCTCAGCGAATGGTTGTCTTCCAAGGTACAACACTCCCAACATTGTTCCTGCCATTTCGAGAGAATTTTGTACCTACTCTAAAGCTTCTTGGAGTAGGGAAATGATGGGTACAAGTTTCACATTTCAAGGGAGTAGTGCCTATGAAATGTTTATAGATAAAGATAATCTACATCATGTGCTTCCTTGGCTACATTGGAAATTTGAAATTGGAGATGTTTCAACTTCTCAATGTTCCTATTATGTTGGATGATCACCAAGTTCACCCTAACTTTGGAGTAGGTTTTCATTGCATACTAGCCTTGTCATTTCCTACATGTGCATGAATTTTTTATAATGGACAACCCATAACATTTGGAGCCCATATACAATAGTTGGTACACCATTTTTTTTCATTAAATATATCATTAAGTTGCATGATCGACTGGCCTTTTTATTTTATGCTTTCTATAATAGATGGTACATTCCGCATGACTATTTTTCTTTCACGTTATCTAGCCTTGGGGCACATTTTTTTATTTCAAAATTTACTTTCTTAGTTGATAAGAATTTTTTTCTAATGGAAGTTTCTTTAAGAAATCCCCTAATTTTTTATATGGCTTATATATGATTCATCATATCAATTATTAAAGGAGACACTTTATTTTGAAATAGCAGATTTTATCTTCTTGTTTTTGTTTGTTCAAAGATATCTATGCCAAAAGGTATTGTGGAATGTGACCTAACTGGGTGTGTGTGCTTTGTTTGTATTTAGTATTATTGTGAACTTTTCCATGTGTTCTAAAGGAAGTTATATAGTCTCATTATATTTCAAATAGTGGTTAGAGATTTAGTATATCTTTTAATTAAAAAAGTAGATGATATAGAATTATTAATATTTAAATTAGTATCTATTGGTTGTATATCGAAGGACTGAAATGCATCTTCTAGCCCTAGACTATCCAAAGAATGGAGATTTTGGTTATTAGTGCCCTCGAATAGTTTATGATATCAATTACACAACTTGTAGAGGAAAACCATTTAATGATTTGAAAAAAAGGGAGACATACGTCCAATGAATTGGCAACACAATGGGAATGTTTGGGAAGTGATTAAACAATATTTCATGCATAAATTGTAGCCTAGTCAATATTCATTTGGAAACTAATATTGTAATACTTGAAATTTCATATCATAAAATTTGTGGTTGAAATTATTTATGATTGTACTTAATATTTTCTAGTGTTGTAATCAACTTGTGTGACTTTTCATGATTCACATTTGTTTTCATAATAGATGAGCATGAATATTGTATGATATTTTTGTAATATAGTCACTAAATCATGATAATTTATTTATGTTGATTTTAAATGATTAACACAAATAAAATGAATATAAAACCAAATTAGTAGTTTATATTGATTAAAAATGAACAAAAATAAATGAATATACAACGAATAAATTAGTAGTTTGTAATGGTTATTAATAAAAGTAAATGAATTGAAAATTTGCTACTAAATCAATCATTTATATAATTATAATGAATATGAAACTACAAAAAATAGTTAAATGACTATTGGAAATGAAAAATTTGTGACAATGAACGACTAATAAATTTTGCATATAGTTGACTATTAGTAACTAATTTATAGTTTCTTATCTAGCAACCAATATTTTGGTCATATTTCTTTGGCCATTATTTGGTTTCCTTAGGTGATTTCATAGTAGTATATTGAGTTGTATGTTTGCTCATTAAATGTGGAAATTTATGACTAATTGAAGGACCAAATTCAAGACTAAATATACTACTAGATGATAAAATTGAGACAACCAATTAACAGCTACAAAAAATAAGACTAAATTGGTTCCATAGATCAGATATTGTAAATTAGCCACTAATGATCACGTGACCAAACATAATAACTTATATGATATTTTTAGTAGTTTCTTTAGTTACTAATTTATGTCTTTCTACTAGTGTATAATAAAAGAGTCAAATAACTATATTAAGGAACTTGCATAACTATTTTTTAACCTTCAGATGTTAAATCCAAAATAAAAGTATGGCAATAATGTAGCAAGGAAGAAAAACATGACAAAGGCAGCTAGGAAGTGGCCTAATAAGATTAGCATTTGTTAACAACAAAAACTTTACAAAAAATTGATAGATAAGAAAAATGATAGTAACAATAATATCAAATGAAAATTAGTTGATAATATTTTTGAAGTGGAACAAGTCATTCCTCAAAATATTGTATGAAGTATAACTTAAATATCAATAGAAATTAACATCAATAGACATACCAAGTAGCAGTAGCATAAATCTTAAAAGAATGATTTATTATTGTACAAACATATTATAATGAGAAAGCTTAACATAGACCCACAAATCATTATATGCAAAAATATATTTCAATTGACAAGTAGCTAGGAATTAAAGTAAAAAAATGGGTTCAAGCTTAAAATTAATTTAAAAATGTGGAATAATAAAAAATATATACATCATATTAAAAAAATATGCAAGTGACAGAATCCATTGGAAAAAAAAAATGGAATATTAAATTAGTGTGACTTTCAACAATCCTCATGTAGTGGAATTTCTTAACCTTAAATAAGGATGGCCATATGGATTTAAACACCTTAGTCTTAGGGGAGTATTCACCATATGGTACATGTGACAACCCCTAATTAATCCCACCTATTGTAAATATCATAATATTTTTTTTTCGTAATTAAAATGGGCTAAGATATGGGACACAGATTCGGAGCTTTGGGGAAGGAGGTGGCTGGGAAATATCAGAGGAGTTGAGTCATATATGGAAGTATGATTAGCTAGTATCATAGAAATTAATTGACAATCAAAATTTTAGGCTGGAATTTCATTGGGACCAACAAATTTATTGGAAGGAGGATTGCCATTGGTGGAGGAGGAATGCGATTAGTTAAAATGACCATCATGATGGATGGTGGTAGGGATATTTCCCATGAATATTTGAGACAATGTGGAAGCATTCAAACTTGGTTGGGTGTTTATAAGCTCATGAGGGATAAGCCCATATAGCATGGTATCGAGGGAACTTCGTCCATTCAATTTCACATCTTATATAAGCTTAAGAGTGACAACAATGATCAAATATCTCAAAAACTATGTAAACATATATAAATATGTGTTTTACATTGAGATCTTTGGAGAAGTCCACTTAACTATGTAGATGTACACGTATATATAAGGAAAAGGTGGAAAAATCGACAAAGTGTTTAGGAGAAGACACAAATTACTTCTCTGTATTTAACGTCACATATCCCCGTCTCTATAACTCAGTGAGTTTTCCATAAAACAACTAGGGGACAACACAAGAGATAGGATTGAGAGGGAAATTATCCCATCATTTAATGCAGAAAACACTAGGCTCCACTAAATTGAGCCCAAACAATTTTAATGGGCAATCGATGTTTGTACCAATGGGAAGGAGTCAGTGGGACCCTAACCAAGTGGAAATGTGATGTGTACCGTGGTGGATGTGGCACCATGGTGGCGTGACTTGTGACATCGTGATTTGGCCACATGGGAGAGTTGGAAGCTATAAAAACGAGTGATATGTGGCACGCTTGGAGGAAGCGACGTGGATAGGATGATGTTAGATTGACATCAACGAGGTTCTACCTTGATATGAAAAAATATCCATTAAATGATGGAAATTTTCCATATAGAGATAATTTCATCTCAAAATCATAGAATAAGGTGCACAGGTAATGGGCTGAGATGGAGATTGCTCCAACAATAGACAACAATTAACCTTACCCTCCGTGTCTCGGTCCTCGACATGTCACATTATGGTAAAACTAAGAAAATGGCGAGACAAGATATTGAGAAACAAAATCCTCTTGTGATTTCACATGGATGGGATTTTTTCATCTCGATAGGTTTATGAATTAACATCATTGTAATCTCAAGGAACCTCCATTTTCCTTATAAAGTAAAACTATTCAACAAATATTTCTGGGTTGGTCCAATGGGCTCTAGTCAGGATGATGTGGCATCGCCAAGGTGGAAGCCACAGGGTAGGGAGATTATGTGGACCACCTCACTATAAGGAAAAGACCTTCTAGTAGAGGCTTTTCTAGAGGCCCTTATAAAAATAGTCTAAAAATCTATTTGTAGCGAAGGTGGGCAGTGGATGTTTTAGTGTATTTTTTTTGGATGGTGCATCTCAAATATACAAACATACCAATGCTTTAATATACATACAAGAACTAAAGTTGGATATAATATGGTGCACTATGGATTTTTTTGATTTTTTATAAAAAAAAAAAAAAAACATGGTGCGCTAAATAACAAAACACATTGATGCTTGAATAGTCGATAACACTCATATCCTTCATGTAGTAAAATGGCCTGGTACATACCACTAAGGAGCATCATTGTAGTTTTAAATTTCACAAAAGTGTGGTGATATTTTCCAACGACACTCTCGTTGCAGTAAGTGTACTAAAACACCATGGGGATTCTTTTAAAGAGCATTACTAGGAAGCTTTTAATTTCTAAAAATAGAGTGGTGCTATAGTAACACAAAGCACCAGTGTGGCACCTATATAGAAACACCTTAGGGAATCTCAAGAAAAGCCCTGTGATAGTCTTTTAATTTAAAAAAAAAAAACATGGTGCTTTTGGATCTATTCTGCACTGGTGTGGTTATTGAAATGCACCGAACGAGCATTAAATAAAAGAAACCTTCTCGCCATAAATTTCATTTTTTTTCGATTTGCAATGTTGGAGAGATTTGAATCACTAGTTCCACTCTTTCCTCATGCAAGTGCCTTGATTTTGATGCTTCTCTTGCTCACCATAATTTTTTAATGTGATCATTGTCTGAGTTTCCATTTTTTTCAAACCGTGCTAAGAAAAAAATTATCCATTACATGTCAACAATTCCTACTCGACGACGAAACGTCTACGTAATTTTTATGTTTCTTTATAATTTATTTTTTTAGTGGATTAGAATTGAAGATTAGGTTAAATTTTCCATTGTTTTGAAAAATATAAATTTCATCACGTGATGCACTTGATATATTCTGCTCACACCAATAGCGGTGCACCTTGAAATTTAAAGGGTGCACCACATTTTGGTGCATGAACATAATGGACCACATTTGTTATAGTGTGTTTTATAAATGAAAAAACACTTGAAAAGAGAGAAATTGTACATTGGTGCATCACAACATGTGCATTTATAATTAGCAAATACACCGCAAAAATAATATTAAAAAATATAGCTATAGCTCGGTGTGTTCAATAATCTGAACATTCTATACCGATGAAAAAAGTGTATATGTGTGCACCGGTGCACAAGTGTGTTTCACCGCTATAAAAAATTAATTTTGTGAGACAATAATAGTGCGTCATACTTATGTGTGAACCTATATCGGTGCAATTACAGTTGGAAGTGCACCAGAGCCGATGCATGGCTGTGTTTTGAGGACACATATGAGTTTTATTATTATTATTATTATTATTATTGAAAGTCATGTTTCCATATTTATAAATACATGTTTCATTTAATAAAAAAAATTATATTTTATGTATGAGGCTGATGTATTTTTTATGTCAATCATGTAGCAGAGACATCAACAAAAAGAGAAACAACAAGAGAAAAAGTAAAAATAAGGCCCATAAAATATGGCCTAACCTTGGGAGACCAGATACAGTGAGAGGGATTTATAACCTCTCCTTATTACAGCAGTGACCTGAGCGTTCTTAAGGAATGTAAGCATCCTCAAGTACTATGAGTGTAATAGCCATGGTTAAAAATACATGAAAAAAATATAACACCAAAGTCATGGGACACGTATTCCAAGATGAATGTTGGGTGAAACATCATAGTGGAGGTTTTCATTTGGTTTATTATGGCTAAGGAAATTGAAAAATGCAATCACTCAGGCTTTGGAAAGGAAAATGACATTTTTGGAAATTTATTTATCAAAATATTGGAAATTAGGATAAACTGAAGGTCAAAGGTCAAAGGTTTCATGTGTGGATTAAAATGAAGGTAAATAATGGAAAATTGAAGAGAAAAGAGGCCTCATAAGTAAAAAGGCTTATGAGGATTAGTTGGAAAGCTCTTGCTTAGGATTTTGTTAGTTCAATTTTGGAGCTCTCTCTCCATTATCTCTCTCTCTCTCTCTCTCTCTCTCTCTCTCTCTCTCTCTCTCTCTCTCTCTCTCTCTCTCACAATTGGACACTTAGTGTTTTCTCGGAGCATTTCAACTTTGAATCAAGAAATTAAATGAAGGAAAAGAGGAATAAAAGATCAATAAAGGATGAATAGGATGAAGCGAATACAACAGGTTTAACTGTAGGTATCAATTTGCATGTGTGATTTCCTTGATAAATTTGGCATGCATGGTTATGCATGCCTGTTCTTGGTTCTTTTTGTCATTGGCATGGGTTTTTCCAAGTATGACAGTGTTATTTAACATTGATTTTCCATTCCTGGATAGCCTTGAGGTGATGTGTTCTCATGTTTTGTTGGAGATATATTGCCCGATGGATTTGAAGTTGAGTGAGGTAGATCTTTGAAAGGAAGAAAACATGGCCTAGTGATCCCTGAATGAGACTATGGATTGTGGTAAATCCACTGGCCTAGTAACCCATCTACCAGATTGTGGGTTATGGTAAAGATAGGTATTATGTGCCTTCGTGGGCCCAGGAATCCTGGACCGATGAATGGTGGGATTTACGGTAAATACTAAAGGTGGTTTCCCTACATCTGGCCTAGGAATATCGGGATGGGATATAGGATAAATCCTAAAGGGATGTTTCTAGATCATGGTCTACTTACCCCTCAATCAGACTCCAGGTTGTGGTAAAGCTTAGGGACTAGGAGATAGTAAACTTTATCATGGTGTAGGTGGCGAAATATGGTGGCATCCATGCTCATTCGGTTCATCTTTTCGGTTATGAGTCCCACACTCATGTGTGTAATATGGCACGGTGGTGATTTTTTGAAGAGAGATTTGGCTTAGTCAATATATGTTCGGGTGGAATGTGGTATTCCCATAATGGGTTGGATTTTTCATTCATTAATAAGAGCTCCTCTTCTTGGTATTTTAGGTGCAAATGTATTTTTTCATATGTGGAATTTATGGTCGTTGTATCGTTATTATTTTTGTTGTTTATATGATTCTTATGTGTATGTTTTATGACAGTGTTGATGTACGACTATCATCATGTTTTGATTTATAATTCAACTAATTTGATAAGGCATCAATTATTCTTAGCGATTCTTAGATAAATATGAGACACCTATGCTCAGATATATTATTATGACCTATAGATTACATGTTCATGACGTGTTTGAAGAAATGTTTGTCATGGCTAGTATTGGTTAGCTCAAGTAATTAATCAAGTTTTTTGTTATAGGTTTTTTCTTGGTGTCATTTATTTTCTTATAAAGTCTCATCAAGTTTTAGGCAGTGGTTTGGAGACTAGCCCTGAAAAAGTGGCTTAAAAATTGCAGTCTCTAGCACAAATCTAGCTAAAAAATACTGTACTCTGACCCTTGCAGACGTTGTGGGAGAGACTATAGGGTTGTAGACGCATGCATGCCTTGTTATGGGAGAGATTTGGGGGTTAAATTATTTGAAATTCTAGGTTAACACAGGGTATGGGCCCCTAGAGTGGCGGATTATCTCGTGGGCATCATGTAGCTCTTGAGTGAGGACAATAAAGTGTTGGCTAGTTAGTTCAACTCCTTAACTCCACTTAGGGAGTTGAATCATATTATAGTAAATATTTGTCACATGTTTACCCTAGTAGGTCGGTAACTTGGGTAAATGTGGGAGGGGGTGTTACATAGTTTTATTAGAGCATGGTTCAACACTTGGACTGGATGGGAGGAATGTGCTTTTCATGCATACATGTCAATTGCATGTGTTTTATTTATGTTGTGGACTATGTGCTTATTTTTTATGCATGGTGGTGGTCATTTTTACAGTTGTGTTTCCATGTCGGAGTTCATGATGCTATTTTTGGGATGTGATTGTCACAAATGTATTTCAGATATATATGCATTTGTTATGCATGTCGGAGTTCATGATGTTGTTTTTGAGATTTGATTGTCACAAATGTATTTCAGATATATATGCATCTGTTATGCATGTCACTGACTATATGTTTTTATACATGCATTTTCATGGTTATAGTTATGCATACATAGTATATAAAACATGAATTGTAAGGTCATTACTATAGTTTATTTCATCATGATGCTGCTAGTATGTTATGATCTTGATGTGTTTGATAATATAGAGCGAGAGATGTAGGTCACCAGAGTGAGATTGCAGCACTAGACTTTGGGGTAAGAGCAAATTGTCATATAGGTATTATATGTTTGGTATGTAGGAATTTTATTTAATTGATTATTATATGTGTTAGGGTTATATACATGTTTTTCATTTTATTGTTGTTATGCTTACATGCGTGACAGATGATAGTGAATCAGTGAGGTCATATGCACATGTGTCGAATAGTCATGAATTATGGTAACTAGATGTTATATGTCGTTGTTGTTGTATTTTGGTTAACTTGATGATTTTGTTATATATTATTAAGAAGTATGTTATATGTCAACTTATTAATTGTTATATGATAGTTAGCTTGATGATTAGGGTTATTTCATTAAGATCTTAATGTTATATGTATCGTGTTGATCTAGATTGTTCTGTGTAGATGATTATGGTTATGACATTCAGGTATGATATGATATATTTGTGATATTTTGTTGTACTAATCTATATTTAGCATGCATATGTTATTTTTATGCATGAATGACAATTGTTTATGTGCTTATGATGTGAACATGTTAGCTATTTAATGTTATGGACATCATGACCTTATTTATATTTGAGTTGATGTCTAGTGCTTGGTTTCTACTATGTCGTATATCTATTGTTTGAATGTTTGATTAATTTCATGATATAAGCATGTATCTATAATATTGCACGAAGGAATGATATTTTTTTTAAGATAGTTTTATTAACACCTTATGTGTTGAGATAGATCATATCTACTTTAGTGTAAGTAGGTGAGAGTTGTAGCATTATGCATTATGACTGATGAATAAAAGTTGATTTTGATTATGAAATGGTTTTTCGACTTGGTAAATATTGATTTCAAATCAATAGACATGTTTTCTTGATCTTTGGAACATGTGATCGACATGTGTGAGTAGTTGTAGGGCAACATGCTTGGCATTAGCGTGACGATGTAAATATCATTGTTTTTATATAACTAACAGTTGGGTGATGTGACAGTATAGTAAGACTTGATTGCAACAAGATAAATGGTAAAAGAAAGGAATTGGGTAAGAATTCCTTTGGTAATGCTTGGAAATTGAAATTCCAAATGAATGAGTGATTTGCATACACAAATTCTTTGTAACCTTGATTTTATCCAACATTATGTGGATATATGATATATTCATGAACATGTATTTGATAGGTATAATAGCAAGTGTCTAGTTATTGCTAAATTATTCAAGGGACTTGGAGTCCCTTGAGATATGGCACGAATGTGCTCAACTACAAGGAAATGTGCTTGGCATAGCAAGGTAAGATAGCCGTTATATAATTATATTTATTTATACCCTAAAAATTATGCATATATGCTAGTATGATGTGGGGATTGCATGGAAAAAGAGTTTTCCATGAAATATTGGAAAAGGCTTAGGTTGAGTTTTCCTTTGGAAGCACTGGGAACCCATGGGGATTGATTCATGGTGTTTTTCTCTAGTCTTGTTCTTTTGGTCTTTTGTGGTTGTTGTGCTTTATTGGTTGTCTTGATTGTGTCTAGTGCATAATCATGCCACTTTGGTTGTGGTGTCATATTCTTATTTCACGATTTTTTTTCTTGTTTTATTTTGTTCTTGTATTTTATGTTTTGAGGGTATTTAGAATTGGTTGGGAAGGAGGAATGTTGAAGGAGCTTGGGGAGAGAGAAATGAAACCCAACAGGTGATGCAAGACTCAAAATAATCTCAATGCATGATTAAGGGTAGTTGAAGGCAATAGTATGACAATATGTTGTCTTGGTTGGGTCCATAGGGATAGATGGATGATGGGGGGACAATTATGAGAAAGGTAGCATGAAAGGTAGAGTAAAAGGGATTTGAGGCATTAAATGCCTTGGTTATGTTGGGAACTATTCTTATCAATGTTGTGCATGCTATGTATGCATAAAGGGCTTTCTCTTAACCTTGACCTTATGATATATAATAATTATGTTATGACTATGATTATGTTGATGTTTATATATGTATCTATGTCATTGATTGATAGGTTCATTAGGAATTTTTTATGTTAGTGTTCATATATATATATATATATATATATATATATATATATATATATATATATATATATATATATCATTGTCTTGAAAGGGTCGCTGGGGATCATTCTTGTGGAAGAATTATTATTTATGCAAGTGGATGGCATGAAGATGTTCCTGGTTTATGAGGAATCAAATGCGAAGAGCAACTATGATAGATTTATGATGTGAATATCATGCAGATATGAGTTGATATTATGAGTTTATAATATGTTTATGTTTTTGACGGGTAATGATGAGAGATATATCAGAAGAATGAAAGCACTGTGATCTGCTGTATGTTGAAGCATGCATGAATAGTGGAGAGACACTATAAGTAAGGTTGCTTGGTAGAGTTAGTGTGTAGTGTCTGGATGTGTAGCACTACTATTGTATACATGTTGTACATGTTGCACCTATTATTTTTTGTGTATATGTTGTTATTTATATATGTTGTTTTGTGTATATTGCATATGCAATGCTAGGTATATATGGTGTTATGTACATGTTGGATATGTGGTGTTGTGTACATAACATATCGTGCGCATGTTGGTTATGCGGTATTGTGTGCATGCTATATAAGTGATGTTATGTACATTTAGTTCTATGTACATTTTATATATGTAGTGTTATGTACATATGGTGTTGTGTGCATGTTGTAAATGTGGTTCTATGTACAAATGGTGTTGTGTGCATAATTTTACATGTGGTGTTGTTTACATGTTGTACATGTGGTGTTTTGTGTAGGTGGTGTTTTGTAGATATAATGCATGTGGCGTTGTGTACATGTGGTGATGTGTACATGTCGTGCATGTGGTTCTATATACATGTGGTGTCTTGTACACATTGTGTAGGTAGTGTGGTGTACATGTAGCGTTGTGTACATTTTGTGAAATTGGTTTGATGTACATGTGTTACTATGTACATGTTGTGCAGGTACTTATGTGTATAAGCGATACTGTGTGCATGTTGTACATGTGGTATTGTGTGAATGTTGTAATTTTTTTTTTGTACAATAGGTGTAGGCTTATTGTGTTTTCTTGTACACTGGATGTAGTTGTATGTATTGTGTTGTGTTGAACACTGGGTGTAGGTGTATGTGTTCTATGACAGGTGTAGGTGCATGTATTATATGGTGATGTATGTCACGTGTGGTTGCATGTGTCTTATGCACACTATGTGTATGTGTATGTTGTTGAAGAGAATTCCCTGGGTGTTTTTCACATGTGGAAACCAATCTGATGTGCGGTTGGAGAGGAAAAATCATAATGGTAGATGCTAAGGATCGATAAAATGATAGATATAAGTATTTTATTTCAGTTTTATTATGCATGTGATCTATGATTCTGATTTATGATAAGCTACATGTGATCTATGATTCTGGTTTATGATGATTGCATGTGATATTTGATTTTTTCTTATGATGGTTGTGTTTTGTGCTAACCAGGTATGATATGTTTATACATGATGATTTGATCAAATATCTAGTTTGACTTGTTGTAACAGAAAGTGAACAGAAATGCAAGTGTACCTTATTAGTGGGCCACTAATGAGGTAAGATTTGAATTTATTTCAATTTAGTTATACTCTAATGGTAATTATGTGTTTGGTACAGGAAGCACGTAAATGCCCAATTTGGGATAGTTTAACCTGACTTCAAGAATTTGTAGTGTTAGTGAAAATAATTAAAATAGGAAGTAGTATGCTAGTAAAGCACTTCAACAGCATAGCCATTGTCGTACACTGGTACCCAATAGTGTCCATTGATTTACATGAGCATGTTGTGACAAGTATGATGGTTTCTAGGTAGGGATACGCCTTAGTTTTTGGACCTTCTGTTGTGATGAAAACTTTCCAAGGGAGGGGCCGCCCAAGGGATTGTGTAGGAGAGAAGGGGATGCTCACAGAACTTGGAAGGTGTGTGAATGCACAGAAGGTGGTGACCATATTTTCCAAAGGACTATGTAGTAGAGAAGGGAAGTTCAGGGATGTATTTTTTTTTTTCCTTATAATTTCCAGATGGAATTAGATGCACATTAGGAGTGGGCCCTAGAAAAATAAGTCAGTAATTTTTCATTGTGAGGACAAGTGGTGGAAGACTATGGTGGTAGAAATTGGATTCAGATGTGATTAGGTGATCATGTCCAAGTCAAAAAAAATGCTTAGAATTGGTTGCAATCTAAACGACCGGAAAGGCCTCGTCACTGCAATTCTGGTGCCACGAACGGGACTTAAATCCGACGTCGTATGTGAAAGTTATACATGTTTGAAGTCTCCAGTATCCTTCAAAAAAGCAGTTGACCAATGTTGACTTTTTTACTTTGGAAAATTTAAAAAATTAATACTCCCTTGGAATATTCCTTGTAGGTGAATTAGACTTCGTCAAGTGCCAAAAGCTCATTTTTTGTTTGGTTGAATTTTTTGGGGCAGACTAATCCGAGGGTGCCACGTGGTAAGCCCAAAGGTCGCCACGTGGCCCCAGACTAGATAGAATGTGGTATGGAAAAAAATTTCTAAGTCTACGGGTTTTGAACCCAAGACCTCATCTCTACGAGCCCAAAGGCCCGACCATTCGGGCTGGCAGGTGCTACTTAACCGGTTAAGATCAAAGGTTGTATATAAAGTTTTAAGTTGAAATGAGCGGAGGAATAAGGGGCTAGCCCAGAGATACCATAAGACCCTTCCCCTGGCGACTGGGAGCTTCTGCCAACCATCTTCCAACCACTAATGGTGACAATTATGGTTATCATTTAAAATTATAAATGTGACCACTCAAATTTTTAATGCAGCGGTTTGTTGTTAGCACTTTATGCGGCGATCTTTGCGGACCGTTCACATGCACCTCCCTCCAACATTTAAGTTAACTTCTAGTGGTTGTGCCCTATTTGGGGCGCGTTCCACAAAATTTGGGGTTTTTCTTAAGTTAGTGCTCATAACTAGAGTTAGCCCACATTTAGTGGGGTTTTCAAGTGACATTGGGCAGAAATTTGTTTTGATCGTAATTTTCTCAATATTGAACCAGTTTAGACGAAATTTTAGTTAATTTTGGGTTCCTGGAGCATTCCAGTGTGTTTGGGATAGGTTTCAGAGTGAATAGAGTTGTTCTTCAACCATTTTTTCTTCAGGAAAGAGGAAAGTGCCACGACGGCCATCAGGAAGATGGAGTTGTATTGGGTTGTACTTCACTGTTTGAGGTGAAACAAAAGCCATTTTCATCTTATTTATGTCTTCTGAAGTCAAATTCATAGCTTTTTTTTCCTGTTTAGGCATATTTTTCACTGTATAACCATTTTGAGCAACTTAATAGAGCAAGGACATGCCCATTGGGAGCCTTGGACCCGGCAGATGTAGCCTAGGAGGAGTGAACTACCTCATCAGTTTGTTGTGTTATGCTATGCTGAATTTCTCTTGCTATGTATTTCTGATATAATATGTTAAACAGTAAACTTAATTAACATTTCCTCACACATAAACTCAGAAACAATTACCAAAAACACTTGTTTAACCTACAAGACATGGAGAATACTTCACACACTTAATTTAATAGAAATGGACACTTTGCATAGCATTACAAATAGTTCCATTTTCATATCAGATGGTATCAAAGCTTAAGATTTGAGCCTTAGGAGCTATAGTTTTACTCTACATTTGTTCTTGTGCAAAGATATAGTTGATTTTTTGCAAGTTTTGATGCTTAGTGGGCTTAAACTCAAGAGAGGTGAAGGACACTTGGTTAGTGCACAAAGTAATCCACAAGCAAGAAGGGCAATAGAGCCACCTCCAAGAGCCATTGAAGAAGCCTCAAGCATGTCTTCCAGAGAAGGAGAAGCTCCTCAAGACATTGATCCCAAAGAAGAAGAACAAGTATTCTGAAAAGCTTTCCTAGACATGACATAGATGGTAAGGATAATCTACCAAGAAAGGAATGATAGGCTTGTAGAAGAAGGGTATAGACACCAAAAAGAAGGAGAGGGTTTTTCAAGAGGAATGAAAAGTGATGACAAGTCAAAGAAAGGACATAGAGGAAATGGTGATCCACCATCCCCATCTTCATCCTCTTCCTCTACATTGTCATCCTCAACTTCGGTGAATCAATCTCACAAGTCTAAAACCACTGGTAAAATTCCATTTTTAAAGCTTGATGTTAAATTTGAGCTGCCTATGTTTAATGATGAGGTCAATGTAGAGAAACTTGACAATTGGATAACACATTTGGAAGTTTATTTGAGGATACAAAACCTTCATGAAGATGACACCAAGATTCAGTTAGCCTCTTTGAGAATGGAGGGAGCACCATTGGTATGGTGGGAGGCCAAGACCAAGGATGAAATTGAAAAACATGGTAAGATCACTTTATCATGGGCTGAATTTATTTCTGCAATTAAGCAACAATTTTATCCATTAGCTCATTTACAAAAGGATATCATGACTTGGCAAAGTTTTAGACAACTTAAAGGACAAAGTGTTCAAGAGTACACTCAAGAGTTTAGACGAAGGGCTTTATTACTTGGAATTGATTTGCATAAACAAGAGACTTTGTTGAAATATATAGGTGGTTTACAAAATTATTTTATACATATTATCCTTATGTTCTATCCTACTAGTCTATATGATGTTTGTGTTCAAGCCACACATTTAGAGGCTAGAGGTAACCAATCTTTTGATGGGAATGAGGGTAGTGAATTTAAAGGCAAAGGTTGAAAAATAAATGCAAACTCTAGGAAAGAAAAAGGGAAATTATTTTGTAAAAACTGTTCCAAAACAAGCCACGATGAAGACCATTGCTGGAAACTTCATCCGGAGCTGAAACCAAAAAAATTTAAAACCAAAGATAAGGCCAAAGAAAAGGGAAAAATAGTTGCAACTGCTGAACAAGACCTAGGGTATGAATCAAGTGATGAAACTAAAATCATAGCTTTGGCACTAAAGAACATAAAGGGGAAAGAGATTGTAAATGAAACAAATCCCAGTTCTAGCACTTTAAATTGTTACATAGAAGCTCCAAATGAAGAGAGGAGGATAGAGTTGTTTCATGTGAGGATAATCTCAAAACACACAAACATAGACACACTATTTGATAGTGGGTCACAAGCGAATCTCATCTCAGAAGACTTATTCAAGAAGTTGAAACTTGAGACCATTCCACATCCAAAGCCATATCCACTTGGATGGATTTGCAAGGATGCTAATTTACAAGTCTCAAGAAAGGTCATGTTGCGCTTCGCCATAACAGCTCATTATGTTGATTTGGTTGAACTAGATGTGGTACCACTTGACATTATAGATGTGGTGTTGGGTAGTCCATATTTATATGACAAAAAAGTGATCTTCCATTTCCATGAGAACAAGTATCATCTGTTCAAGGATGGAAAGGAGTTTATTGTGAGAGCACATTGGAAGAAGCTAGAATCGTCTTTAGTGAATGCAGGGAAATTGAAAAGGCTTGTCAATGCAAGTCAAAATTTGACTTTGTTGATGATTAAGAAAAAATATTTTGTACATAATCATTTTCATGTTATTTTTTATATAAATGATGATATGTTTCAGTCTGAAAGCATGTCGTCTTTGGAAGATGACATGATGTTGCAAAAAGTGCCTTTGGTGTCGATCAGTGCAGAGAACAAAGTGTCGGTGCAAGGTGGTGCAAAAATCCAAGAGAGGGTAAAGCATGCAAGAAAAGAGGGCACAAGTTTCAGCAAGCATTATTGGATTCACTTATGACATGCATGAAACTGGTTAAATGACATATACGTGTGGCTCACTCAAGAAATTCAGCATGAGGACAGTTGGCAAGGTGAATCTCAATTTTAGTTTCCTTTGAAGGTATACCATTGTAGGAACAGTATAATTTCTGCAAATTATAGTTTTTGTTCTGCAAATTTCAAAAATTTTCATCATGACTCAGTCAAGGTTAGAAACAGTCAGTCAGCGGATTCAAGGAAGAATTTATCTTTTTATGAGAAGCTCAATTTGATGAAGTCAGGAAGATTTCAGTGGTTCAAGGTTGGAAGAGTGGAGAATTAGTCTCCTCATCTTCAATTTTTGTAATTCATAGAGCTTTTGAGGTCCAAAAGCTTCCCATTTGGGAGGTCTGATCAGGTGATCATGTCCAAGCTGAAAAAAGTGCTCAAAAATGGAAATTCTCAAAATTCGTTGCAATCTAAATGACCAGAAAGGCCTCGTCACTATGATTCTATCGCCATGAATGGGGCTCAAATCCGACGTCGTATGTGAGAGTTATGTAGGTTTGAAGTCTCGAGTATCCTTCAAAAAATAAGTTGACCAAAGTTGACTTTTTGACTTTTGAAAAATTAACAAAAAAGAATATTCCCTACAGGCGAATTAGACTTCGACAAGTGTCAGAGGCTCATTTGTTGTTTGGTTGAATTTTTTGGGGCGGACCAATCCGAGGGTGCCATGTGGCAAGCTCGGAGGCCGCCATGTGGCCCCAGGCTGGATAGAATGTGGTATGGAAATTTTTTTCTAAGTCTATGGGTTTTGAACCCGAGACCTCATCTCTACAAGCCCAAAGGCCTGACCATCCGGGCTAGCGGGTGTTACTTAACCGGTTAAGATGAAAGGTTGTATATAAAGTTTTAAGTTGAAATGAGCAGAGGAATAACGGGCTAGCCCAGAGATACCATAAGACCCTTCGCCTGGTGACCGGGAGCTTCCTCCAACCATCTTCCAACCACCGATGGTGATAGTTATGGTTTATGTTTAAAATTATAAATGTGACCACTCAAATTTTTAATGCAGCAGTTTGTTGTTAGCACTTTATGCGGCGATTTTTGCAGAACATTCACATGCAGCTCCCTTCAACATTTAAGTTAACTTATAGTGGTTCCACCCTATTTGGGGCACGTTCCACGAAATTTGGGGTTATGCCAAATTTAGCGCTCCTAACTGGAGTTAGCCCACATTTAGTGGGGTTTTCAAGTGACATTGGGCAGAAATTTGTTTTGATCATAAATTTCTTAATATTGAACCAATTTGGACGAAATTTTAGTAAATTTTGGGTTTCTGGAGCATTCTGGAATGTTTGGGATAGTTTTTAGAGTGAACAGAGGTGTTATTCATACATTTTTTCTTAGGGAAAGAGGAAAGGGCCACGAGAGGCATCAGAAAGATGACATTGCTATACTTCACTGTTTGAGGTGAAGCAAAAGCCATTTTTAGCTTATTTATGTCTTTTGAAGTCAAATTCACAGCTTTTGTTTCCTGTTTAGGCATATATTTCATCATATAACAATTTTGAGCAAATTAATAGAGCAAGGAAATGCCCATTGGGAGCCTTGGACCCGGCAGATGTAGCCTAGGAGGGGTGAACTGCCTCACCAGTTTATTGTGTTATGCTATGGTCAATTTCTCTTGCTATGTATTTCTGATATAATATGTTAAACAGTAAACTTAATTAACATTTCATCACACAAAAACTCAGAAACAATTACCAAAAACACTTGTTTAACTTGTAAGACATGGAGAATACTTTGCACACTTAATTTAATGGAAATGGATACTTATCATAACATTACAAATAGTTCCATTTTCAGATCAAGATGTGAATTTCATAGTGGATTTTTGACTTCTTGTAAAGGAGGTGAATACTGGAACTAATTTTGATGGTAGAGGTGTGAGCCTCTAGATTCCCTTGTTGATCGATACCAGCATCATATCCTTTTATTTGTTGGCTAGAGAAAATGTGCATATGTGTATATGTGTATATTGTTGTAAATATTGTATCGACCTAGATTTATAATGATCCATAAATAATATGGTTATTTGTTGGGTGAGAAAATGTGGTTTTTATTGTAAGTATCGTAATGAGTTGTGACATAAAGCTCCAGTAAACGATATGATTGCCATTTTTTCAACACATTGTCATTTTAAATACTGTAATGAGTTATGTTATAAAGCTTGATGGGTAGTATGTTTTTATTTGAGAAATCTTACTGGTTGTACGTGTAATTTAACATCGAGGATGGTGTTCCCCCAAGGGGGAGGGTTCTGTAACAGCCCTGGTTAAAAATCCATGTAAAAAAAAATATAAGAGCACAACCATGGGACACGTATTCCAAGCTAAATGTTTGGTGAAACATCCTAGTGGGGGTGTTAATTTGGTTTATTATGACTAAGGAAATTGGAAAATGAAATTGATAAGTATATGGAAATAAAAAATGGAATATTTGGAAATTTATTTATGAAAATAATGGAAATTAGTAGAAAATGAAGGTAAAATGTCACAATTTTCATGTGACGAGGAAAATGAAGGAAAATAATGGAATTTTGAAGAAAATAGAGGCATCATTAATAAAAAGGATTCTTAGGATCAGTTGGAAAGATCTTTCTCAAGATTTTTTCAATTTAGTTTTGGAGCTCGCTCTTTCTTATATCTCTCTCACCCTTGGAAAGTTAGAGTTTTCTTGGAGAATTTTAGCTTTGGTTCAAGAAAGGAAACAAAGTAAAATAGGAAGTGAAGATCAAGAAAGGAAGAGTAGGATCAAGCAACTACAATATGTTTACTTGCAGGTATCGAATCACATGTGTGATTTCCTTGCTAGATTTCGCATGAATGGTTATGAATGCGTGTTCATGGTTCTCTTGTTGTCATTGGCATGGGTTTTTCTAGGTGTGATAGTGTTCTTCAGCCTTGCCTTTCCATTTACGACTAGCCTTCAGGTGATGGGTTCTCATGTTTTGGTGGGGTGTGATTGCCAGATGGATTTGAAGTTAAATGAGGTGGATCTCTAAAAGGAAGAACACATGGCCTAGTGATCCCTAAACCAGACTGTGGATTGTGGTAAAGCCACTGGCCTAGTAACCTCTGAACCAGAATATGGGTTTCATTAAAGCCAGGTATTGTGTGGCTCAGTGGGCCTAAGAATACTCGACCGGTGAATGGCGGGATATACGGTAAATCCTATAGGTGGTTTCTCTCCATCAGCCCTAGGAATACCGGGATAGGATATACGGTAATTCCCAGAGGGTGGTATCTCAATCATGGCCTAGTGACCCCTAAATCATAATGTGGGTTGCGATAAATCTTAGGGACTAGAAGACAATAAAATTCCTCATGGTGCAGTGGAGAAATTTAGTGGCACCCATGCTCATTTGGTTATTTTTTTTGGTTACGAGTCCCACATTTATTCTCAAAATGTGGCATGGGGGTGATTAGATGAAGATATATTTTTGTCAGCCAATATATGGTCAGGTGGAATGGAGGGAAAATTTTAGGGGCTAATATTCGCAGGTGCGCTAATTTTCCATGTTTTTTCCAAAAACATTATTCTCCAATTTAATTATTTTTCCAAAAATGATTCACCCAAATTTTATAGTATAAAATTATTTTACCTTAAAATTCGCCAAAAATTTGCAAAGACTATAAATTCATAAAAAAATTGAATATTTTTACAATAATATCACCAAACATTTTATATTTTGTTTGTTTGAGACTGGTAAGTTTCACTAAGGTTTCTAAACTTTAAGAGAAATTTCAATCCTTAAAATTTTCATTGGTGGAACATTGTTGTCCCATACTGGTTTGGATTTTTCATTCATTAATAAGAGTTCCTTTCCTTGCTATTTTATGTGCAAAAGTACTAGTTCATATGTGGCATTTATGGTTATGTATTGTTATTATATATGTTGTTTATATGTTGGTTATGAGTAAGTTTTATGACAATGATGATGTATGGCTCTCATTATGTTTTTATTTATACATGAATGAAAAATGAATATATGACTTAATAGATGACAATGTAGCTAATGTGATAAGGCATCAATGCTTCTTAATGATTCTCAGATAAGTATGAGACCCCTATGCTCAAATCTATTATTATGCCTTGTAGATTACATGCTCATGATGTGTTCAATGTAATGTATGTCATGGTTAGGTTTGGTTAGGTCAAGTCCTTAATCATGTTTTTTTTTAAGTATTTTTTTTGGTGTCATTTATTTTCTTCGAAATTCTTATAAAGTTTTTAGTGGTTTATAGGATAGCCACGAAAAAGTGGCTTCAATATCTTAGTCTCTGGAATAGAACTGGCTGAAAAAAGACTTCAGTCTCTTTGTTGGACGCATTGTGGGAGAGAAATTCGGGTTCCAGTCGCATGCATGCCTTGTTATGGGAGTGATTGGGGGTTAAATTCATTGAAAGGCTAGGTCAACTCAGGGGATGGACACCTGGATTGGTGGATTGGCTCCTTGGGGCCTTGTAGCACCTGAGGGGGGTCTGTAAAGTGTTGTTTAGTTGGTTCCACTTCCTTAACTACACTTAGGGATTTGAATCATATCATAATAACTATTCGTTACATGCTTATAATGGGGAAGTGAATTCAGAGAAGCTAGATAATTGGATTGTTTAATTGGAGGTTTATTGTAGAATTTAAAAACTTCAAGAGGATGACATAAAGACTCAATTGGCTTCCATGAGAATGGAGGGTGCCACACTTGTATGGAGGGAATAAAAGACACAAGAAGAGACTAAGAAAATTGGTAAGATGTCAATGTCTTGGTCAAATTTTATTGTTTCCATTAAAAGGAAATTCTATCCTCTAGCTTACATGCAAAAATCTATTATGAGATGGAAACAATTTAGGCAATTGAAAGGTCAAAGTGTGCAATATTACACTCATGAATTTAGGAGAAGAGCTCTTATGTTAGGTGTTGATTTGCATTCTCAAGAAACTTTGCCGAAGTACATAGGGGGTTTGAATAGTTACCTAACACATCCATCCTCATGTTTAATACCATTAGTCTAGATGAGGTATGTGTGCAAGCTACACACCTTGAGGAAAGAGGGAAAAATGTACAAGAAGAGGGTAAAAAGAAACCACTAAAGGGTGGTGAAAAAGGAAAGGGTTTCAAGGGTAAACAAAAGAAAAATGCATCTATTAAAAAATAAGGTGAGAAAATCACATGTAATAACTGTTCCAAAGAGGGTCATGATGAAGCCCATTGTTGGAATCTTCATCTAGAATTGAGGCCTAAGAAACTCAACAACAAGGGGAAACAAAATACAACTGCTACCACACAACAGGATCTTAGATCCGACTCAGACTAAAATTGCAGCCATGGTCACAAAGAGAAAAGAAGCCATAGTAAGAACTAGTTCATAAAATTTTCATAGTAACACTCGAGGAAAAGAAATAAGAATAGAGTTGTTTCATGTAAGAGTGATCTCAAAACATACAAAAATTTACACACTATTTGACAGTGGGTCTCAAGCGAACTGAATATTTGAAGACTTAGTCAAGAAGCTTAATATTTAAACCTTACCACATCATAAGACACACCCTTTCGGTTGGATAACCAAGGATAAAAATTTACAGGTTAAAAGAAAATTTATTTTATGGTTTGCAATTACAACAAACTTTATTGATGAATTTGAGTTAGATGTTGTACCGCTTGACATATTAGGAATTGTTTTGGGTAGTCCATATTTGAATGAAAGGAAAATATTCTTCTATCACCATGAGAATAAGTACCACTTGTTCAAAGATGGAGTGGAATATATTGTCATATCTCATTTGAAAAAGATAAACCTCTCTTTAGTTAATGCTAGGCAATTGAAGAGGCTAGTAAATTCAAGAAAAAACTGTGTTCTTATGATCAAACAAAATAATGATAAGTATTATGAATATTTTGAAGGTTGTGATGATAAATTAAAATTTGATTTGTTTGATGTGGTAATTCAGCATGGCGAGATGTTTCAGGAACCAAAGGGGTTACCTCCCAAGAGGGGAATCCAACATTAGGTACAATAGCAGCAAGATGTTCCACTCCCTAACATTCGCATGTATTGCATGTCAATAATGGAAAGTGCAGAAATCAAGAAGAAAATCGAAGAATTGTTGAATAAAGGTGTCATTCGTCCATTTACCTCGCCATGTTGTTCATCGATTATGTTGGTGCCCAAGAAGGATGGACATGGCGCATGTGTGTGGATGTTTGTGCACTCAACAAAATAACAATAATGAATCATTATCCATCCCTAATGATTGATGATTTGCTTGATAAATTGAGGTATGCAAAGTATTTCACTAAGTTAGACTTAAGAAGTGCATTTTTTACCTAGCCTCCATACCACTATGTAGAGTGCATTTTTTATGTTACCTTAGGCTCTCCACACATGATCATAGTTCCGCATTTTAGGTTTTTTTGGATTCCCTTCCTTTGCTTGCAGTTCCATATTTTGGTTTCCTAGCCTCCTTTCCACTACTTGGAATTATAGTTTTAGGTTACTTTGCTACAATGCCATTACTTCGAGTTCACATATTAGGTTTCCTTTTCAACCTACTAGGAATTGGGTTGTTATCTCTAAGTTACTTGGCCTCCTTACAACTACCTAGACTATTCATTCTAGGTTTCCTAGAATTTATTCCACTACTACTATGTGAATATACTCAAAATAATTTGATTATAACCTTCTATGACCGTGAAGATATATTAGCAAAACTTACTGATTTAGAAAATAATTGCACCATCCCCACCTTTGTTTTTCCATCAAATTTCTTTCTAAGTGTGACTTTTTGACCAACATCGTTGACACTCCATATCCTATTTCAAAAATATTTAATTCCTTTGTAACATTATCAATGAAAAGTTAAAGGACATAAATTTGTATTAATGTGTAGAAACCTTGGAAAATATTACTAATCTCTATTATGAAAATTATAAAATGTTTGATAGTATTTTTATGAACATATTCAACTTTCTAATAATTTTATTTAGTGTTTATAAATTTTTTGGAAATTTTTAAATTAAAGCAATCTTATCCTATAAAATTTGGGTAAACCATTGATCCAGAGGATCATAAAAATGCTCAAAATTGAAATTTCTCTAAAGCGCTCGAAAATAGTGCCATATCATAGTTCTCACCCTCGAGAATCCAATGATGCTTGAATCACCTCAAACCGACATCATATACTCAAGCTACGGTGTTCTGAAGTTTTTCCAAACAACTAAAAATTTAGTAGCAGGGTTGACCTAGTTGCTGACTCGGTAGACCGTACGCTGACATTAGCAGCTGACTGGGCAATCACAGTAAAATCTATGACCCAATTTGGGCTCTATAAGTCACAGCTTCGTATTGAGGTAGATGTCAGTTTTCTGTTGGTTTTTTGGTTGTGAGGTGGACCAATTATGAGGCGTCATGTGGCACCTCGTGTTTGGTCAAATTTTTTGTAAAGCGGCCCAAGGGAATTAGCAGGGTTTGACCCATCCACTTTCCAAAACACAACTGCATGCCTTACTGTTTTCTCATAGCATTATTTCTTAACCTATTGGGTGCTCCTGAAATATTTAAAACTGAATTTTTTACAAGTTGGGGAAAGGGGGTGGGGCACTTGTGCCTTGCTTGTAGCCACACACAAACCATAAGACCCTACGAAAGAGAGAAAGGTGAGGGGGCGGGGACTAGGCCCCAATCCTAGTCTCCTGGTATCCAGGTGACCACCAGTAGTGATAGAGTGACAGGGGAGGGTGGCTAAGCCCGACGCTAGGTCACGATTATGCCATATGTCCCAAACCAATGATGGAAGGGGAAGACTGGGTGGCACCTAGCCCATGACAGCCCCTAGTCCTGTGAGCCGTTATATGACCATATTTAAAGATAGGAGGGAGCAGAGCATACAGGGCCTTCACTTGGGGAGAAATACCATACCACAAGCATTCATATTAGGGGATATATATTAAGGAAAAAATGACATAATATATTATGGATATAATAGGGGTTAAAGGGTTTTTATGTTGACATGTATAAAAATGGAGTAAAAAGTTAATGAAAAAATATAAAGGGGTGTAAAAAAATTTAATGAAAAAATGGATACCTACAATATCTAGTCAAAGTAGGGTTTTTAAATTTGGAAGATGTATTGGATTCATATCGGTAGGTGGTTAAATAATGTGATTTTTAGAGGTATTTTCCAATATGTAGTCATAGTAAGGGTATTTTGTATTATGCCACGACCACACATGATATGTTATAGGTTCATTAAGTAAAGCCCCCATGGTGGAGTGACGGGTGTGGGTCATTAGCTCGACCTCGGCCACATGACACACATATCACCTTAAACAATGCTTAAAGGATATTGGCATGATTAAGAAGTCACAAATTGCCCCAATGTTGGAGGGAATCTCGATGACGTCAGGAAAAATTGTTGCTCGGCAGATGGCGAAATGGTGTAAAATGTAGAACGATTAGCCAAAGTGAAGTTTTGTAGAATATTTAGCAAAATTCATTCAAGGAAGCACATCTTGCTCATTTTTTAACGTTTTGGAGCTCAAGAAGAGCTTGGTTATGGGTCTTCAGCATTTTGAATCCATTGGTAGCACTATTTCTCCATTTTGAGCACTATAACTGATGTAATTAAGATTTGAGAATATAATTTAAGATGCCCAACTATGGAACCCACACTGAGAGACGTATCCTAGGAGGGGTGAACTTTTTTATAAATTTTTTGTTTTGTGTTGCTATGTATGGTAAAATTCCTCTATTTTATTTATGTGAACTGTGTTTAAAAAAAACACTAAATTTTATGTGTTTTTGCACCTTGATCCATTTCCCATGGGACATAAAATTTGTTGCAAAATTTTAATAGACCTCCAAGTTTTTAATTCCATATCAGTTTGGTATCAGATCATGGTTGTTTTCAAGGTTTTATTATGTTTTCAAGTGTTTTCTAATGCTTACAAGGTTAAATTTGAAGAGAGAAGAAGGAACACTTAAAGAACAAAATCCTCAAATTGGTTCGAGGAGGTCACAAGCTCCTCAAACTCCATGATTCATGGTACATGAATAAGGACATGAGATGATTTTTGAGGATGAGAGAGCTTTCATAATGGATTTTTATGACATGTATGAAATGGTGAAATTTTTGTATGAAGAGATCATTACAAGGTCACATGGATAGAGTTCAAATCAACCAAAAGGTAATGGTGGTGCTAGGAGCAAGCATCCACCTACACCTCCTCCTTCACCTCCATATTCACCCTCATCCTCATCTACTTCATCTCCTCCACATACTCATCCAAGGTATCCAAAAGGACATGCTAAGTCTCCTATGTTAAAGCTTGATGTCAAGTTTGAATTTCTGAAGTAAAATGGAAAATTAAATACTGAAAAGTGGGATAATTGGGTTCATCATATTGAATTCTATTACAATATTCAAAGGATTAAGGATGATGTGACCAAGATCCAACTTGCTTATCTTCGTTTTGAAAGTGCAACTCTCATCTAATGGGAGGCCAAAACTCGAGAATACTTGAAGAAAAGTGGTAAAATTATCTCTTCTTGGAATGATTTTGTAGTTGCATTAAAATGAAAATTTTATCCATTAGCTTACATGCAAAAGGAAATGATGGATCGGAAAAATTTTATGCAAACTAAAGGTTAGAGTTTTCAAAGTTACACACAATAATTTAGAAGAAGAGTTTTATTCTTGGGTGTAGATTTTTCTTCACAATAAACTCTCCTTAAATATATAGGTGGTTTACATAGTTATTTGAGATATACAATTCTTATGTTTAATCCCACTAATATAGATGAATTATGTATTTAGGAAACTCATTTAGCAGCAAGAGGGAAGAATTTTCTCAAGAGACTAGCAAGAAGCCATCCAAATCTAGAGACAAAGGAAAGGGAAAAAAGAATGCTACAGTTAAGAAAGAGGGAGAAAAATTCACATGCACTTTTTCTCAAAAGAAGGCCATGATGAAGACCATTGTTGGAAATTACATCAAGAAATGAGACCAAATAATATTGACAACTAGGGGAAACAAAAGACTACTACAAAAACTCAACAAGATCTAGGATTTGATTCAGGGGATGAGACTAAAATCAGAACTATGGGAATGAAAGGTAAGCCATATATTGTAAGTACTAGTTCTTCTAGTAACCCTATTGAGCCTCAAAATTATAAATAATTAATTAAGATTTTTCCATATTAGGATCATTACAAAACATACCAAAGTTGATACCTTGTTTGATAGTGGATCCCAATTTAACCTTATGTGACAATGCCAAATCACAAGTGACAAGAAAATGTAAAATTAAATCTGTCATCACCGAAAACTTTACTGATGAGGTAGAGATTGATGTTGTACCACTTGAAAGATTTGGAATTACTTTAGGGAGTCCATAATTGTATGAATGAAAATCCATATTCTATCATCATGAGAACAAATATCATCTTTTTAAATATGGAATTAAGCATATTATTAGAAAACATCACAAGAATATGAATTTGTCTCTTGTAAGTGTCGATCGAATGAAAAGACTTGTAAATGCTATTAATAATTTTGTATTTTTGATGGTCAAACGTAAAGATACTACTGAATATGAGGATTTCCAAGGATTTTTTGTAAACTCAAGCATGATTTGGTTGAATATGTTAACACATATGATAACATGTTTTAGGAACCTGAACGGTTTCCTCCCAAAATAGGAATCCAACATGAGATTAAATTGCAACAGGATGCACCTCTTCCAAACATTGGAATGTACAAAATGCCAATTTTGGAGAATGTGGAGATGAAGAAGAAAATTCAAGAGTTGCTTGACAAAGGGGTCACTATACCAAGTACATATCCTTGTGGATCTCCTATTGTCTTGGTTCCAAATTATAAGGATGGTATATGGCTTATGTGTGTGGAATTTAGAGTTTTGAACAAAATAATGATAAATAATTGCCATCACCTTCCTCATATTGATGATTTGATAGATCTATTAAAGGATGTTGTTTATTTTACTAAATTGGACTTCAGAATTGGTTATAATTAGATTAGGATTGTTGAAGGTGATATTTTGAAGACTTCTTTCAAGAAAAAACAAGGTTTGTTTGAACAGTTAGTTATGTCATTTAGGCTTTGTAATGAACTTGCAACATTCATGAGAGTTATGAATGATGTGTTGAGACCATTCCTTGATGATTTTGTCATAGTCTACTTAGATGATATTCTAATTTTTTTTATGACTCATGAAGAGTATGTCAATCATGTTAAACAAGTTTTAGATGTCTTAAAGAAAGATAAATTGTATTTGAATGTGTTTAAGTGTTAAAGTAATTAAATCGGTTTAGTTTCTTTGGGTCATATGGTTAGAGCGGGTGAGTTGAATATTGATCCCCCAAAGGTTGAATTCATTGCAAATCATCCTAAACCAAATAATGTAACAAAGGTTAGGAGATTTTTTGGAGCAACCCAATATTGGAAAAATTTTGTTGCTAACTTCTCATCTATTGCAACTCCATTACATGCTTTGAACACTATGAAACATGTCTTTTAGTGGGGAGGAAAGAAGCAGAAAGCATTCGATACATTGAAAGAGAAAATTAGTACAACACTGGTTCTTTCACTTCCATATCTTAAGCAACCATTTGAGATTAAAACCAATGCAAGTAATTATTCCATGGGAGACTTTTTATGCAACACAATGAGCCTATTTTTTTATCATTTTGAAACCTATACCAATGCAATATTTAACTATCCAACTTACGACAAACAATTGTATGCTTTGGTACAAAGTGTGAAGAAATGGAAGCATTATTTGATGGGTAAGGAAACGATTATTCATATTGACCATCAACCTTTGCAATATTTACAATCAGAAAACCAAGCTACAACAATTTAGAAATTTCAGGTGGATGGGATTTATATAGAAGTTCCATTTGGTAATCAGGTACAAGAAAGGTATATACAAAAAAAATGTTGATATGTTATCAAGGCCTATTGTTAGTGCATATGTCATTATTAAGCATAATTATATCATGCATGAGAGCTATGCTGAACAATATGCTAAAGATGAAGATTTTAAAGTTGTTTATCAACTTTGTGTCAAGGAAATCATGTTGAAGAATTGGATTATCATGTTCATGATAAATTGTTGTATCATCTTCGAACGTTATGTGTTCCACATGGTGAAAGAGTCGACATCATAAGGGAAACTCATACTACTCTTAATCTTGGCCACTTTGTAGTATGAAAAACCATTGCACAAATACAGAGGTATTGTTATTGGCCTCGTATGAATAATATTGTGTAAATATATGTAAGAGTATGTTCTATGTATGGTAATAGCAAGCCTTGCATTAGAAAGTTGGGTGTGTATACTCCACTTCCTATTCCTTCTCATCCTTGGGAAAGTAGTTCTACACATTTTTTAGGAGGAATACCTCTGTCTACGAAAGGTCATCATTATCTTCATGCTTTTCTAGATCATTTAAAAAAATGTGTGTTTTGATGCCTTGTAAGAAGCAGGTCATAGCTCAATAGATTTCACAAATTTTATTCCAAAATGTATAGGTGCATTTTGGGTTACACACTTCTGTTATTTCTAATCGAGATTCTTAATTTGTTGGGATATTTTGGTCAATTTTATTGGAACTCATGGACACCAAGTTGAAGAAGAGCACAACCTTTCATTTACAAATTGATGGCCAGATAGAAGTGGTGAATATAAGAGTAGTACATATCCTTTCTGGATACTGTAGAAAACATCCTAACCTTTGGGATGAACACTTACATTACAACCAACATGCCTAGAAGAGAGCCAAGAATTCTTAGACTCAGACATCTCCATTTGAAACATGTTTGGGATATTTACAAAAATATCCCTTAGATTTTAACTTTTGGAAAGATTTTTTTGTCAATGGACACAATGACATAGATAAGGCCAAGCACTTTATTAAAAAAAATCATCTGGTGCATTAAATGGTACAAGAATAGTTGGAAAAGATTCAAGCCAAGTATAAGGCAATACATGATAAGCATCCTGTTGACCAAAAATTCTAGGTGGAAGATAAAGTTTGGCTTTATATCAATAAGGAAAGACTCCAAGGAGAAGGTAAAAATCTCAAACGAATCATATATGGTCCATTTCAAATCTTGGAAAATATTGGTAATAATGTCTTTTGGTTATATTTACCAACATACATGAAATTTTATGTTACTGTAAATGTAGAAAACTTGAGGTTATATGAGCCTCCTACGATTGAATATCAAGGAGAGAATGTTTAGATTCTAGAAATAGAATATTTCTCTCCTGAATAGTGATAATAATTGCAACATGATATTATTCTTGATAGGAGGATACGGATTCACGCAGAGGAAATTTGGAGTACCTTCCTGTGGGGCTCAAGAGAACTAATCCAAGTAATCCTAGATAGACTAGGGTTGGAAGAGTGAGGGAATTGTACCCTCACCTACTTGCTAACGAAAAACAACCTTTTGATGTTCCAAAAGCTTCCAGTGGTGTTGGAGCGGGGTCCCCTGAGGCACAATTTCCAATGTCTTTTTGTATAATTTTATATGTGTGCACTATGCAAAAGGAGTCAATGGGCTTTGGGGTGCGTCAAAGTCCCCAATTTTGATGTAAATGGGCTTAAGGGTAAACTGTGGGCCTCAAACCATGGTTTGAGACCATAGTATCTGTGCGTTAGGTGAATATAAATAGATAGATCGTGTCTAAGCTAATTAGTTCGAAGTAAGTTCATAATATTTATGTTCTGATAATTTTATGCATCTGCAAGGGTTGTTTGGGTTGGGTTAACAGGCTCCTGCTAGTTGTGTGTGCGAAGACCTAGTCCTGGTTGTGTGCAGACTCTGCTGGCTGTGTGCGTGGGAGGGTTTTGTAAGGTAAATTTGACGTATTTATTAAGAGATCTGAAGCTAATAGAAAGGAAAATTTCTGGCAAGCTCACTGTGTTATGCATTTGAGTTGTTTACTACTTATGTTCTATTAAGATCATAATATATGTCTTACTTATTGATGATTATGCGAGGATCTCTAATATGAATATGAATGATTATTAATGGTTAATATAAATGTTTAAGTATCCGCATTGGTTAAGATATGGATCTAGTTCTGTTATGTTTATCTACGCTAAGGAAAATAATGATTTTGTGTTATTATGTTAATAATTGTGCATTCCCTGAGATTTTGTTATATATTGTTGCACGCATCTGTTTACAAGTGATATAAGTTTGAATTTGGTTTTGTTGAAGACCACTTCATTAATTTCTCCCTCAGGGTACGTAAAAATGGTTCCAGCACCTCCCCATACTGCTTCGAGTAAGACTTTGGTTTGTGTAATCAAATCACTACTGAAAGGGTGAGTAGTTGGAGGGTTTGTTGGTTTATCACTAAACTCTAAACGTGGGTCAAGACCCCTCAAGCCAAAAAATGGTCCGGTTGCCCGGCCCGGGATCATTTTGATAGAGATTTGATGTTGTGGCATCCGTCACGAAATGAATTACAAGATTGGCTAGATAGAAAGATAATTTAATTTTCACTCCAATAGAATAAAAGTACTAAGTTATCTGATGAACAATGGGTACATAAATATATTTATACAGAGGTGCATGAAATTTTCTTCTGTTCCTTTGCGGAAGAACTACAGGAGTGGTTGTTGCGCTTAGCTGAATTCCATCACTATATAAAATATGATGCGATCCTTGCAGTGGACTCCTTAATTGATCCGGAAAGTAGAAAAGTTTGATAATAAGATCACTGTGTGATAGATCATTAGATCAATCACCTATTGGGAGATTTGTATTTGAATTTTCCATTGATCAATTGTTTTCCCCAATGCAGACGAGAAGAAAGGTTTTTCAAAAATTTTTAGAGAGCTATGTTCACACGCTCATTGAAATTGTTGTTGAAAATGCTATTGTGTGAACGGGGTTTTACTGACGAAAACACCTTTGCTTGAATACATCAAATAGTTCCAACTATGTGCATTGGAAGAATTTCATAGTGAAGATTGAAAATTTTATTTATAGACCTCTGAAGCCTAGATCTGATAGTGAGCTTGAACTAGAAACTGGTAGCTCAAGTGTCTTTGAAGGAGAAAGTTCATCACAACATAAAACCTTGAGTTTGTTTCCAACTCCATCCACTCCACTTCTAAACTCACATCACCAGTCCGTCTCCCCACAAGTTGAGGTAGTGGACTTTTCAATGAAACTGGAAGCTACTCTAACACCTACTATGTTGGGGACTCAACAGATTTTGAATCATTTGGAAGCCATGCATCTATAAATTCAAAGTTTGTGCAAAGACAAAGGCAAAGAAGGTTTGCACGAAGGTGTGGTGTATAAAATTTAAAGCTTTTGGGCACCATAAATACCAGTGTCATGTCTTCAACAACAATTATCGAATCTTTGGAGGTCCTATTCCTTTTGTGAATCTTATAGCAAGTCTTATCTTTCATATTTCTCGATTACATGACACATATTCTTGCCCACAGATCAGAAAATATCAGCCTGTCTTGAAACAATTATTTTACAAATTATGTTCATCATTAGGTCATGATGAGCAACATTGTTTTACTTTTAATATTATGTTGGATAAAGCAGACATATATAGAATTTCGGTTGTGCCTACATCACCATCATCCCCTTCTAGGTGCGTAGGATTCCAAGGCGAGGAGGAGGAGGCCAAGGTGGATCCAGCGGCGAGGAAGAGGATAAGTCATTTGCTATAACTATGGAGATGTTGGCCATTATGCACATGACTATCCGAATCTAGCATGAAAGTACTGCAGGCACTGTAGGAAAATAAGACACAGAACTCGACACAAAATCTTCATATGGTTCACACAAAAACTCGTGAAGAACATCCATGTGTGAATGTGGTTACTAGGAGTGGTGTAACGACTAATGAGGATAAAGGAAGGAAACTAGCCACTGATGTATGGATCCATAAAGCACCTATAAAAAAATAAGGCTTAAATATTCAGCTCGCAAAAGAGACCTTTATTGAAGCATGGAAATAATTTACAGAAGGAAGTACGTCAACATCTGGTAAAACACTAAAGGAAGAAAGAGGAGATGAGGAGATTAAACAATTTCTACAAGCATGCATAAAGTTGTTGTGCCACAAGAAGGAAGTTGAAAATCTACAAGCATTGATAGATAATTGCGCAAAGAAAGAACAACCCATGGTAGAAAAATGAGTAGTCAATAATATATACAAGAACAAGAAGAGAACAGGTAGGGAGATGCGTATGACCGCGTAGATTGGTGCTTATGCAATGGACCAAAGTATTCTAGATCTGGGATCAAATGCTAATGTTCTACCTAAAAAAACATGACAGCGCATGGGAAAGCCAAAGCTAGAATGGTCTACTATCCAATTGCGCATCGCCAATCAACAAAAGATCATTCCTCTAGGGAGGCTGCCACAAGTTATGGTTAATATAGAGGGTGTTAAGGTGATGTTAGACTTTGAAGTCATACAAATTGTAGATGATACTAATCCCTATCTCACGCTACTAGGATTAGATTGGGCCATTGAGATGGATGGTGTTCTCAATCTGAAGAGAAGGAAAATGGAATTTGAAAGCAATGGAGTCGGGGTAATCATTCCTACGGGTCTTACTTGAGAAGGTGGGGAATTATCTTGAACCGAGTGTGTACTCAAGATGATATTGATCAAATCTATAAGCTAACTTTGCATGAGGAATAATGGATTAATCCAACAACAGATGGGAATCTTAAGTGGGAGAATGATAGCTCTTATTTTTCAAACTCTGATGAAGAACTAGAAAATTGGCAGAACCAATTGCATGAGGTGTCTGCATTGCGATGTAATTGAGTGACCTGATCTCTGCGTAGTATAGCATCTGAGGAATGTGATTTACCGTACTATGATGGCTTAAATGATGTAAACATGTTTATAGGATAGCTAGAAAGGATTTTGCCTGAAGGACATAGATTCCATGATTTGAATCTTGGCTTGCACGCTACTCCAACAAGATTGTAGGCTTCATCGGGAGAATATAGGTAATAGGAAAGAGTGTGCACACATGATGAGTTGCGATTTGAATGTCTAGTAGTAAAATGGAATATGTATACTGCGGAAAGAGGATCCACGGGCATTTATTAGATGGCATCGATTATGGGGTGTAGAACCAAGACTTTGAATGGGTCCATATGTTTATTCACACGTCGGGAAAAGTGCCTGCGAATGGTACTTGGAGATGTTAGCCATCGGTATTTTTACATGTTAGTGATGACTATATCTCACAGTGAGTTTTCTATTTGATTTCCTTTATGTCAATATGTCATCTAGAAAACCCTCCTAAAACTTTTTTCGCCTGTCTACTTTTTAGTCCACCCATGTCAAAATCAAAACCTCATTATCCCTATCCTATCTAGCTTCAGCCCTACTCGTCTGCCCATCAGCTTTAAAAGGCAAATCCAAATTTGTTTCAAAGTATCCTCATGTTAGGAAGTGGCGCTAAGACATTTTACCCTTGGCGATCATCAAAGCCAAAAAGCTCTCCATTCACATGTACCAACCATAACCGGCCTCCCACTCGCAAATGAAATTGACAAACAACTCTAAGTCGCGCCACTTATATCCCTAGGTCTCAGCACTGCATAAACCACAGTCTCAAGCTGATTAGTAGGTGTTTCACAGTGTTTTATGGATTCTACAAAGACAGGAAATATAACTTCATCTCAGGAGTAAATGCTTGAATCTATAGTTAGAGGAACAGCTGCTTCTAAATGTATCATGAGCCTGAGATGAAGCTGCAAAACAAAGAGTCACTCATCAAGACCTTACAACTCTTTCCAGCATGAAAATCACAGTAAGAAGAAGACACCACTGTCACAGCAAACTGGTAAATTGTCATGGCCCAGAACCTCCTTCATTTACAAGCAGTAGGCGCTGGCCAGTATTGATCTATGCTTTCTGTGAGTGCGCCGCCGCATTGACTTAAAGGAATGCGTAAACCTGTGTTTGCCTTTTTACTCTAATGTTGAAACAATATCTCTAGGTTTTATGAATGTGAGTGATGATCATAACAGGGATAGAGTCTGAAATATGCAAGTTCAAAGGAAAACAGAGTTTGGTCTGATAAAGGAGGTCATTCGAAGTTTCAAATCATGTGAATTGTTAAACTTTAGAAAGGCATATCATGAGTTAAAACAATTCTAATCATAGGCAGTTTGCTTTCCCCACAAGACCAAATTGAAGAGATGCTGACAGATCATGTCATCACCTAGGCAGAAGAAAAGTTGTTTGTTTTTCAAAGGGCACTGACCTCCATAGTCACAGAGATTATCTTTCAAATAAATTGTCTTAAGTTGACTAAAGCAAATGATGACATTTCAGTACCCTCAGAGCAGTGCAGTAAGACAGTGACACCTTGACTAGGGTTTTCCTGAAGTACAGTAGTGATTGCAAGCAGAGGTGCCAGTATTGATGTTTTTTAAGTTGGTTGCTTACTATCATAATCCAAGCAAAACCCTTGTCATTCAGCCTTATCACATAATCTTTAGATACTTTTCCAAGTAAAGGGCCTCCTCCATTTATGAGCAGATGGCCAAGGCATTGAGTGTTGTTGAAAACTGATTGGTCAAAAGGTGCAGTGGAAAGAGACAAAGGAAGAGAGCAAAAGTCTTTTACACAAGTAAAGTTTGATGTTTATGTTTCAAAATACATTACCCATAGGAGAATGTATTTCAAAATCTACATCATGATGGACAGGGAACATTATGAATATGTATGCCATTGATACCAAAAAGGGGCACTTTCCTTAAGGGAAAGGATCAAACAACAATCCACTGTCACATGCCAAAAGTCCAAAGGAGCACTTTTCAAGAAAATGGGTTTTCAAAGCTTTCAAATGCTTTTGACATTCGAATTTTCGAATGGTTTTTCCTTGTTAAAAAATCAAGAAGGTAAAACAAGAACATAGTCGAGTTATGGAATGGTTCTATTACAAAAGGGTCAATACACTGTCAAAGCAAAAAGGTAATCAGGTATCAAAGAACCCCTGCTTTTCCCGTTTTTACAAGCTTATTCTTTCGTATGGACATGGTGAATAGGTATACAATTTTATGAATAGGCAAAAGGAGTTTGTTTTCGATAAACTCACACCGTTTAAATGTCTTAAAACAAACACAGCTTTCATCATCCCAAAGGATGAAATGCAGATGATACACCTATAAGCAAGAAAGTGTGCTTAGGATAAAAGCGAATCAAAGGTCCAAGAAGATTGAGGGCAAGATTTCAAATTTCTTTTCCGCAAACTGTGGGTCCTAAGTAAGCGCTTTTCACAGTTCACTGGCACAGAGTGATTTGGCCTATTTTCAGTTTCTGGAGAAAGATTTTAAAACAAGTATAGGCATGTTCATCATAAAAGGGAAAGGGTACCATATCAGTGCATCTTGAGTAAAAAGTGGTATTAAAGCAAATTCCCTTTTCAAATATACAAAGGTGAATAGAGCATAAGCAAATACAACTGCATTTTGTACCCACAGTCAGAAAATAGATTTAAAGGACACCTGGCATTTAAGTCAGTTTCAAGGAGAGGCCTTGTCACTTTTGAAGCAGCTAGAAAGGACACTTTGAAATTCAAAAATCAAAGAGGTTAAATATATCTTCTTACCAAGTGGCAGAGGCACTCCATAAACTCTTTGATATATTAGTAAGCAAATGTCACATTTTTAAAGGGACACGAAAGGGTCGGCCTTAAACAGAAAGTCATTGTTCAAATTTATATACACAGTAAAAATGACAAGGCCACAGTTTAAAAACAAAGCAGAGCTGAAAGCCAAGGTTACTTTTCAAAGTTTTAAGACCGTTGGAGAATTTGAAATAACATGTTAAGGGAGTAAGGTCGAGGGAGATCTTTTCATTTTCAAACTGCAGACAAAACTCCGTGCCTCCATAGCATCAAAACAAGAAAATTCGGGTCGATTTGCAGAGTTTTGCACTGTTAAACGCCGCGCGACGTGCCTGGAAACCCGCGCGACGCGCTTGGGAACAGTTTTACACAGGCGGCCAGTGTTGGCCCGACGCGCCTGTACAGTTGCGCGACGCGCCTGTACACAACGCCCGACCGCCCGACCGCCCGACCTGACAGGCCACCCGGGTGGTATTGTTTGCGCGCCGTGCTGACCTTAAAGAGTGCCGCGCATAATTGGAGGCTTTCCAGTGCTGCTCCAGCTCTCCCCAAGGGTTGTTCATCAAATTTGGAGGTATTTTCACACATTTTTCTCCCTCGGTTTCAAAAAAATTGCTAAGTAACATGGAAGTTTGAAATCAAAATCAAGTAAAGAAGGAAAAGCTGTAATTTCCCCAGAACTTTGGTATTCAGATAGGACAGAGGCTGTTTTTACAAAGAAATAGAGTTTACATATTTAACAAGAGCTTAAATTATGGGAAGAAATAAGCTGCTACAACCCTTATTAAAACTATAAAGCTTGTTTCAAAGACTGTCACCATTGTTCCATAAACAGTGAGTTTGGATGTATGCACACACTGAAGGTTAAATTTTCCTGTGTATGATCCTATTTGGTGGGGTTAACACACATATAGACAACAGTGAGATTTAATAGGGGAAAGGGTTCTTGATCAAGCAGAATTTCACAAGTTGAGGCTACAAGGGAAGGCTGCTCGCGCTCCTCATAAAGAGACAGTATTCACTGTATTGTTGGTTGACTGCCTTATGTTGTCCAAAGCTTATTGACAAGTTGCTATCCATCCAAGCAGAGGTTTTTCTAACATAACCAGAGGGCTACATTCATAAGGGGCCATTGATTGTTTTGAAAGGAGAAAACTCACACAACCTCTGCCTAAAAACTTTGGAATCTTTCAAACCCTGTCATTTTTGCTCCAGTCCTGTGTATTGACTATCTAAACATATTTATGGTGGATTGCAATAGATGCAAGATCAGTGGACTGTTGGCACACTTATACAAGGCAGGGTTGTTAATCATTGAAATTCTACCTTGAGGCAGAGATACAAAGATGTGTTGTTAACTTCCAAAAATTACCAAGCAGGGAAACTTTGACATTGTATACATCCTACCTCATACAGTCTGTCCTTTATTTCCACTATATTTTATCATATTGAAGAGTTGTTGACCATGATATTTTCAAATTAGAAGACCATTTCTGAAGAGCAGGGTTTTTATGATTGAGATTTGTCTTGGAGACACAAATACAGGTGTGTTGATTGGCCTCTAACAAAATTCACAAGAAGAGTGATTTTTTAACACTGTATGCAGGAAATTTACACAGCAGTTTGCTCTTCTCTTCACTGTGTTATTTCCTACAGAGAAATCTGTTGACAGAGATATTCTAAAGGTGAACAGGACTTTTTCTCAAGAGAACAGGAGGTTGTGTATTACAAAGACACTTGTTGCAAGCCATCCACCTCACATTGTCTCTCTGTCAAAGCAGTAAAGTGACACAGTTTGACTCCAGCAGAGCATTTTACACACAGTGAAGGCAGTGCGCCTCTTCCAAAGCTTATTCAGGTCAAAATGCCTCCAAGGCAAGACAGCAGGAGCGGGCCACATAAAAGATATGAGCCCATCTCTACAGAAGAGATTAATGCTCATCCATCTGTACTTTTCAACTTCCATGAAGTAGGCTGCCTTGATTTCTGCCAGAAGATAGAAGAGGTCAAGAGTTTTTCGCCATTAACACACTTGTGCGCCCTGAGATTCAAAGAAAAACACTTCCAAGTGGCGGATCTTGATTTCAAAATTTCTCCAAGGTATGTGTCCAAGGCCACCAAGATCCCGTATCATGGCGAAAAATGGTTTAAACAAGCTCATCTTGACTTAGAGGATTACAAACCTTTCATCAAGCCTGAACATAGAGAGGTTGTCACTGCTATCTTCCCTTTTTCATATCTCCTTGACAGCTATGCTCCGCTTATGAAAGCCATAATGAAATATTTCACTTGTGAAGGGAGGTTTAATCGAATTTATGCCTATCATGTCCGTTTATTGATGCACTTTACTAGAAGCAGGTAACTAAACCTCCCTTACTTTTTGTTCAAGAGCATAGAGAAAATGGCATCTACTGTCCAAAAGAAGGCCCCCCCTCATCAAATCCCTTCTCTTTTTCATCATTCTTTGATCAAGATTATCTTCCTACACCAGCTAGAGAAGAAAGAGGTTTCATGGGATTTATTCATCAGCCATCCAGATTTTGCCACTGTTCCTCCTGCCCATATTTCTCCTACTCAGCCTGTCCATCGCCCAGTGCCTCTGTCTAGTAGGCCTACACCTAGAAGACTCAGAATGACTACTGGACAGCCAAGTTAGCAGAAGGAAGGAGAGGTCAGTGAACAACAGCAGCAGATAGAGGATGAGGGACAGCAGCTGTTGGATGTTGAGGGACAGCCAAGTCAACAGGAGGAAGGAGAGGGCAGTGAACAGCAGCAGCAGGTAGATGATGAAGGACAGCAGGTCCATGATGAGGGAGAGCAGCAAACAGAAAGTGAAGGGCAGCAGATACAAATTGAGGGACAACAGCAAATAGAAAGTGAAGGACAGCAGGTCCAAGATGAACAGCAACAGGTACACATTGATGAACAACAGTTAGATGATGAGGAACAGCAGCAAGTGCAAGATGAAGAACAACAAGTTGGGCAGGAAATTGAAACACCTCTTGAGCCACAAATTGGACAAGACATTGATGAAGAACAACAAGCTAAGGCTGCCACCTTAACAATGACAAAGATTGTTCCTAGCAAGAGGAAATTGCCCAAAAAGACACCTTCTAGTATGCCAAGGAGGAAAAGCGCCAGATTGGCTTTCAAAGGTAAAAGCAAAGTTGGGGAAAGTACAAAGCATGGAGGTGAATTAGCTATTATCCCTATCCAAAGTGATGATAGTGACAATGAGGCCCGCCTTCTTGAAAATCTCTTAATCCATAAGGAAGGGCAAATTGAGGCATTAGAGCAAGATCTTCAAAGGGCAAGGAATTTCAACCACTTCTTGGAGATTGAAAACAAACAAATGAATGTGCACACAGCTGTTCATGAGGCACGGGCGATTAAGTATAAGAAAGAGGCAGCTAAGGCGCAAGCAAGAATTGAAGAGCTCATTGGTGAGTTTGATGATGAAGAGGAGGAAGACTAGCCTAGGCGGAAGAGGCCTAGGACCATCGAGCTTAAAAGAGCCTTGGAGAAGCAGAGAGCAGAAGAGCAAGCCCAGCTCCAAGCCTTTCCTCTCACTGCACTCCTTGAGCAGGAAATTGAGGAAAACAAAGAGGCTTGGCTTGAAAGAGCTAACAAACATTTGGAAATGAAGCTTGAGAGGGAAAATAGAGATTTAGAGCTGCGGAGGAAAAGGACACACCACTTCCAAAAGCTGAATCAGTTTGCCCGGCGCAAACTAAAGGCAGCACAAGAGAAATTGAAGAAGGTAAAGGGGAAGCGCCTAGCACGGAAAGAAGGGAAAAGCATATCAGCCCTTGATATTTTGGCCTCAGCTTCGGAGCATGTTGCTATGGACCCCTGAGGGTCATGCATGCCAATTTTGGGCCTATTTCGGCAACTTTTTGTTTTTTGGCATTTTTTGGGTTTTTAGTCAAAAACTCATAATTGCGCCATTTCAGTTTGAGGATTTGTCAAGGGAGAAGGATGATGCCAGTGAATGCCATAATTCTATGATCAGGTCCCCAGCGATTTTCAGGGCATTCGGAGATCATTCGCCCCCTCAAATTGGCGAAAAATGCCCTCTTTTTGCACATTCTGCCCGCCATATCAGCAGTCTGCTATTTTCTGGGTTTTTGCACACAGGTACAGTTTTGGGGAACTTCCAGGCATCAGATTGAGATGATTTCAGTTGCGCCGGAAAGTAGACACAGAGAGATTTCCAACGAGCTATCATGAGCCTCGTTTCGACATCGGGAAGGCTGCCAATTGCCTCCAGCAAGTCAGGGGACCTTTTTCAGGCATAAATATGAAGTATTTTTGTAATTTTTGAACCTCAAAAATCTGCTTTTCCCAAATGTGCGTTAAGCTATTTTTATACTTGGAAAATGATGTAAAGTCAATATAATTTCCATTTTTAGCAGTTTTTTAGATATTTTATGGGATATTTTGTGCCTTGGGCTTTGCAAAGCCTCAAGGACAAGTTTAGATATTTTGACTTGGCCAATGGGATAGCTAGTTGCTCCATGAGGTTTTCCCTCCTCAAGCCTATTTATTCCATGGGTTTCATTGTAAATTAGAGGCTGAACTTGAGAGAAGAATTAATGCATTGGTCATATGAGCTTTGAAGAATACACTTGTGTTATGATTTTTGGACTGCCTCTTGGATGCTTTTGAGGAATGATGAAGGATTGTTGATGGATTCCATGACATGGTAGAATGGTATAGTTTTTCTTGCTATGTTTTTTGTCTTCTAGTTTTCATTCATAATCCATGCTTCTTGCTGCTATAGATCAATAGAGATTAGTTTTGAGATATGCCCATGGAGGCACCTCAAAATTCCTGAATCTTCATAGCTTGATGTTTTCTTCTTCCTTTGTTATGCTAAAGAATTCTTAACTGCTCTTTAGTAACCTAAGGGTAATGTTTGCTAGTTTTATTTACAAGTTCTATGTATATTGAGTAGGATGTATGGTGTGCCCTGCCTACCTATAAGTTGTCCATAGTTCTGTCCATAAAACTTTCTCTTTGACTGATTAGTTGATCATCTTGTTGAACCAAGGAGGCCTAGTCCCGATCTAGCCCTTTGCCTAAAACTATGAAAGCTTGTTTTTCAAAGTGCCCAATGACTTAGAGACTATGTTTAGGCGTTCCGGCGTAGTTTATGAGTTGTTAGTTTGTCTTATGTGTTTTCCCCAAAGTCTGATAGCCATTTCCCGAAGTTAGAGGGTCTTATACCTCTATGTATGGCTGGAATGTTTGATTTCTCTGTATTAATTAGCTCATAGTTGCATTTAGCATGATTAATGGCTTGCTATAACATGTTTATGTCTGCTATCAACTAGTTACATTTGAAATCCCTTGTCTTTCACAAGCTTGATGTCCATTTACTCCATTTTTCCCAAAGATCCCTTCTACCATGAATCAAATCGGCCCTACAGCAGCCTTGCATCATCTTCAGATAGCTTCCTTGACCTGTTTGACCCCATAGCCCAATTGATCTGACTTCTTGTCATCCATTTTTACATCTTTGATCAGTTTAATCCCTCACAAACTTAAAAAACCAAAAAATCAAAAAACTTACTTCATAACTAGCCTAATATCAGAACACCATAAGCGAACACACCGATATCTTTTACATTTATAGAGAGAGCCCTCTCTGAGTCCAGGAAGGCTAGGTCCTCGGGCTCCAAAGCTTGGTTTGATGTTACATCGTCATTTGGCTCGTCAATTGGCCAAATCACGGGACCCTAACATAATGGCGATCACGATGGGGCATATCGAGTTCATGATGGTCTAGCAAACTTTTATAGACTCCTTAGTCCTTCAAATTTTAACTTAAACCATCGAAGCCTTTAGAATCATTTAGTGTGAACTCTGCTTCACCATCTTAGCAAAGTGATGAATTAGTTTTGCCTCTTACATCCTAAGTTGCAACACATAAAACTCGAGAAAAAACCACAAAAACACTCCTTAGATTGGTTTTTGACAACATTGGTGGTGGACCATAAAAATATGCCTCAGAGAACAGGCGAAAATCCACAGCGACTCCACTAAACTCTAGTAAGCCTTACTATTTTTACTAAGCTCCAGGCTACTATCCGTCAGACCTATCCCATCGCTCACTAACATAGTGGGAGATGGTGGGACAACGAGTACATAATAGTCAATAGCTCTTATAGAATCTTTGGTCCTTTAGGTACCATAAACAAAGCAAACGGATCCATAGATGCATTTGAAGTAAACTCTTGTTGTTCTCATCACCCTAGCGAAGTGTTGAAACAAGTCTAGGATACTTTGAACCATAGTGCACTTAAAACTCGGAAAATCCAAAAAACATTCCCAGTTAGTTGCGGTGGTGGACCATAGCTATATTCACAACAACAACCAGTTCCACAGCGACTCCACTAATCCTTCCCTTTTACTTTTGACCATCCTTCGCCTTAGTATAACCTTAGAAGAAACCACTCATCGAACATTCCTGCAATACCATTCCCTTTAAGCTACGGATCTAAGAAATCGCTTCACGAAGAATAAATACGAGCTCATCCGAGACCCAAAGCCCCCTTATCATAGTAGATGACCCAGAGAAGATTCTGTGGCAAGCTTCCGAAACTGATCATCTAGCTACTGGTAGACCTATCCGTAAGACAAGATCTGTACCTAAACATCTCACTATTCCAACTGATTCACCTTTTGAATTAGAGTCATCACAAACTCTTCCCAGAAGCAAATCATATAGTAAGATAAACTTTGACGATCTTGAACCCCTAAACCCACCACAGAGTCCTAGTAGAGAAGCTTCACCTACCACTCCCCCTGACTTCCAGCTTCTCTATCAGTTTGGCTCCTATCATCCTAGATCTACTCAAAACCAGATCACTAGTCCAAGTTCATCCGCCACACCTGGTCAAACCACCACTTTTCAAACCACCTCATCTCAGCCTACTAGTCCCCATCTTGTACATCATCCATTAGCTCCCGTCATGGCAGCCTGGTACGCACCTTTGGTGTTGCCACCGCCCTTGGCTCCTCTCCCAAATAAATATCAAGACAAGATCCCACACTTTACTGGAGAAGACACCACCACACCTCAACAGCATATAAGTAGGATGATTGATGCTTATGAATACCTAGAGGTACAAGACGAGACTGTCAGAATGAGAATATTCGCACAAAGTCTTGGTGGTGAACCCAAAGCATGGTTCAAAAGCTTGACTCCAAATAGTATCCATGATATCCCAGAACTACATCAAGTCTTCAAAAATAGGTGGGAAATCCGAAGAAACCCCATTCAAATCCTGTCAGAATATAACAACCTAAAACGGGAAAATGGGGAAAGTGTCCAAGCTTACTGTACTAGGTTCAACAGTGTATATAATTCCCTCCCACCTCATTTCAAACCTCCACTTGGCCTAGCCTTGGCAAAATTCTCCGAAGGTTTCGATCCGGACATGACATATCATCTAAGAGATAAGGATCCCCCTACCTTAGAGGAAATGCAACAAATAGCCATAAAAGCATATGCCAACTTAGCTGAAAAAAGAGCTAGGACTAGATCAGAAAGAAAGGTCACCTATAGAGATGAGGTCTCCACTTCATCACCTTCCCTAGATCCCAGAATAGATGACTTAGTCAAATCCATGGCTAAAATGTGGGAAAAGATAAATGAAAAGGCTCCTATTAGGGACAACCAGCCAAACCCTCCAAACAGAAACCGAAACCAAAACTTTAGGAGGGAACAGCCCCAAAACAGACCAAGGGATAATGACCAACAGATCAGGCCACCATTCAATGAAAACTATGTGGAAGAAGATGATAGGGAGACAGAACCTCTGGATGAAGGTCATCTAAATCTCGTAGGATCTGATAATGAAAGCGAGGTATACCTCACTGCAGAAGAACAAGAGCTATGTTCTCCTAATCAGGATAAGACCAACTATGAAGATCCCGACGATCCTGCCTTAGACTTTCAAAATGCCATTATAGAAGCTCACCGGCAGTATAATCTTAGAAGTAGAAAAAACCAAAACCATTCCAAAAAGAATAGCCCTGACCATATCAAAATCTCTGATAAAATCCTAAATGAGACCACGAATAATAGCAAAATTAGGGCCCAAAGGGTTGACCAGAACAAAGGTAAGGCCATTCAGACAAGTATTAGCTCAGATATTCCTAGTACCTCTACAGAAACCCCAAAGTTGACTGTATCAAAAGAAGTCCCAAGCCAAAGTCAGCAAATTAAGAACATAGAAAAGGTTATGTCTGAGAAAGCTGAAACAAATCTGCCCAAACTACCTAATCCTTTTAGCTTCGAAGGGGAAATTTCCAAAATAAAAATTACCATACCCCTTACAGAGTTAATAACTATAGATAGGTATAGATCTCAAATCTTCAAAGTCTTTGACCTAGAGAGTAAGGCAGATACCTTGAATCTAACTGACGACAAACCCGAGCTTTTATTTGGCCCTAAAGTAGAAGGTGAATATCAAGAAGGAACTATTTCTCCTTTCTATTTAAGCTTAAATATACGGGACAAAATATTACATAATGCCATGTTAGATTCTGGTGCTTCCCATAACCTCATGCCTAAAGCATTCATGGAAAACCTAGGACTAGAAGTGACTCAACCTTACAAAAACCTGTATTCTTTCGACTCAAGTCAGGTCAAATGTTTAGGTCTGATAAAAAATCTAGATTTTGCCCTAACACAACTACCAGCCAAAAACTTAGTCATGGATGTAGTAGTGGCCGATATCACACCCAAGTATGGAATGCTACTATCAAGAGCATGGGCTGCCAAAATACAAGGTAGCCTTCAAATGGATATGTCATTCACTACTATCCCAGTTTTCAACCAAACTAGGAGGTTATACCGAGAGACTCGCATGAAATACATGGTTAGCAACAGAGATAAGCCAAACAATACCCCCATCTATTCCATTCATTCCAATTTAGATTCTTTTATCTTATACAATTAAGGTGGTATAAACAAGCAGATAAAAGAAAACGAAGACATGTCCAAACCATTACTGGATGAAGAAATTGATGACCAAAGTCCCAAGAAACCAGAGAAGCAGCTTAGTATCATGTATGAAAAGGAAACTCTTTGGAGTATAAGCTTTGATGGTTCTTGTGGCAAGACAGGTTCAGGAGCAGGCATCTGGATACACAATACTAAAGAAGGTCATTCTTTTAGATTAGAATTCCAATGTACTAATAACATTGCGGAATATGAAGCCCTTCTCATCGGTCTGCATATGCTTAGAGACTTGGGCGCCAATAGAATATCAGCCCAAGGAGACTCTGAGCTTGTAATCAGGAAAATCAAAGGCGAATATTTGGCAAAGAATCCAAGACTGAGAGAATATAGGAATGCAGCTTTGGATATCCTTAAAACTTTTGAAAAATATGAACTCACCTATATCCCCAGGATTCAAAACAGTCTGGAAAATGAGCTCGCCTTTGCTGCAAGCAATAGCCAAATACCATGTATGAGTGAGAAATATGACATTCAAGTGAAACACCGCCCTACTGTACCAGATAATCTTGACCATTGGCAAATATTCCAAGATGACGATCAAATTGATGATTTCCTACAATCTAGGAATGAGTTTGAAATAACCAAAACAGACTCAGGATATGAAGAGAGGAAACCCAACCTAAGTCAAGACCAAGAGGTAAATCCACCTTTGTGGACCAATCTAAACCTAGTAGACCATCCATGTGACAGGGAGATAGAAGAAGACATTGACCAAAGGGAACTCGAAGTCTTACACTGCGAAAATAACACCATACCCAGAGGGCTCGCACCTTTAGAAGAATTGTTTGACTTTAATGATGTGGCCAAAAAGCCTAAAATGGAATCTACAGAGGATGACATAGAGGAGTACAACATAGGAAATCCAGAAGAGCCAAAAAACATTAAACTATCCAAAACCCTCCCACCTAACATAAAACAAAGGTACATAAATCTATTCAAAGAATTTAAAGATGTGTTTGCATGGGGGTACCAGGATTTGAAATCATATGACACCAGCATCATCCAACATAAAATTCCCCTCAAAGAAAATCAAAAACCTTTTAAACAGAAGTTAATAAGGATAAACCCAGTATTACTACCATTGGTTGAAAAGGAAATTAAAAAGATGTATGATGCCGGGATAATAGCATCGCTCCGATACTCCGAGTGGGTCTCAAATTTAGTATCAGTTAGGAAAAAGACGGGTGAAATCAGACTCTGCATAGATTTCCGAAACCTGAATAGGGCATGTCTGAAAGATAACTACCCTCTGCCCAAAATGGACCACATACTTCAGAAGGTAGTAGGCGCTAAAAGAATCTCATTGCTTGATGGTTTTTCTGGTTATAACCAAGTATTGGTTTATCCTACCGATCAGCATAAAACAGCTTTCACCACCCCCTGGGGCACTTTTATGTACGTTAAAATTCCTTTCGGACTAATGAATGCTGGTGCCACATTTCAAAGAGCCATGGACATAGCCTTCTCAGAAGACATAGGTTTTTTCATAGTCATATATCTCGACGATATAACAGTATATTCTAAATCTGACAAAGAACACCTAGCACACTTAAGAAAGGTTTTCAACAAATGCAGAAAGTATGGTTTGTCCCTAAACCCCAAGAAAACACTTTTTGGTCTAGAGGAAGGAAAACTCCTAGGTCACATTATTTTGGAAGAAGGAATTAAAATAGACCCCCAAAGAATCGAAGGAATCCTACAGATAAGTCACCCCAGAAACATAAAGGAATTACAGTCCTTTATCGGCAAGATAAATTTCTTGAGAAGATTCATCCCAAACCTTGCTGAGCTCCTGAAAGAGATCACAAATATGTTAAGAAAAGAGGTCGGGGTTAAATGGAATATAGAAGCCAAAAAATCTTTTGAACTAATTAAAAGGGCTTTAACTGAAACACCAGTATTGATAAGCCCTGATTTCACCAAAGATTTTTACATTTTCTCATTTGCCTCAGAACATACAATAGCTGCGGTGTTGTTGCAGAAAAATGCAGCTGGGCAGGAGCAACCCATTGCCTTTTTTAGCAAATCCCTGAGAGATGCTCCCTTGAAATATAACATCATGGAAAAACAGGCATTCGCATTGGTAAAGGCACTAAAATATTTCCGAGTTTACATCTTGCATTCTCATGTCATAGCTTTTGTCCCTAATACTGTCGTCAAGGACATTCTGAACCAAGATCCCAATGGTAAAAGGGGAAAGTGGATTGCTATCATCCTAGAGTATGACTTAGAAATCCGGCCTACCAAACTAGTTAAAGAACAAGGACTTGCGAGACTAATGGCTGAAACCAACCTCCAAGCTTTAGATATAAATTTTGTCGATGCCTTAGAAGAACAGGAAGAGTGCACACTTCCCCCTATCGATCAAACATTTTTGGATTCACCTTGGTATGCAGACATTCTTTATGTATTAACTTATATGAATGCTCCTCCGACTTTATCAAAAACAAAAGCAAGATTCCTTAAACAAAAATCTTTAAATTTTTGCATTATAGATAGTTCTCTGTATTGGAAAAATCCTACTGGTATGCTGCTTAAATGTTTGCTTGAGTCTGATGCAGAGAAAATTATGCGGGAAATGCACGAAGGGGAATGTGGAGGTCATCTCTACTGGAAAACTACTGCAAACAAAATCCTTAGAGCCGGTTATTATTGGCCTACCTTGTTCCCTGATACTCACAAACTGGTCATGAACTTCCATAAATGTCAAATTTTTGATGGCAAGAAAAAACTTTTACCTTTGCCCTTACATCCCATCATAGTTGAAGGACCCTTCCAACAATGGGGTCTAGATTTCATTGGGGAAATTCACCCCTCCTCCTCCGCTCAACATAAATGGATCCTCACAGCCACTGATTACTTTACCAAATGGATAGAAGCCATACCGTCCCAGAACGCCACTGATTCAGTCATCATCACGTTCCTAGAAACCAATATCCTATCCAGATTTGGCTGTCCCAGGAAAATCATTACAGATAACGCCGCTGCCTTCTCTTCCAAGAAAATGATAGACTTCTGTCACAAGTATCATATTTCATTAGGACATTCCACAGCCTATTACCCTCAAGGTAATGGTTTAGCCGAGTCTTCTAACAAAAGCCTAGTCAACATTATCAAAAAACTTCTTGAACAAAATCAAAAAGCATGGCATGGGAAACTAGTACACGCCTTATGGGATGATAGATTAACCACCAAGAAATCCATAGGTATGTCCCCTTACCAGCTAGTTTATGGTATAGATGCTATTTTCCCAACATATTTAGGGGTTCCAGTAATGAAACTATTACAAGAAGTCCAAATAGAAGAAAATGACATGCAAAGGAGGGTAAATCAGACTATCCATTTACAAAAAACCAGAGAAGAAGTTTACCAAAGGGCTCAGTTAGCACAAGATAAAATAAAACATATTTTTGATAGAAGAACTAAGGAAAATGATTTTCAAATTGGAGATAAAGTTTTAAAATGGGATTCTAGAAGAGAAGACAAAGGTAAACATGGCAAGTTTGAAAATTTATGGAAAGGGCCTTACATCATCATCTCAGTCAGTGGAAACAATGCTTTCTTCTTGCAAGAACCTGGTGGGACTAAAATTTTTGGGGGTCCTGTGAATGGCAGGACATTAAAACACTATTTTTGTCAGGAGCTCCATTTTTGAGTTTAGAACACTTTCAGTCATTGTACATACCATTGTTTGAAATATTGAAAAAATAGAAAAATCAAAAACAGTAAAAGATAGGAAATTCAAAAACAGTAAAAACAGAAAAGAGGGCAAGTGAAGATAGAACAAAGGCCCCATGTTCCAAAAAATAGTCTTTCAGAAAGCGAGCAAGCCTAAATGCCGCTACTAGTACTTCAATGTCTTGTTCAGCTATCTAGCCTAATCATAGCTGAGCATATTTAAATTTATTTGATGATAAGTTAGTGAGTGCCAAGATAGTCAACATTGTGTAAGATTGACTTATCACAGAGCTTAGATTAGGGAGAGATTCTGGTTCCACATGCCTAAAACAGAACCAAAGGGAGAAGCGAGGGATGAAAAACACATTGTACATCTTAGCCTCGCTTGTCTATTTTTCTTTGTTGCGGGATAACATTTGTGTGCAGCTTGTCTTTTATGCCGCAAATGCATGACAAATCAGACTGCCTAATCCTGATTTGATCATTTTTAAATTTCATGTTGTAGATTAGAGAATGAAATCCTGTCAAACTGCTTAATCTTGACAGTTGATCTAGCATAGGTAGAGCAATGAAGGAGTTCATCAGCTTAATCTGAACTCCCGACAGATATAAGAGTAGAAATAGATAGGTTCATTTTGCAAAAAGAAAAATATACATTGTCAAAAGGCTGCTAGTTCAAATGCGCCAAAGAGAAGAAAAAATGTTAGGAAAAATAGTGGGGTAGGTAGAAGTATCATTGATGTTAACCATGTTGTCGCTTTTCAGAAATAACATCAAAAGAAGGGTAAATTTTGCGCCAATGGATAAGGTACTGGTCTTCATAAGCCAAAGATCTGAATTCTGGACACCTCCTGACGAGGAGCTGCCCTCCCCAAATGAAGCCACTGTTAGCCATCAGTATTTTTTACATGTTAGTGATGACTATATCTACAGCTGAGTTTTCTAGAAACTGATTTCCTTATGTCAATATGTCATCTAAAAAACCCTCATAAAATTTTTTTCGCCCTTCTACTTTTCAGTCCACCCATGTCAAAATCAAAACCTCATTATCACTATTCTATCTAGCTTCAGCCCTATTGGTCTGCCCATCAGCTTTAAAAGAAAAATCCAAATATGTTTCAAAAGTCTCCCCTATGTTAGGAAGTGGCGTTTTAAGACATTTTACCCTTGGCAATAATCAAAAAGCCAAAAAGCCTCCATCTGCTACAGACCAACCATGACTGACCTCCCACTTTGCAAATCAAGTTGATAACAGCTCTAAGTCGCGCCACTTATACCCCTAGGTCTCAGCAATGCATAAACCCCAGTCTCAAGCTGATTATTAGGTGTTTTACAGTGTTTTATGGATTCTACAAAGACAGGAAATATAACTTCATCTCAGGAGGAAATGCTTGAATCTACAGTTAGAAGAACAACTGCTTCTAAATGTAACATGAGCTTGAGATATATCTGCAAAGCAAAGAGTCACTCATCAAGACCTTACAACTCTTTCCAGCATGAAGATCACAGTAAGAGAAAGACACCACTGTCACAGCAAACTGGTAATTTGTCATGGCCCAGAACCTCCTTCATTTACAAGCAGAGGGTTAGGGCGCCTCCTTCATCTACAAGCAGAGGGCGCTGGCCAGTATTGACTTAAAGGATTGCAGAAGCCCAGGTTTGCCTTTTACTGAACAGTGAAACAACAACTCCAGGTTTTTCTGAGTGAGTGATGATCATAACAGGGATAGAGCCTGAAATATGCAAGTTCAAAGGAGAACAGAGTTTGGTCTGATAAAGGAGGTCATTTGAAGTTTTCAAGTCATGTGAATTGTTAAACTTTAGAAAGGCATATCGTTAGTAAAAACAATTACAATCATAAGCAGCCTGCTTATCCACAAGACCAAATTGAAGAGATGCTGACAGATCATGTCATTACACAGGCAGAAGGAAAGTTGTTTGTTTTTCAAAGGGCACTGACCTCCATAGTCACAGAGATTATCTTTCAAATAATCTGTCATAAGATGACCAAAGAAAATGATGACATCTCATTTCCCCTCAGAGCAGTGCAGGAAGACAGTGACACTTTGGCTAGGGTTTTTCTGAAACACAGTGATGATTGCAAGCAGAGGTGCCAGTCTTGATGTTTTTTAAGTTGGTTGCTTACCATCATAAATCCAAACAAATCCTTGTCATGCAGCATTATCAAATATATCTTTAGATACTTTGCTCAGTGAAAATCCTCCTCCATTTATGAGCAGATGGCCAAAGCATTGCATGTTGTTGAAAACTGATTGATTAAAAGATGCAGTGAAAAGAGACAATGAAAGAAAGAAAAAGTCAGTACACAGGTAAAAGTTAGGGTTTATGATTTAAAGGTATTGGTTTTCCTATTCAAATGGAAATGTCTGTCAAACTATATCTTTAGTGGACAGGAGACAATATTGAATATATGCAGGTCATTGATACAAAAAGGGGCAGTTTCCTTAAGAGAGAGGGTCGAACAATACCACACTGTCACATGCCAAAAGTCTAAAGGAGCGCCTTTCGAAGTAAACAGAGAATTATGGTATGAAGGGATGCAGCCAGAATATGGCACTTACAGTCAAAGAAGGAGCTCCTAAAATCGCCTGGAAGCAGAGATTATCAAAGAAGTTGGAAGAAGGCAGGCCATCTCCTGTTAAATGACAAAACAATTGTCAAGGCTTTTCAAAATGCTCCTTGACACATTCTGAGTGATTTTTCTTTAAAATATCACCAAGAAGGTAAAACAGTGGACAGAGTTGAGCTATGGAATGGTTCTATTACAAAAAGGTCAATGCACTGGTCAAAGCAAAATGATAATTGTTTCCAAGAGACCTGTTCTTCTTGCTTCATGATTTCCTCCTTTCAGAATATACATCACAAGTAATGGGAGGCATTTCAGGTTTAGTTCCCAAGATGGACATTGTGAATAGATAAAGGGTTGAAGGAGCAAGCAAACACCAAGGCTGTCAAAGCAAGTTGACAATGCAAGACCTACCTCTTTCAGAAAAAAGGCAGTTTTCAGGTATTTTCCTGACAGTGTTAAAGTGGTTATATAATGGATATCACCAGCAATTTTAAACAACGGTGGCAGAGATGATGAAAGTTATTGAGTTATTTTTCAAAATTGAAGATTGCTGTTAAAGTTATCACCCAAGGAACAAAGTTGGAAATCACCTTTTCGAAACACCTGTGCATAAGTGAGACAAAGTGTAACCTTTCAAGCCATTTTTGTTTGTTAAAAAGAGGTTGATCCATGATTTAAATCGATCTAAAAAGCATAGAGATCTCCAATGCACGCATTGCTCGAGGTTCAAGTATGAAATGCACCGAGATTATTGTTGAAAAAGTGTCAAAAGGATTGTGGAAACCTTGCAAAAGCCAAACAAAATTTTCACTTTAAAGACCAAGGTGACCGTTGAAGGATTTGATATGACATATAAGGAGTGAGGTCGAGGGTGATTTTATCATTTTCCAACCGCAAACAAAGTTCTGTACCGCCCTTGGCATCAAAACAAGAAGCTCGGGTCGAAATTTCAGAATACTACACTGTTTACAACCGCGCGCCGTGCCTGGAAACCCGCGCGACGCGCCTGGGAGTAAGTTTACACGGGTGGTCAGTGTTGGCATGACGCCCCTGTACAGTTGCGCGACCCGCCTGTACACGGCGCCCGACCGCCCGACAGGCCGACCCGACAGGCCACCCGGGTGTATTTTTGCGCGCCGTGCTATCATTAAAGAGTGCCGCGCAATCTTTGAGACCTCCAGAGCTGCCTCCGACGCTCCACAAGAGATTTGCCTCGTATCTTGAGGTATTTGCACACTTTGGCCCTAAATTTTGTGACTGCCTATTGATGTTTGAAAGCCAAGAATAAGGTTTGAAAACAAGTTAAGTTAAGTGTTTTGCATTCAAGAAGGGATTTTTGGTGAGCTGCATATGAAGAAGTTTGATGTTTTGATCCAAGGAAAGCCTAATTCACTGTTAAAACTACTACAAATTTTCACAACACTGCACGCAGAACTTCAAAACTCTGTCATTATACCAGAAAAAAAAGGATTGTTTGCTGTGTGAGTTTTCAGGGTGTACAGCTGTAATAAACTGCTGGATGTGTCATTTGAAACACCTACAGGAAAGAATATATGATGGACATAAGAGCAGTGTTTTTCTTAAAGAAATTTGTTGATTAAAAAATCTTTGACTGCCACCTCAAAAGAAGCCTCTAAAAAGGCAAGAGGAAGATTTTGTTATAGAGACAGGGCTTAGGTCTAAAGAAAAACATTTCACACTGTTCTCAAAACATTGCCACATCATTAAAACAGTGAAGTGCACTCAGAAGAGGGGTTTTTGACAAAGAGCTGTTTATAAGTTGAAAAACCACGGAAGAAGGTTGCTCACATTTCTCACAAAGGGACAGTATTCACTATATTTGCCACTTGTTTGCCTTTTGATTTTCCAGCTCGTATTGATGAATGGATGTGCTTATAGAGTAAAGGTATTTTTCTGCCAAAGCCAGAGGGCTACATTCATAAGGAACCCTTGATTTTTTTGAAAAAGAGATCTCACATAGCTTCTGCCTAAAAACCTTGTAGTCTTTTAAAGATCTGTCATCTTGGCTCAGGATTATGCCAGTGACTGTTTAATTGCATTAAGAGTTGTTTTCACATATGCAAGTTGGTTGACTGTTGGCTCACTTAGACAAGGCAGGTTTGGGATAATTGGAAAATGCAATATTGATCCAAGATACAAAGATGTGTTGATTAACTTCCAAAGATCACCAAGCAGGGATAACTTTGACATTGTATACATCCTGCCTCATACAGTCTGCCCCTCTTTTTCACTGTATTTTTTCCTGCTGAGAATTTGTTGACTGAGATATTCTCAAGCTGGAAGGCCACTTTCTGAAGAACATGTTGTTAATGACTAAAATTATACCTTGAGACAGAGATACAGGTGTATTGGTTGACATCTAAAGTTTCACAGAACAGGGTGATTTTAGCACTTCTCACACCAAACTTCTCCTAAAGCAGTTTGCCCTTCTTTTCACTGTGTTATTTCCTACTAAGAATCTGTTGACAGAGATATTCCAAAGGTGAACAGGACATTTTCTAAAGACAGCAGAGGTTGTGTATTCAAAGAAACATTGTTGCAAACCATCCAAATCACATTGTTTACCTGTCCAAGCAGCATATTGGCACAGTTTGACTCCAGCAGGGCATTTTTACACACAGTGAAGGCAGTTTACCTCTTCCAAAGCATATTCAGGTCAAAATGCCTCCAAGGCAAGACAGCAAGAGCGGGCCACATAAAAGATATGAGCCCATCTCTACAGAAGAGATTAATGCTCATCCATCTGTACTTTTCAACTTCCATGAAGTAGGATGCCTTGATTTCTGCCAGAAGATAGAAGAAGTCAAGAGTTTTTCACCATTAACACACTTGTGCGCCCTGAGATTCAAAGAAAAACACTTCCAAGTGGCGGATCTTGATTTCAAAATTTCTCCAAGGTATGTGTCCAAGGCCACCAAGATCCCGTATCATGGCGAAAAATGGTTTAAACAAGCTCATCTTGACTTAGAGGATTACAAACCTTTCAGTAAGCCTGAACATAGAGAGGCTGTCACTGCTATCTTCCCTTTTTCATATCTCCTTGACAGCTATGCTCCGCTTATGAAATTCATAATGAAATATTTCACTTGTGAAGGGAGGTTTAATCGAATTTATGCCTATCATGTCCGTTTATTGATGCACTTTACTAGAAGCAGGCAACTAAACCTCCCTTACTTTTTGCTCAAGAGCATAGAGAAAATGGCATCTACTATCCAAAAGAAGGCCCCCCCTCAGCAAATCCCTTCTCTTTTTCATCATTCTTTGATCAAGATTATCTTCCTACACCAGCTAGAGAAGAAAGAGGTTTCATGGGATTTATTCATCAGCCATCCAGATTTTTCCACTGTTCCTCTTGCCCATATTTCTCCTACTCAGCCTGTCCATCGCCCAGTGCCTTTGTCCAGTAGGCCTACACCTAGAAGGCTCAGAATGACTACTGGACAGCCAAGTCAACAGGAGGAAGGAGAGGGCAGTGAACAGCAGCAAGAAGAAAGGGATGAGGGACAGCAGCAGATAGAGGATGAAGGACAGCAGGTCCATGATGAGGGACAGCAGCAGTTAGATGTTGAGGAACTGCAGCAGTTACACATTAAGGGACAGCAGCAGATAGTTGATGAAGGACAGCAGGTCCATGATGAGGAACAACAGCTGGTACACATTGAGGGACAGCAGCAGACAGCAGTTGAAGGACAACAGAAGATGCAAGATGAAGAACAACAGGTTAGGTAGGAAGTTGAGTCACCTTTTGAGCCACAAATTGGACAAGACATTGATGAAGAACAACAAGCTAATGTTGGCGAACAGGGGCGGCCAAGTGAATAGCCAAGAGAAGATATCCAGCAGCCAATTCAAAAGGATGTCAAAGGTAAATCAGTTGTTACTCCTCCTCTCAAAGTAACAAAGCTCAGCACAGCAAGGAAAAGAGGGACTAAAGCTGCCACCCTAACAGTGACAAATATTGTTCCTAGCAAGAGGAAATTTCCCAAAAAGACACCTTCTAGCATGCCAAGGAGGAAAAGCGCCAGATTGGCTTTCAAAGGTAAAAGCAAATTTGGGGAAAGTACGAAGCATGGAGGTGAATTGGCTGTCATCCCTATCCAAAGCGATGACAGTGACAATGAGGCCCGCCTTCTTGAAAATCTCTTAATCCATAAGGAAGGGCAAATTGAGGCATTAGAGCAAGATCTTCAAAGGGCAAGGAATTTCAATCATTTCTTGGAGATTGAAAACAAACAAATGAATGTGCACACAGCTATTCATGAGGCACGGGCGATTAAGTATAAGAAAGAGGTAGTCAAGGCGCAAGCAAGAATTGAAGAGCTCATTGGTGAGTTTGATGATGAAGAGGAGGAAGACCAGCCTAGGTGGAAGAGGCCTAGGACCATCGGGCTTAAAAGAGCCTTGGAAAAGCAGAGAGCAGAAGAGCAAGCCCAGCTCCAAGCCTTTCCTCTCACTGCACTCCTTGAGCAGGAAATTGAAGAAAACAAAGAGGCTTGGCTTGAAAGAGCTAACAAACATTTGGAAATGAAGCTTGAGAGGGCGAATAGAGATTTAGAGCTACAGAGGAAGAGGACACATCACTTCCAAAAGCTGAATCAGTTTGCCCGGCGCAAACTAAAGGCAGCTCAAGAGAAATTGAAGAAGGCAAAGGGGAAGCGCCTAGCACGGAAAGAAGGGAAAAGCATATCAGCCCTTGATATTTTGGCCTCAGCTTCGGAGCATGTTGCTATGGATCCTTGAGGGTCATGCATGCCAATTTTGGGCCTTTTTTGGCAACTTTTTGTTTTTGGCATTTTTTGGGTTTTTGGTCGAAAACTCATAATTTCGCCATTTCAGTTTGAGGAGTTGTCAAGGGAGGAGGATGATACCGATGGATGCCATAATTTTATGAGCAGGTCTCCAGCGATTTTTAGGGCATTTGGAGATCATTCGCCCCCTCAAATTGGTGAAAAATGCCCTCTTTTTGCACATTCTGCCCGCCATATCAGCAGTCTGCTATTTCCTGGTTTTTTACACAGAGGTACAGTTTTGGATGACTTCCAGGCCTCAGATTGAGATGGTTTCAGTTGCGCCGTAAAGTAGACACAGAGAGCTTTCCAACAAGCCCTCATGAGCCTCATTTCGACATCGGGAAGACTGCCAATTGCCTTCAGCAAGTCAGGGGACCTTTTTCAGACATAAATATGAAGTATTTTTGTAATTTTTGAACCTCAAAAATCTGCTTTTCGCAAATGTGCGTTTAGCTATTTTTATACTTGGGAAATGATGTAAAGTCAATATAATTTCCGTTTTTAGCAGTTTTTAGATATTTTATGGGATATTTTGTGCCTTGGGCTTTGCAAAGCCTCAAGGACAAGTTTAGATATTTTGACTTGGCCAATGGGATAGCTAGTTGCTCCATGGGGTTTTCCTCCCTCAAGCCTATTTATTCCATGGGTTTCATTGTAAATCAGAGGCTGAACTTGAGAGAAGAATTAATACATTGGTCATATGAGCTTTAAAGAACAAACTTGTGTTATGATTTTTGGACTGCCTCTTGGATGCTTTTGAGGAATGATGAAGGATTGTTGATGGATTCCATGACATGGTAGAATGGTATAGTTTTTCTTGTTTTGTTGTTGTTTTCTAGTTTTCATCCATAATACATGCTTCTTGCCGCTATAGATCAGTAGAGATTAGTTTTGAGATATGCCCATGGAGGCACCTCAGAATTCCTGAATCTTCATAGCTTGATGTTTTCTTCTTCCTTAGTTTATGCTAAAGAATTCTTAACTGCTCTTTACTGACTTAAGGATAATGTTTGCTAGTTTTATTTACAAGTTCTATGCATGTTGAGTAGGATGTATGGTGTGCCCTGCCTACCTATAAGCTGTCCATAGTTCTGTCCATAAAACTTTCTCTTTGACTGATTAGTTGATCATCTTGTTGAACCAAAGAGGCCTAGTCCCGATCTAGCCCTTTGCCTAAAACTATGAAAGCTTGTTTGTCAAAGTGCCCAATGACTTAGAGACTATGTTTAGGCATTCCGGCGTAGTTTATGAGTTGTTAGTTTGTCTTGTGTGTTTTCCCCAAAGTCTGATAGCCATTTCCCGAAGTTAGAGGGTCTTATACCTCTATGTATGGCTGGAATGTTTGATTTCTATGTATTAACTAGCTCATAGTTGCATTTAGCATGATTAATGGCTTGCTATAACATGTTTATGTCTGCTATAAACTAGTTACACTTGAAATCCCTTGTCTTTCACCAACTTGTTGTCCATTTAATCCATTTTTCCCAAAGATCCCTTCTACCGTGAATCAAATCGGCCCTACAGCAGCCTTACATCATCACCTCATAGCTTCCTTGACCTGTTTGACCCCATAGCCCAATTGATCTGACTTCTTGTTATCCTTTTTTTTAATCATTTTTATCCCTCACAAACTTAAAAAACCAAAAATCAAAAAACTCACTTCATAACTAGCCTAATATCAGAACACCATAAGTAAACACACTGACATCTTTTACATTTATAGAGAGAGCCCTCTCTGAGTCCAGGAAGGCTAGGTCCTTGGGCTCCAAAGCTTGGTTTGATGTTACATCGTCATTTGGCTCGCCAATCGGCCAAATCACGGGACCCTAACATAAATGGCGATCACGGTGGGACCTTGAGTCAAAACATCCTAGGTATCCCTTAGGAACTCTTAGATCTCAGTCAAACTTAGAAGAGTAGAATTTGGTTGTCTCACCATCCTAGCAAAATGATGACTCAGCTATAGGACACTTTTCCAAACCTTAGGATTACATAAAAACTCAAAAAACCCCAAAAAACTCCCTTAGATTGGTTTTTGATACTATTGGTGGTGGACCATACAAATATACCTCAAAACAACTAAAAATCCACCTGGCGACTCCACTAGCCTCCAGTAGGCCTTACTACCTTGCTAAATTTTAGAATTCCATCCGATTTAGCCACCTCATCGCCACACTAACATAATGGCGATCACGGTGGGACTTATTTGAGTTAGTGACAATCTAAGGACACCTTAGAACTCTAGAAGTCCCTTATTTTCAAGAAACCCTACCAGTGAGCCACCTCATCGCCACCCTAACATAATGGCGATCACGGTGGGACTTACTGAGTACATGATAGTCTAGCGAACTCTTATAGACTCTTTAGTCCTTCAATCCTAAACTCAGACCATCAGCCTTTAGAATCATTTAGTGTAAACTCTCTGTTTCACCATCTTAGCAAAGTGATGAATCAGGTTTATAACACTCTTACATCCTAGGCTGCACATAAAACTCAGAAAAAACCACAAAAACTCCCTTAGATTGGTTTTTTTCAGTACTGGTGGTGGACCATACACATATCTCAAAACAACCAAGTTGCACCTGGCGATTCTACTAACCTACAGTAGGCCTTACTATTTTACCAAACTCTAGGTTACTATCCGATAAATCTATCCCATCGCTCACTAACATAGCGGGAGATGGTGGGACACTGAGTACATGATAGTCTAGCAAACTCTTATAGACTCTTTGGTCCTTTAGATACCATAAACAAGCAAGCAGTCCGTAGACCCATTTAGAGTAAACTCTTTTTGTTCTCATCACCCTAGCAAAGTGTTGAAACAAGTCTAGGATACTTTAACAAACCATAGGCTGCACATAAAACTCAGAAAATCCAAAAACATTCTCAGATTAGTTACTGGTGGTGGACCATAGCTATCTTCACAACAACAACCCAGTTCCACCTGGCGACTCCACTAATCCATCCTTTTTATTTTGACCATCCTTCACCTTAGTAAAGCTTTAGAAAAACCACTCATCCAAAACATTCCCCAATACCATTCTCTTTAAACTCTGGATCTAAAATCTGGCTTCACGAAGAATTAATACCAGAGCTCATCCAGTCCCAAATCCCCCTATCATAGTAGATGACCCAGAGAAGATTCTGTGGCAAGCTTCCGAAACTGACCATCTAGCTACTGGTAGATCCATCCGTAGAACAAGATCAGTTCCTAAACATTGCACTGTCCTACTAGATTCACCTTTTGAAATAGAGTCATCACAAACTCTTCCCAGAAGCAAATCATATAGTAAGATAAAATTTGACGATCTTGAACCACTAGGCCCACCACAGAGTCCTATTAGAGAAGCTTCACCTACCACTCCTCCTGATTTCCAGCTTCTCTATCAATTTGGTTCCTACCATCCTAGTTCTGCTCAAAACCAGATCACTAGTCCAAGTTCATCCGCCACACCTGGTCAAACCACCATTTTTCAAAACACCTCCTCTCAGCCTACTAATCCTCATCTTGTACATCATCCATTAGCTCCAGTCATGGCAGCCTGGTACGCACCTTTGGTGTTGCCACCGCCCTTGGCTCCTCTCCCAAACAAATATCAAGACAAAATCCCACACTTTACTGGAGAAGACACCACCACACCTCAACAGCATATAAGTAGGATGACTGATGCTTATGAATACCTAGAGGTACAAGACGAGACTGTCAGAATGAGAATATTCGCACAAAGTCTTGGTGGTGAACCCAAAGCATGGTTTAAAATCTTGACTCCAAATAGTATCCATGATATCCAAGAACTACATCAAGTCTTCAGAAATAGGTGGGAAATCCGAAGAAACCCCATTCAAATCCTGTCAGAATATAACAACCTAAAATGGGAAAATGGGGAAAGTGTCCAAGCTTACTGTACTAGGTTCAACAGTGTATATAACTCCCTCCCACCTCATTTCAAACCCCCACTTGGTCTAGCCTTGGCAAAATTCCCCGAAGGTTTCGATCCGGACATGACATATCATCTAAGAGACAAGGATCCCCCTACCTTGGAGGAAATGCAACAAATAGCCATAAAAGCAGATGCCAACTTAGCTGAAAAAAGAGCTAGGACTAGATCAGAAAGAAAGGTCACATATAAAGATGAGGTCTCCACTTCATCACCTTCCATAGATCCCAGAATAGATGACTTAGTCAAATCCATGGCCAAAATGTGGGAAAACATAAATGAAAAGGCACCTATTAGGGACAACCAGCCAAACCCTCCAAACAGAAACCGAAACCAAAACTTTAGGAGGGAGCAGCCACAAAACAGACCAAGGGAAAATGACCAACAAATCAGGCCACCATTCAATGAAAACTATGTGGAAGAAGATGACAGGGATTCAGAAACTCTTGATGAAAGTCATCTAAATCTCGTAGGTTCTGATAATGAAAGCGAGGTATACCTCACTGCGGAAGAACAAGAGTTATGTTCTCCTAATCAGGATGAGACCAACTATGAAGATCTCGACGATCCTGCCATAGACTTTCAGAATGCCATAATAGAAGCTCACCGGCAATATAATCTTAGAAGCAGAAAAAACCAAAACCATTCCAAAAAGAATAGTCCTGACAATACCAAAATCTCTGATAGCATCTTAAATAAGACCATGGATAGTAGCAAAATTGGGGCCAAAAAGACTGACCAAAACAAAGGTAAGGCCATTCAGACAAGTACTAGCTCAGACACTCTTAGTACCTCTAAAGAAACCCCAAAGTTGACTGTATCAAAAGAAGTCCCAAGCCAAAGTCAGCAAATTAAGAACATAGAAAAGGTTATGTCTGAGAAAGCTGAAACAAATCTGCCCAAGCTACCTACTCCTTTTAGCTTCGAAGGGGAAATTTCCAAAATAAAAATTACCATACCCCTTACAGAGTTAATAACTATAGATAGATATAGATCTCAAATCTTCAAAGTCTTCGACCTAGAGAGTAAGGCAGATACCTTGAATCTAACTGACGACAAACCCGATCTTTTATTTGGCCCTAAAGTAGAAGGTGAATATCAAGAAGGAACTATTTCTCCTTTCTATTTAAGCTTAAACATACGGGACAAAATATTACATAATGCCATGTTAGATTCTGGTGCTTCCCATAACCTCATGCCTAAAGCAGTCATGGAAAACCTAGGACTAGAAGTGACTCAACCTTACAAAAACCTGTATTCTTTCGACTCGAGCCAGGTCAAATGTTTAGGTCTAATAAAGAATCTAGATTTTTCCCTAACACAACTACCAGCGAAAAACTTAGTCATGGACGTAGTAGTGGCCGATATCCCACCCAAGTATGGAATGCTACTATCAAGGGCATGGGCTACAAAAATACAAGGTAGTCTTCAAATGGATATGTCATTCGCTACTATTCCAGTTTTCAACCAAACTAGGAGGTTATACCGAGAGACTCACATGAAATACATGGTTAGCAACAGAGATAGGCCAAACAATACTCCCATCTATTCCGTTCATTCCAATTTAGATTCTTTTATCTTATACAATGAAAGTGATATAAACAAGCAGATAAAAGAAAATGAAAGACATGTCCAAACCATTACCGGGATGAAGAAATTGATGTTCAAAGTCCCAAGAAACCAGAGACAGTTTTTTTTTACATCATGTATGAAAAGCAAAACCTTGAAAAGGTTGAGCAGCCTTGTGGCAAGCCAAAGCCTGTGAGCAGTATCCTTCGGATACACAATACCAAGTGATGCTTGCTCTTGCAGATTAGAATTCCAATGTACAAATAACATTGCGGAATATGAAGCCCTTCTCATCGGTCTACACATGCTTAGAGACTTAGGCGCCAATAGAATATCAGCTCAAGGAGACTCAGAGCTTGTAATCAGGAAAATCAAAGGTGAATATTCGGCAAAGAACCCAAGACTGAGAGAATATAGGAATGCAGCTTTGGATATCCTTAAAAATTTTGAAAAATATGAACTCACCTATATCCCCAGGATTCAAAACAGTCTGGCAAATGAGCTCGCCTTTGCTGCAAGCAATAGCCAAATACCATGTATGAGTGAGCAATATGACATTCAAGTGAAACACCGCCCTACTGTACCAGATAATCTTGACCATTGGCAAATTTTCCAAGATGATGATCAAATTGATGATTTCCTCCAATCTAGGAACGAGTTTGAAATAACCAAAACAGACTCAGGAGATGAAAAAAGGAAACCCAGCCTAAGTCAGGATCAAGAATTAAATCTACCTTTATGGACAAATCTAAACCTGGTAGACCATCCATGTGATAGGGAGATAGAAGAAGACCTTGACCAAAGAGAACTCGAAGTCTTACATTGTGAAAATGACACCATACCCAGAGGGCTCGCACCTTTAGAAGAATTGTTTGACTTTAATGATGTGGCCAAAAAGCCTAAAATGGAATCTACAGAAGATGACATAGAGGAATACAACATAGGAAGCCCAGAAGAGCCTAAAAACATTAAACTATCCAAGACTCTCCCACCTAACATAAAACATAGGTATATAAATCTATTCAAAGAGTTTAAAGATGTGTTTGCATGGGGGTACCAAGATTTGAAATCATATGATACCAGCATCATCCAACATAAAATTCCCCTTAAAGAAAACCAAAAACCTTTTAAACAGAAGTTAAGAAGGATAAACCCGGTATTACTCCCATTGGTTGAAAAGGAAATTAAAAAGATGTATGATGCCGGGATAATAGTATCTCTCCGATACTCTGAGTGGGTCTCAAATTTAGTATCAGTTAGGAAAAAGACTGGTGAAATCAGACTCTGCATAGATTTCCGAAACTTGAATAGGGCATGTCTGAAAGATAACTACCCTCTGCCCAAAATGGACCACATACTTCAGAAGGTAGTAGGCGCTAAGAGAATCTCATTGCTTGATGGTTTTTCTGGTTATAACCAAGTATTGGTTTATTCTACCGATCAACATAAGACAACTTTCACCACCCCTTGGGGCACTTTTATGTACGTTAAAATGCCTTTTGGACTGATGAATGTTGGCGCCACATTTCAAAGAGCCATGGACATAGCCTTCTCAGAAGACATAGGTGTTTTCATAGTCATATATCTCGATGATATAACAGTATATTCTAAATCAGATGAAGAACACCTAGCACACTTAAGAAAAATTTTCAACAAATGCAGAAAGTATGGTTTGTCCCTAAACCCCAAGAAAACACTTTTTGGTCTAGAGGAAGGAAAACTCCTAGGTCACATTATTTCGGAAGAAGGAATTAAAATAGACCCCCAGAGAATCGAAGGTATTTTACAGATAATTCACCCCAGAAACATAAAGGAGTTACAGTCCTTTATCGGCAAGATAAATTTCTTGAGAAGATTCATCCCAAATCTTGCTGAGCTCCTGAAAGATATCACAAATATGTTAAGAAAGGAGGTCGGGGTTAAATGGACTATAGAAGCCAAAAAATATTTTGAACTAATTAAAAGGGCTTTAACTGAAACACCAGTATTGATAAGCCCTGACTTCACCAAAGATTTTTACATTTTTTCATTTGCCTCAGAACATACAATAGCTGCGGTGTTGTTGCAAAAAAATGCAGCTGGGCAGGAGCAACCCATTGCCTTTTTTAGCAAATCCCTGAGAGATGCTCCCCTGAAATATAACATCATGGAAAAACAGGCATTCGCATTGGTAAAAGCACTGAAAGATTTCCGAGTTTACATCTTGCATTCTCATGTCATAGCTTTTGTCCCTAATACTGTCGTCAAAGACATTCTGAACCAAGATCCCGATGGTAAAAGGGGAAAGTGGATTGCTATCATCCTAGAGTATGACTTAGAAATCCGGCCTACCAAACTAGTTAAAGGACAAGGACTTGCAAGACTAATGGCTGAAACCAACCTCCAAGCTTTAGATATAAATTTTGTCGATGCCTTAGAAGAACAGGAAGAGTGCACACTCCCCCCTATTGATCAGACATTTTTGGATTCACCTTGGTATGCAGATATTCTTTATGTATTAACTTATCTAAATGCTCCTCCGACTTTATCAAAAACAAAAGCAAGATTCCTTAAAAAAAAATCTTTAAAGTTTTGCATTTTAGATATTTTTTTGTATTGGAAAAATCCCACTGGTATGCTGCTTAAATGTTTGCTTGAGTCTGCTGCAGAGAAAATTATGCGTGAAATGCACGAAGGGGAATGTGGGGGTCATCTCTACTGGAAAACTACTGCAAACAAAATCCTTAGAGCCGGTTATTACTAGCCTACCTTGTTCCCTGATACTCACAAACTAGTCACGACATGCCATAAGTGTCAAATTTTTGATGACAAGAGAAAACTTTTACCTTTGCCCCTACATCCCATCATAGTTGAAGGACCCTTCCAGCAATGGGGTCTAGATTTCATTGGGGAAATTCACCCCTCCTCATCCACTCAACACAAATGGATCCTCACAGCCACTGACTACTTTACCAAATGGATAGAGGCCATACCTTCCCGGAACGCCACTGATTCAGTCATCATCACTTTCCTAGAAACCAATATCCTATCCAGATTTGGTTGTCCCAGGAAAATCATTACAGATAACGCCGCTGCCTTCTCTTCCAAGAAAATGATAGACTTCTGTCACAAGTATCATATTTCATTAGGGCATTCCACAGCCTATTACCCTCAAGGTAATGGTTTAGCCGAGTCTTCTAACAAAATCCTAGTCAACATTATCAAAAAACTTCTTGAACAAAATAAAAAAGCATGGCATGGGAAACTAGTACACGCCTTATGGGCTGATAGATTAACTACCAAGAAATCCATAGGTATGTCCCCTTACCAGCTAGTTTATGGTATAGATGCCATTTTCCCAACATCTTTAGGGGTTCCGGTAATGAAACTATTACAAGAAGTCCAAATAGAAGAAAATGACACACAAAGGAGAGTGAATCAGACTATCCATTTACAACAAACTAGAGAAGAAGTTTACCAAAGGGCTCAATTAGCACAAGACAAAATAAAACAGATTTTTGACAGAAGAACTAAGGAAAATGATTTTCAAATTGGAGATAAAGTTTTAAAATGGGATTCTAGAAGAGAAGACAAAGGTAAACATGGCAAGTTTGAAAATTTATGGAAAGGGCCTTACATCATCAGCTCAGTCAATGGAAACAATGCTTTCTTCTTGCAAGAACCTGATGGGACTGAAATTTTTGGGGGTCCTGTGAATGGCAGGACATTAAAGCATTATTTTTGTCAGGAGCTCCATTTCTGAGTTTGCAACACTTTCATTCATTGTACATACCACTGTTTGAAATATAGAAAAATAGAAAAGTCAAAAACAGTAAAAGTTAGAAAAGAGGGCGAGTGAAGATAGAACAAAGCCCCATGTTCCAAAAAATAGTCTTTCGGAAAGCGAGCAAGTCTAAATGCCGCTACTAGTACTTCAATGTCTTGTTCAGCTATCTAGCCTAATCATAGCTAAGCATGTTTAAATTTATTTGCTGATAAGTTAGTGAGTGCCAAGATAGTCAACATTGTGTAAGATTGACTTATCACAGAGCTTAGATTAGGGAGAGATTCTGGTTCCACATGCCTAAAACAGAACCAAAGAGAGAAGCGAGGGATGAAAAACACATTGTACACCTTAGCCCCGCTTGTCTAGTTTCCTTTTGTTGCAGAATAACATTTGTGTGCAGCTTGTCTTTTATGCCGCAAATGCATGACAAATCAGACTGCCTAATCCTGATTTGATCATCTTTTAAATTTCCTGTTTTAGATTAGAGAATGAAATCCTGTCAAACTGCTTAATCTTGACAGTTGATCTAGCATAGGTAGAGCAATGAAGGAGTTCATCAGCTTAATCTGAACTCCCGGCAGATATAAGAGTAGAAATAGATAGGTTCATTTTGCAAAAGGAAAAATATACATTGTCAAAGGGATGCTAGTTGAAATGCACCAAAGAGAAGAAAAAATGTTAGGAAAGATAGTGGGGTAGGTAGAAGTATCATTGATGTTAACCATGCTGTCACTTTTTAGAAATAACATCAAAAGAAGGGTAAATTCTGCGCCAATGGATAAGGCACTGGTCTTCATAAGCCAAAGATCTGAATTCTGGACACCTCCTGACGAGGAGTTGCCCTCCCCAAATGGAGCCACTGTTAGCCATCAGTATTTTTTACATATTAGTGATGACTATATCTACAGCTGAGTTTTCTAGAAACTGATTTCCTTATGTCAATATGTCATCTAGAAAACCCTCATAAAACTTTTTTCGCCCCTTCTACTTTTCAGTCCACCCATGTCAAAATAAAAACCTCATTATCACTATCCTATCTAGCTTCAGCCCTATTGGTCTGCCCATCAGCTCCAAAAGGAAAAGTCCAAGTCTGTTTCAAAAGCCTCCCCTATGTTAGGAAGTGGCGCTTTAAGACATTTTACCCTTGGCAATCATCAAAAAGCCAAAAAGCCTCCATCTGCTACAGACCAATCATGACCAACCTCCTACTCTGCAAATCAAGTTGATCACAGCTCTAAGTCGCGCCACTTATATCCCTAGGTCTCAGCACTACATAAACCACAGTCTCAAGCTGATTATTAGGTGTTTCACAGTGTTTTATGGATTCTGCAAAGACAGGAAATATAACTTTGTCTCAGGAGAAAATTCTTGAATCTACAGTTAGAAGAACAATTGCTTCTAGATGTAGCATGAGCCTGAGATATGTCTACAAAATAGAGAGTCACTCATCAAGACCTTGCATTTTTCCTTCCAACATGAAAATCACAGTAAGAGAAAGACACCACTGTCACAGCAAAATGGTAAAATTTCATGGCCCAGAACCTCCTTCATTTACAAGTAGAGGGTTAGGGCGCCTCCTTCATCTACAAGCAGAGGGCGCTGGCCAGTATTGAATTTAAGGATTGCAGAAGCCCAGGTTTGCCTTTTACTGAAAAGTGAATCAATAACTCCAGGTTTTCTGTATGTGAGTGATGATCATAATAGGGATAGAGTCTGAAGTATGCAAATTCAAAGGAAAACAGAGTTTGGTCTTGTAAAGGAGGTCATGAGAAGTTTTCAAATCATGTGAATTGTTAAACTTTAGAGAGGCATATCATTAGTAAAAACAATTCCAATCACAAGCAGCCTGCTTGTCCACAAGACCAAATTGAAGAGATGCTGACAGATCATGTCATCACACAGGCAGAAGAAAAGTTGTTTGTTGTTCAAAGGGTGCTGACCTCCATAGTCACAGAGATTATCTTTCAAAAAATTTGTCATAAGTTGACTAAAGCAAATGATGACATTTCAGTCACCCTCAGAGCAGTGCAGGAAGACAGTGACACTTTGGCTAGGTTTTTTCTGAAACACAGTGATGATTGCAAGCAGAGCCTTATCAAATAATCTTCAGATACTTTGCTCAGTGAAAGGCCTCCTCCATTTATGAGCAGATGGCCAAGGCATTGAGTGTTGTTGAAAACTGATTGGTCAAAAGATGCAGTGAAAAGAGACAATGAAAGAAAGCAAAAGTCTGTACACAGGTAAAAGTTAGGGTTTATGATTTAAAAGTATTGGTTTTCCTATTCAAATGGAAATGTCTATCAAACTATATCTATAGTGGACAGGAGACAATATTGAAAATATGCATGCATGGATACCAAAAAAGGAGCAGTTTATTTAAAGGAAAGGGTCAAACAACACCCCACTGTCACCTGCCCAGAAGTCTAAGGGAGCTCCTTTTGAGTAAACAGAGAAGTATGATATGAAGGGATGCAGCCAAAATATGGCACTTATAGTCAAAAGGGGAACTTGTATATCACCTGGAAGCAGGGACTGACACCATGTATAAAAAAGAGCTTTTGTCAAAGCCTGCTCATCATATAGCCATCAGCAGATTAAGACATAGTTTCTGGAAATGAGTTTTATTAGCTCTGGGCAGCACTCAAAACCCATGAAGCGCTTCACTGTTACAAACCAAGTGAAAAAGAATTGCAAAGGGAATTCCTTCTTTTTCTGTAGAAGGAGGATGATTGAAATTAAAATTAATACAATTGTATTTTTGTATCTACAGTCAAAAGACACCTACAGGAGTCTGTCAAACCGAGCTTAAAAGGAGGAGGTATTTTTTCAAAGCATGGAACAGTCAGGACATTTTATCACAAGTCATCATCTGGGTTTTTGAAGACTCTGGAAAGCATGAAAAGAAATCAGCTGCAAATGTGGGCACCTGCTGTAGATAAAGGTTGAAGAAGCAAGCAAACACCGAGGCTATCAAAACAAGTTGACAATGCAAGACCTGCCCTTTCGGAAAAAAGGCAGTTTCCAGGTATTTTCCTGACAATGTTAAAATGGTTATATAATGGATATCACCAGAAATTTTAAACACGGTGGCAGAGATGATGAAAATTATTGAGTTATTTTTCAAAGTTGAAGTTTGGTGTGAAAGTTATCACCCAAGGAACAAAGCTGGAAATCACCTTTTCGAAGCACCTGTGCATAAGTGAAACACGTGTAACCTTTCAAGCCATTTTTGTTTGTTACAAAGAGGTTGATCCATGATTTAAAATCGATCTAAAAAGCATAGAGATATCCAATGCACGCATTGCTCAAGGTTCAAGTATGAAATGCACCGAGATTATTGTTGAAAAAGTGTCAAAAGGATTGTGGAAACCTTGCAAAAGCCAAACAAAATTTTCACTTTAAAGACCAAGGTGACCGTTGAAGGATTTGATATGACATATAAGGAGTGAGGTCGAGGGTGATTTTATCATTTTCCAACCGCAAACAAAGTTCTGTACCGCCCTTGGCATCAAAACAAGAAGCTCGGGTCGAAATTTCAGAATACTACACTGTTTACAACCGCGCGCCGTGCCTGGAAACCCGCGCGACGCGCCTGGGAGTAAGTTTACACGGGTGGTCAGTGTTGGCATGACGCCCCTGTACAGTTGCGCGACCCGCCTGTACACGGCGCCCGACCGCCCGACAGGCCGACCCGACAGGCCACCCGGGTGTATTTTTGCGCGCCGTGCTATCATTAAAGAGTGCCGCGCAATCTTTGAGACCTCCAGAGCTGCCTCCGACGCTCCACAAGAGATTTGCCTCGTATCTTGAGGTATTTGCACACTTTGGCCCTAAATTTTGTGACTGCCTATTGATGTTTGAAAGCCAAGAATAAGGTTTGAAAACAAGTTAAGTTAAGTGTTTTGCATTCAAGAAGGGATTTTTGGTGAGCTGCATATGAAGAAGTTTGATGTTTTGATCCAAGGAAATCCTAATTCACTGTTAAAACTACTACAAATTTTCACAACACTGCACGCAGAACTTCAAAACTCTGTCATTATGCCAGAAAAAAAAGGATTGTTTGCTGTGTGAGTTTTCAGGGTGTACAGCTGTAATAAACTGCTGGATGTGTCATTTGAAACACCTACAGGAAAGAATATATGATGGACATAAGAGCAGTGTTTTGCTTAAAGAAATTTGTTGATTAAAAAATCTTTGACTGCCACCTCAAAAGAAGCCTCTAAAAAGGCAAGAGGAAGATTTTTTTATAGAGACAGGGCTTAGGTCTAAAGAAAAACATTTCACACTGTTCTCAAAACATTGCCACATCATTAAAATAGTGAAGTGCACTCAGAAGAGGGGTTTTTGACAAAGAGCTATTTATAAGTTGAAAAACCACTGAAGAAGGTTGCTCACATTTCTCACAAAGGGACATTATTCACTATATTTGCCACTTGTTTGCCTTTTGATTTTCCAGCTCGTATTGATGAATGGATGTGCTTATAGAGTAAAGGTCTTTTTCTGCCAAAGCCAGAGGGCTACATTCATAAAGAACCCTTGATTGTTTTGAAAAAGAGATCTCACATAGCTTCTGCCTAAAAACCTTGTAGTCTTTTAAAGATCTGTCATCTTGGCTCAGGATTATGCCAGTGACTGTTTAATTGCATTAAGAGTTGTTTTCACATATGCAATTTGGTTGACTGTTGGCTCACTTAGACAAGGCAGGTTTGGGATAATTGGAAAATGCAATATTGATCCAAGATACAAATATGTGTTGATTAACTTCCAAAGATCACCAAGCAGGGATAACTTTGACATTATATACATCTCGCCTCATACAGTCTGCCCCTCTTTTTCACTGTATTTTTTCCTGCTGAGAATTTGTTGACTGAGATATTCTCAAGGTGGAAGGCCACTTTCTGAAGAACAGGTTGTTAATGACTGAAATTATACCTTGAGACAGAGATACAGGTGTATCGGTTGACATCTAAAGTTTCACAGAACAGGGTTATTTTAGCACTTCTCACAGCAAGCTTCTCCTAAAAAGCAGTTTGCCCTTCTTTTCACTGTGTTATTTCCTACTAAGAATCTATTGGCAGAGATATTCCAAAGGTGAACAGGACATTTTCTAAAGACAGCAGAGGTTGTGTATTCAAAGAAACATTGTTGCAAACCATCCAAATCACATTATTTACCTGTCCAAGCAGCATATTGACACAGTTTGACTCCAGCAAGGCATTTTACACACAGTGAAGGCAGTTTGCTTCTTCCAAAGCATATTCAGGTCAAAATGCCTCCAAGGCAAGACAGCAGGAGCGGTCCACATAAAAGATATGAGCCCATCTCTACAGAAGAGATTAATGCTCATCCATCTGTGCTTTTCAACTTCCATGAAGTAGGCTGCCTTGATTTCTGCCAGAAGATAGAAGAAGTCAAGAGTTTTTCGCCATTAACACACTTGTGCGCCCTGAGATTCAAAGAAAAACACTTTCAAGTGGCGGATCTTGATTTCAAAATTTCTCCAAGGTATGTGTCCAAGGCCACCAAGATCCCGTATCATGGCGAAAAATGGTTTAAACAAGCTCATCTTGACTTAGAGGATTACAAACCTTTCATCAAGCCTAAACATAAAGAGGTTGTCACTGCTATTTTCCCTTTTTCATATCTCCTTGACAGCTATGCTCCGCTTATGAAAGTCATAATGAAATATTTCACTTGTGAAGGGAGGTTTAATCGAATTTATGCCTATCATGTCCGTTTATTGATGCACTTTACTAGAAGCAGGCAACTAAACCTCCCTTACTTTTTGTTCAAGAGCATAGAGAAAATGGCATCTACTGTCCAAAAGAAGGCCCCCCCTCATCAAATCCCTTCTCTTTTTCATCATTCTTTGATCAAGATTATCTTCCTACACCAGCTAGAGAAGAAAGAGGTTTCATGGGATTTATTCATCAGCCATCCAGATTTTTCCACTGTTCCTCCTGCCCATATTTCTCCTACTCAGCCTGTCCATCGCCCAGTGCCTTTGTCTAGTAGGCCTACACCTAGAAGGCTCAGAATGACTACTGGACAGCCAAGTCAACAGGAGGAAGGAGAGGGCAGTGAACAGCAGCAAGAAGAAAGGGATGAGGGACAGCAGCAGATAGAGGATGAAGGACAGCAGGTCCATGATGAGGGACAATAGCAGATAGTTGATGAAGGACAATAGGTCCATGATGAGGAACAACAGCTGGTACACATTGAGGGACAGCAGCAGACAGCAGTTGAAGGATAGCAGAAGATGCAAGATGAAGAACAACAGGTTAGGCAGGAAGTTGAGTCACCTTTTGAGCCACAAATTGGACAAGACATTGATGAAGAACAGCAAGCTAATGTTGGCGAACAGGGGCGGCCAAGTGAACAGCCAAGAGAAGATATCCAGCAACCAATTCAAAAGGATGTCAAAGGTAAATCAGTTGTTACTCCTCCTCTCAAAGTAACAAAGCTCAGCACAGCAAGGAAAAGAGGGACTAAAGCTGCCACCCTAACAGTGACAAAGATTGTTCCTAGCAAGAGGAAATTGCCGAAAAAGACACCTTCTAGCATGCCAAGGATGAAAAGCGCCAGATTGGTTTTCAAAGGTAAAAGCAAAGTTGGGGAAAGTACAAAGCATGGAGGTGAATTAGATATTATCCCTATCCAAAGCGATGATAGTGACAATGAGGCCCGCCTTCTTGAAAATCTCTTAATCCATAAGGAAGGGAAAATTGAGGCATTAGAGCAAGATCTTCAAAGGGCAAGGAATTTCAATCATTTCTTGGAGATTGAAAACAAACAGATGAATGTGCACACAGCTGTTCATGAGGCACGGGCGATTAAGTATAAGAAAGAGGCAGAAAAGGCACAAGCAAGAATTGAAGAGCTCATTGGTGAGTTTGATGATGAAGAGGAGGAAGACCAGCCTAGGCGGAAGAGGCCTAGGACCATCGGGCTTAGAAGAGCCTTGGAAAAGCAGAGAGCAGAAGAGCAAGCCCAGCTCCAAGCCTTTCCTCTCACTGCACTCCTTGAGCAGGAAATTGAGGAAAATAAAGAGGCTTGGCTTGAAAGAGCTAACAAGCATTTGGAAATGAAGCTTGAGAGGGCGAATAGAGATTTAGAGCTGCAGAGGAAGATGACACATCACTTCCAAAAGGTGAATCAGTTTGCTCGGCGCAAACTAAAGGCAGCACAAGAGAAATTGAAGAAGGTAAAAGGGAAGCGCCTAGCACGGAAAGAAGGGAAAAGCATATCAGCCCTTGATATTTTGGCCTCAACTTCGGAGCATGTTGCTATGGGCCCTTGAGGGTCATGCATGCCAATTTTGGGCCTTTTTCGGCAACTTTTTGTTTTTTGGCATTTTTTGGGTTTTTGGTCGAAAACTCATAATTTCGCCATTTCAGTTTGAGGAGTTGTCAAGGGAGGAGGATGATACCGATGGATGCCATAATTTTATGAGCAGGTCTCCAGCGATTTTCAGGGCATTTGGAGATCATTCGCCCCCTCAAATTGGCGAAAAACGCCCTCTTTTTGCACATTCTGCCCGCCATATCAGCAGTCTGCTATTTCCTAGTTTTTTACACACAGGTACAGTTTTGGATGACTTCCAGGCCTCAGATTGAGATGGTTTTAGTTGCGCCGGAATGTAGACACAGAGAGATTTCCAACAAGCCCTCATGAGCCTCATTTCGACATCGGGAAGGCTGCCAATTGCCTCCAGCAAGTCAGGGGACCTTTTTCAGACATAAATATGAAGTATTTTTGTAATTTTTGAACCTCAAAAATCTGTTTTTCCCAAATGTGCGTTTAGCTATTTTTATACTTGGGAAATGATGTAAAGTCAATATAATTTCCGTTTTTAGCAGTTTTTAGATATTTTATGGGATATTTTGTGCCTTGGGCTTTGCAAAGCCTCAAGGACAAGTTTAGATATTTTGACTTGGACAATGGGATAGCTAGTTGCTCCATGAGGTTTTCCTCCCTCAAGCCTATTTATTCCATGGTTCTCATTGTAAATCAGAGGCTGAACTTGAGAGAAGAATTAATGCATTGGTCATATGAGCTTTAAAGAATACACTTGAGTTATGATTTTTGGACTGCCTCTTGGATGCTTTTGAGGAATGTTGAAGGCTTGTTGATGGATTCCTTGACATGGTAGAATGGTATAGTGCTTCTTAATGTGTTTTGTCTTCTAGTTTTCACTCATAATTCATTTTTCTTGCCGCTATAGATCAGTAAAGATTGATTTTGAGACATGCCCATGGAGGCACCTCAAAATCCCTGAATCTTCATAGCTTGATGTTTTCTTCTCCCTTAGTTATGCTAAAGAATTCTTAGCTGCTCTTTAGTAACTTAAGGTATTGTTGCTAAGTTTTATTCATAAGTTCTATGTATGCTGAGTAGGATGTATGGTTTGCCCTACCTACCTATAAGCTGCCCATAGTTCTGTCCATAAAACTTTCTCTTTGACTGATTTGTTGATCATCTTGTTGAACCAAGGAGGCCTAGTCCCGATCTAGCCCTTTGCCTAAAACTATGAAAGCTTGTTTGTCAAAGTGCCCAATGACTTAGAGACTATGTTTAGGCGTTCCGGCGTAGTTTACGAGTTGTTAGTTTTCCTTATATGTTTTCCCCAAAGTCTGATAGCCATTTCCCGAAGTTAGAGGGTCTTATACCTCTATGTATGGCTGGAATGTTTGATTTCTATGTATTAATTAGCTCATAGTTGCATTTAGCATGATTAATGGCTTGCTATAACATGTTTATGTCTGCTATAAACTAGTTACACTTGAAATCCCTTGTCTTTCACCAATTTGTTGTCCATTTAACCCATTTTGCCCAAATATCCCTTCTACCGTGAATCAAATTGGCCCTACAGCAGCCTTACACCATCACCTCATAGCTTCCTTGACCTGTTTGACCCCATAGCCCAATTGATATGACTTCTTTTTATCCCTTTTTTTTAATCATTTTTATCCCTCACAAACTTAAAAAACCAAAAATCAAAAAACTCACTTCATAACTAGCCTAATATCAGAACACCATAAGTAAACACACCGACATCTTTTACATTTATAGAGAGAGCCCTCTCTGAGTCCAGGAAGGCTATGTCCTTGGGCTCCAAAGCTTGGTTTGATGTTACATCATCATTTGGCTCGCCAATCGGCCAAATCACGGGACCCTAACATTGGGTTGGGGACATCTCATCTCGTTTTTCCGCTTGCCTCCATGGGTTTGGGTAATTCCTTTTGACTGCTCATCTGCTCTTTGCCTCATCGTTATGACCTCAGATCTTTTGATGTCAAATACTGCAAAATCCATTGTCGTGCCACCGATATGTTCAAGAGAAGTTGACCTCTGCAGTTTTTAACCCTCCTTTGATTCTCATCTGATCCTGATTCACAAACATTATGTTCCTCTGTCTCGTGTCGATGATGTGGGAAACACTATGGCCCACCATCGATCAAGGTTGCTTCCTATCGACTCCAGCTCATTATCCAGGAAGCTGATCTAGAGACTCCCTTCCAGTACCTTGGAGCCTGCATGCCTCAATGGCAGGTTCTTCGCATTCAACACAATTTTTCATCATTGGCCTTCGATCGATTGATTCTACGAGTGTCGACGCCAGCTCACTGTTCACATTCCGTGGATTGTACCTATAGTACCTTGAGTGCCATTGTCATTATTGGTGGTACCTCTCGCGTCTGTTAACGACTTTCATCATTGGATGGTAATCAGACGATGTTCTTGCATGTTCGACTTTAGCTCACTTATTCACATGCTTGGACTTGTACTCTGTTCGAGTCGAGATGGAGCGCAAGACCCTGGATTTTGTCTGATGGAATCTAGGCTACAGATTTTGTGGATTATCATGATTGACTACATGACTCATTGATTAGATGGCTGCGACCATACCTGAGTCTATTTCCTGATTCTCACTGGATGGTTGCGTCCATACCTTGGATCCTGATTATTGTATACTCTATTATGGATGGCTACGCCCATACCACATATCATGTATTTGAGATATCAGTTGTACTTGTCTACACAGGTTTCCCGACGACAGTGTTTTCAGTTGGACACGTTCTCATAAATAATTTCACCCCTCTCTCTCTCTCGGGCCTCATGCTGTAGGGGGCATCTGTTACATAGTAATTTTTCACCATCCCTGCAATCCCCCATCCCGCACATTAGAGGGCCTTTTTCATGACCTGTGTGCAGTGACATGACCTGAAACCACTTTCGTGGCATCCCCCTTGACAAGGAAAATTATTCCTCTGAAGACAGTTTCCTGTAAAAAAACCCTAAAAATAGACCTTTTGGCCTTGGCACGACCAGCCAGTTCAGCCCTCGCGCCAATGGGAAAAATCCACCAAAGAGGGTGTGCCAACTGGCGGTCTATCCTAGTGTATTGCTCGCGCCAAGATTAATAAGGATTTAAAAAAATAAATAAATGGCAGAAGTTTGATTCCAACCAACTCCTGAACTGGTCTCTCATTGAGTTGGGAGGTTTGGCTCTGGATCTCAATGTAGGGGAAGTAGTTTTCCACCTATCATAGAAGCTTCCTTGAGGATAGGGCCAATCCCATGATTGTAGGGATCCAAAATCCCCTTCCACCATCTATATAAGCTTTCCATTTTCCCTTGGCAAGCTAGTGGTCATAGCACTAAGAGTTGAATCTGTAGTAAGGAGACTATCACCAGACAACCCCTGAGATCCTAGTTGAAAAGAGAGAGAGCTTTGTCCCATTCCCGACGAGCTTCATCGAGACGTGCTCCGCTGTCGACCCGCCGAAGGAAGATCCAGCATCAGAGCTCAGGTTGTATCTTTCTTTTGTTGTTATTAATAATAAACGACTCTAATTATGGTTCCATTCGCATGTTTATTTCATATGATGTGAATTATATCTTCTCTGACTGGTATATGGTTACATGCTTTGAATATTACGTTGTGTGTTGTTATTTCTTCGCGTGCGTGCAGGTATCCGAACGTGCTAGGCGGGAGGATTTTGATTTTCCAAAGTGAGGGACGAGAAACATCATCTTCTCTGCAACGACAACAGCGTAGGATTTAAGGTAGGGCTCTTGTCGCATCTTGGTCTTTTTGTAACTAGGAACCTGTGTCTTAGCGTGATTTGATTGTTGCTAGACCCGATCTAGGCTAGTAGGGATCGCCTCTGTCCATAGAGGGGATTTACCTCTCCAACACTAACCAAAACAAACAAAAAACCATACACTTAAAAACTAGCCTAAAATCAACCCTAATCAGCAAACAAGTTTACATATTTACACACATAATAGAGAGATCCCTCTCTGAGTCCAGGAAGGCTAGGTCCTAGGACTCCAAAGACTGGTCTGATGTTACCCTGTCATTTGGTCTACCAATCTGGAAAATTACGAGGAGATAACAAGGAAGACCCTTATTCAACATTTATAACAACAAATCATATGTATAATGAAGCCCATGAGATGTACAAGAGGAAATAGAAGTCTCAAATGAAGAAAAATCCTCAAAAAGAGGTATTGCAACCATACAAATGGACAGAAACTGCCTTGAAAGCATTATTTTTATTAGGCTACAATAGCTGTTGACTAAAACTTAGATCTAAAGAAAAATAATGCATGAAAATTCAGATCTATGAAAAATCCATACACTATAAAGACTCTTCTTCAAAATCCCCTTGGGGTTTTCAGCATTACATGAAGCACATGGAGTATATCTGAGATCTAAAGCTGCAAATCTGCAAAAATCTTAAGATATTCATGAATATTCAGATCTTATCTGATGTATACAATAATATGATCCTCTTCAATGGATCTCAAAGGTGAAGGGAAGATCCCCAACACATAAAAATCACTCCTCCAAAATGTTATTCCAAAAGTCCCTACAACAACACCTACAGAAAAACGCAGATCTGGAAGTAAAACTGTGCTATAGGGTTTAAGATAAGTTTGGCTACATGCCAAGATCTGAATTTGATGCTCCAATGATCCAATACTCTCTTTCCAATGGGATAGAATCCTTCCCCACTAAAAAGAGGCACTAGAATGGTCTAGATATGAGTAGATCTAGCCTTCACTTGTTGCAGCTTACAAAAACAACCAAACCCTCAATAGGATCTGCGTTGTAGTTGGAAGAATAAGCTTGGCCTTCAACTTGATAGTGGACAAGAAATTAAATGCTCTTCCAAGAGGCCTCTCAAGGAAAGAGATGGGATTCCTAAATAGGAAATCCTTGTGCTAAACAACACTATTATCTGCTAAACGGCAAGGAGAATGAGATATGTCTAAACAGACAATATACTCTAAAAAAAATGTAATCACTTTAAAAAACTTCTCATGCTGCCATCCTCTTCCTTTTATAAGATGAGAGCTTGCAAAACCCTAAACCACCTTGAATGAAATAGCTCCTTTCCCATGAGCCACCTCCATCTAAAACTGCACTGTGCCTCATTGATGGCCACTCTTCCAAGACAACGTTGTAGATTTGGTCATGGTTGACCTAGTCAAAATGTTTATCCCCTTTCACACCTAAGGGTGCCTTCTTATTCAACCAAGATATAACCTTTTCACATTTGGCATTGATTTGTTTTGCTGTTTAGGAATTTTATGATCCTCCTTTACAATTTTATTCATTAAACAGGAAAACAAAACAAAAATGAAGATTCCCATTAGTTTAGGACTAATTGGGAATATTATAGTCCTCCCCTCTGCAATGTTGCTTGTCCTCAAGAAAATGATAAGGTGAGTGCTGCAACTCTCCTCCTCCATTGGTGACACCATCATGTGTTAATCTTCCTTCATAAGCTATGTGTTCACCAATCCAACCCTCCATGAATTTCTCCTCCAAAGTTCTCATGAGATGCAAATAGCCCATCTCACAAGGAGACAATAGATCACATGAAACAAACATGGTTTGTCCAATGTTCTCCCTTAAATATGTAACATAAGGTACATGGAGAATATCCATCCCATAGGGCACATACATACCTTCCCTTCTCCCTCCATATATCTCCATAAAAAGTACAAGTACATCATCAATGTATGGGATCAAAACAATGAATATGCAAACAGAAATTTCTGCATATGGAGGTGGGTCATAGTCCCACATGTGGAACCAGTGCAATGCATCTCCTGCTTGCATCAGATCTAGATGTGATAAGTGGTTTTCCCACCACTTACTTTTTGCCCATACCATCTCACCATAGCTAGAAGTGTGAGATATATTTCGTGCCTTAGAGAAGCACCCATCATGATGCAAAATCTCCCTTTGTCCACCAAGGGAGTGGCCAAATTCAGAAATTTTTGTGGCCCAATATTGGCCATGAAGTTTACAAGATATAATACTCCTCCTTGGAGTCATGGATTGCATAAACTTGGTGAAATAATGCATACAATCAGAATATAAAACATGTTTTACAAGAAAATTTTCCTCACCAACAATCCTCCTCATATTAAGGGAGTGGGGCATAGATCTATCTCCTTCCTCAAAAAGATAAAGAGAGGATTGATTTAACTCTCCCATAGAGCTATGTTGTTTCTCCATCTCCACATGGTACATGCATATTTGATAATGCTGATATAGTTCTATTTCAAAGCCCTCCCAACAGTAGCTACTCAAGATGATGTTGTTGAGCTTCATTGAATATGTTTGGCTGAAACATAACTCTTCATAGGCCCTTTGTAGTAAGTTCTCCTTGAGCTTGGAGGTTCTATACAAGAAGATCCTACCATGGTCATAGATGACTCCATATTGGATTAAATAACCCTCATCATATAACAAGTCATCAAAAATCATGCATGTGTGAAGATCCTTGGAATATTCCACCAACAGTTGGGATTTCCAATATGGATCTAATTTTCCCAACAATGACAACACTGATAATGTGTCAATTGAAATTTTTTCCATCTTGCTGCTCTTCTCCTTGACATCTCCCATGCCAAAGGTGTATGTTGGAAGGCCATGCCTCCCATTTCTCTCCTCCTTGACATCTCCCATGCCAAAGGTGTATGATGGAAGGTTTTTATTCCTTCCTTGTTGCCTTTCTTGCATATGCACATGCTCATAAAAAAATGGAAGTTCTTGGAAGTTAGTCTCCCATGGAAGGCTATCATCTATCAAAAACCTCCTTGGCCTTGCCAAAGTATGCATGTGTGACCACCATCTCCTATCATGTATGGAAGCTTGCTCTCCAAATGAAATTGTCTTCTGATTATTCACAGCCAAGGATTGCCTTCCTTGCTCCATGATGGTGTCATTCTTCATCCTTGCAGCATCTTTTCTCAGCACAGTATGAGATGAGAGAAGGGATAATGGTATTAAGGGAAAAATATTTCCCCTCTCCTTGAGCTTTCCCCATACTCTCAGCATTGTAGTATGGTCTTCTAATGCTCCCTTCCTTCTTGAATCTATGGATGGAGCATCAGTGCATGAAACATATTTCACCCAATTTTAATCAGGTGGTCTCCCAAGTGGTTTACCACAAGATAATGATGTCTCATGGCTCATTCCCATGTGCATAATAGATGGGACCATTATATCATTGCTTCCATTGTGCAAATCCATCTCTGATTTTTTTGTGGAAGTCTCATGATAATGGGGTATCACTCTTAAGGATGCAAGAGTGCTTCTAGTTAGAGAAATTTCCCCATATTTTCCTCCATGTAATGGTGGATCACATCCTATTTTTTCAACGCTGTGATCCTTCCTTTGTTCTTCTTCTCCCAACTTCTACAATATTTCACAGTCTAAGGTGCTTCCTTTATATGTAGTTAACTCATGAACACCCCACATCTCCTTGGTGTCAAGGTTCTTGATCACAAAGGATTGATCTGTCATAGTGTGTGTTCCAATAACTGTATGCAATGTTGGAACACATTCCCTCCATTGTTTTGTCTCATTGTATATCATCATAGATACATGTTGCTCCTTCTCTTCATGTGTAATATCCTTGGGAACTTCTTGCAAAGATACAAGAGCTCTCCTAGTGGAAGCAAGTGCTTCCCCTCCATCTCCCAACAAAAGTAGATCTCCTCCTGCTGTCACAGTGCTGGACGACCTTGCTAGCCCTTCTTCCTCCTTCTCCTCATCAATAGAGAATGCCTCATCATTAAGAGATCCTTTCTCTTGATCTCCTATTGAAAAAGGAACCCTCATTTCTTCTTCTTGAGAAGAATGTTCTTGCTGAAGTGGGTCCTTTGCCCTTGGAAAATCATGTAGAAGATCCTTAACCCCCTTAATAATGTTCTGAAATGGAGTTATCTTCATGGATCCTCCCATATCATGCAAAGGTTCTGACTTCTTCGGCTTGGTTGGCTCTTCCAAAGAAGTTTCAGATGGCTTAACATCAAATCTTTTCACTAACCTTCTAGTGAACTTTGCATAAGTATAGATATTGACATTTTTCAATGAAGAAGATTTAAATATCCACCAGGCATAAGACTTACCTTGGAGATGCAACATTGCTACTCTAATGGCTTCTTCTTCTTAAACTTGATGTAGTTGGAAATATGTGTCTATATTCTTTACCCAAGACTTGGCTGAGCTCTCAGGTGATCCATCAAAAGTAGGTAGAAAGATCCTACCCAATGTGTGCTACATGCACCCTCTTCTTCTCTTGTATATGTTGGATCTTCTTTCTTCTTTAAGTTGACAAAAATCTGGAAAGCTTAGATGATATTCGAATCTTTTAGACTGAGATTCATATTCTTGGAGATAGTCACCAAGAGTCTCCTCCTTTGTTATTTCTCCTTGTGCTTCTTCTCTTGCTAGGAATGTAGGCATGCTACAACGTTGTAGATCTAATTGTGTGGCTGAATGCTCACACACATCATATGAAGAACTGGGGATTTCTTCATGTGAAATTATTCTTGAGGGATCTTCATGTCTTTCCCTCCTCATTCCCTTGATTTCACTTTTCAGCTCATGCATAGTTTGGAACAAAGTTTTTGAGAAATCTTTCCCTTTCATTCTTCCAGATAAAGGGGTTTTACCCTTGTCTTCTTTGTCTTCTATGAAATCAATCTTCTTCTTTTGTCTTTCCTTTTCTTGAAAATACATATTGGCTTCTCAATAAGCACATGTTGTGCCAAGATGATGCTTTGATACCACTGTAATATTCCCAAATGGGAAATGCAGCAATAATGAACAGTTAAGCATTAAAATAACATAGATCATCAAGATTATAGCAGGAGGCCAGTATGGAGACCCTTATTCAACATATATAACAAAAAATCAGATGTATAATGAAGCCCATGAGATGTACAAGATGAAATAGAAGTCTCCAATGAAGAAAAATCCTCAAAAAGTGGTACTGCAACCATACAAATGGACAGAAACTGCCTTGACAACATTATTTTTATTAGGTTGCAATAGATGTTGATTACAACTTAGATCTAGAGCGAAAAAATGCATGAAAATTCAGATCTATGAAAAATCCATACATTATAAAGACTCTTCTTCAAAATCCCCTTGGGGTTTTCAACAATACATGAAGCACATGGAGTAGATCTGAGATCTAAAGATCTAGATCTGCAAAAATCTTCAGATATTCAGGAATATTCAGATCTGATCTGATGTATACAATAATATGGTCCTCTTCAGTGGATCTCAAAGGTGAAGGGAAGATCCCCAACACATGAAAATCACTCCTCCAAAATGTTATGCCAAAAGTCCCTACAACAACACCTACAGAAAAACGCAGATTTGGAAGTAAAAATGCGTTGTAGGGTTTAAGATAAGTTTGGCCACATGCCAAGATCTGAATCTGATGCTCCAATGATCCAATACTCTCTTGCTAATGGGATATAAGCCCTCCCCACTGAAAAGAGGCACTAGAATGGTCTAGATCTGAGTAGATCTAGCCTCCACTTGCTGTAGCTTACAAAGACAACCAAACCCTCAACAAGATCTGCGTTGTAGTTGGAAGAAGAAGCTTGGCCTTTAGCCTGATAGTGGACAAGAAATGCAATGATCTTCCAAGAGGCCTCTCAAGGAAAGAGATGGGATTCCTAAACAGGAAATCCTTGTGCTAAACAACACTATTCTCTGCTAAATAGCAAGGAGAATGAGATATGTCTAAACAGACAATATGCTCTGAAAAATGTATTCACTTCAACAACCTTCTCATGTTTCCATCCTCTTCCTTTTATAAGATGAGAGCTTGCAAAACCCTAAACCACCTTGAATGAAATAGCTCCTTTCCCATGAGCCACCTCCATCTAAAACTGCACTGTGCCTCATTGATGGCCACTCCTCCAAGACAACACTGTATATTTGGTCATGGTTGACCCAGTCAAAATGTTTAGCCCCTTTCACATCTAAGGGTGCCTTCTTATTCAGCCAATATATAAACTTTTCACATTTGGAATTGATTTGTTTTGTTGTTTAAGAGTTTTATGATCCTCCTTTACAATTTTATTCATGAAACAGGAAAACAAAACAAAAATGAATATTCCCACTAGTTTAGGACTAATTGGGAATATCACATCCAGAGTGATCTTTAGGCAACAAAAGGTAGTGAATGAATGGAAAAACTCTTCTATTTATAACAAAATATTGAGTTAGTCTAGATATTGGTGCATAATTAAAATATTATTAACCAAATCAAGATCCAACTTTTATGGAATATTTTATTATATTTGTTGGAGGGAAAAAGACTTTGACTTTGGTCAAATCCCTTTATTTGTAAATAATAAATAAATAAATGATTTATCTATTATTTTAAGGATGTGTTTGAGTAATAATCAAATAAATAATGATTTATTCAATTATTTATAAATGATTTAGTCAAATTTATCAAGGAATATTATTTAAATAAGGTTTAAAAAATTATTCCTAGAAAATAGTAAGATAAATAATAATTTATCTAATTAATTTTCTTGTTTTGGGTTAAATATGACCAGGAATATTAATTAAACTGTTGTTTAACTAATTATTCCTTGAGGAAAATCAAACAAATGTGGATTTATTTAATATTTCCTCGCGGGGTTTATGACCATAAACAACTTAATAAATGTGGTTTACTAAGTTATTTTTCATAGGTGAAAGCAATTTTTACTTAGGGTAAATTAGTTCACATGGTGTTCTCACCATTCAACAGGTTGGGATGACCAAAAACAGTGTGAATTTTTAATTTGCCATCGTATGACACTATTGTCCACCAACTACTGTGTTGTTGCATCTATGTTGCTATTGACCTTGCATACTGCTACCAACTAGATATGAAGTGCAACTCTAATGCTGTTGCAGTAGAAAAACATCAAAAATATTGAATTAAGTGTTCATCAAATGCATCTGATGCTAAAGATATGACTGATGTTAGTCTTTGCGTAGACCATTTGAAGCCTCAGCACTGTTGCTGAATCTGCTCTATGCCATATTCATTTCTTCCAACTATGTTCTGCATTGCTCAGAATCTGGTGCTCTCTAGCCACTACACTATCACTTCGACACTCCTTTGAACGAACTTACACTAGTCCATACTACTACTTATTATATGGGCTCCCGTAGCAAGTTATTGATCCAAGCGGTGGAATCCTCAAGGATCGTGCCCAACTGCAGCTCTTTCAAACTACAGTTCTAGATCACCCCAATTCTCCCCTAAAGATATGTGGGTAATCATATCAAAATCTTCATCCTTGATCCTCGCATTTGTAGCCTGTGGATCATGTTTGTCATCATTTTACTTCTTCTTGAGAGGACATTGCGTAGCGTAGTGACCAAATTAACCACACCGGAAACACTTGTTCTTTGAGACATCCTTCTTCCACCTCCACTACTCCTGCTGCCCCTTTGATGTAAGGGTTGAATTCTCCTCCTCCTCCTTGGAATTTGTACCACTTTTGTTGCTGCCATAAAGCTTGCACTTGACTAATTATCTCGTCGTATCTTCCTGTTGAAGAGTTTCCCAGATCCCTTCCCAATCTGATAACTTCTCTCTGCCCAGGATACTTTGGACAAAGACTTGACATTCTTCGGAAATGGAATTCAAGGCCAATCTAACCATCTCTATGGTTTGATGTGTTGACCCTACAACTTCCAGTTGATTTCGAACATCCTGAAGCTTCGATAAGAACATATATATGTTTTCTCCCTTTTTCATCCTCATAGATTGCATCTTCTCCTCTAAGAAAATCTTCTGCTGCTTCGAAGACCCCTGGTATAGCATAGCCAATGCATCCCACACCTTGTTGGTAGTCCCTTTTCCAAAAATGTGTGAAAATATATGATCCTTCACTCCATTGAGGATCAATATCTTGGATTTTTCCACATATTTCTTATAGGCCTTTAATGGATTCAGATCTGTAAGGATAACTACCACATTTTTTATGAAGGTCTTGATATCATGCTCATCCAGAAGGAAGGAAATACTTGCCTTCCATATTACATAGTTGTAGGAACCATCCAACCGATCTTTATCACACAACCCTGTGGCTTCCATCTGACCAAACCAAATGTCAAACAACTGCCTCTAACCCTCTGTGCAACCCGATCTATGCACTCCCTGTTGGAGTAAGCCAAATAAAACTTAGTTTCTGCTTCTTATGCACGGGAAATCAGAATTTCTTGGGCAAGAAATTCTCTGAGGTCAGAGTTCCCTCAGTATTCTCCTTCCTTCTTCTGACGCTTTTTGCACCCGCAAAACAAACTGTGTCCCACTATTAAACTACTCTATGTTGAATCTTCTGCTACGCTACTCCCTTTATCGCTGACAAATCACAAACTAGAAAATCTTACATTTCTATCGACTCACTCAGAGAGATATTTCATCTCAAATCTTGCCTTGCTTGAAATGGACTATGTAATCCCTTAGGGATTCGATATTCTGCCTATGCAACCCTTCGATATACCTCCTTCTATTCAACGTTGAAATCTTTCGGTTTGCTCTCTTGCTTCGCCTACGCTTTGATACCATGTGAAAATTCAATGACCCAAATTCCTACTACAACGAAATGATATTAATTCTCCTACTTGTTAAATTATTACAAGTTACTTACTGTGTTCTATAGGTGAATATTGAAACAAATACAACTACAGTCATCACTAAATAAATAAAATGTGGAAGACAAGTATTGAGCAAGAATAAATACAACACACATAAGTGACACCGTTATTTTTAGATTAATGTACTCAGAAAAACCCAATGCGGGGAAATTGGTGCAGTAACTAAGGGTTTGTATTATTAAGAAGTAAATTTTTAATACAATTTGGATGCCCAAATCTGGTTATGCAAGAGAGAATCTGACTGGTAGAAAATTAGTGAGGATTACCTCACACTAACACTAGAGATCCTACACTGACCCAACCCTGAACTAACAAGCCCCACACTACCTCTATGCAAATCTGAATAAAAAATAGTAGGAACTACGTCACTCCTTCCAACTGATCTTTCTACTGGCTAGATTCTTGATCTTCTGGTCCTCCTGTCTCACACCCCAGCTCCTGACATTGAAACTTATCTAAACCTCAGCAAAATAACGTATCTTCACAAGGGCTCAGTGCTGCCCAGCATAGCCCTTACATTTCCGCTTCTATTTCTTCTTCTTCCTTCTCTGCGATGTATTCCTGACTCGGGAAAAATATCTCCAACCGGAAACTATGCTTTCCCCTCACTGCAATAATTACTTTGATGATCTCTCCGGCTACTTTGTGCTTCTCCCTTGAGAAATAAATCTCTAGATTCTCTCCCCATGTAATTTCCAAATTCCCATGAAGCCTTCTCTTATAACCTTCTCATTGAGAAATCAAAGCCTCAGATTAAAACATAATCAAGGCCTAAGATTAACTTGACTTGATATTCTTCTTTTTCTAGAAGATTCACACCTAGTTCTATTAATACACTTTAATTATTTTAATTCCCTAAGTTTAAACACAGGCTCCAATTAAAAATAATTATTTATTTTAATAAAACCTCATTCGGGTGGAATTTCCCAAAATGCTTTCTGGATATTTTGGAATACATGTGTCTAAGTGATATGAAATGACTGTATTAGTTTTGTTGTGCTAAGTGTTAAACAATTTTTGCGTGCCCGCTAATTTTCCGCTGAATCTAACTGCAGTATTAAATGTTTGCAGTTGGGAACATGCACCCCCAAACCTATGGGTTTCATAACCGTCGGGCAAAACTCTTGTTGCAACTACAGTTGAACAAGTTGAACTATGGTAATGCTGGTGGGTTAAACACTGACCACGCGGAGTTAACATAACGGTTTTGTTGTTTTTCCATGTGAAAATACTATGGAACGTTGGTAGGTTAGCATTTACCACGACTATTTTTGTTGGAATTTAATGGTTGCATGTGATACATCTCAGGGAATTGCTGGCTGGTTGGGATCGCTAGCGGTTCCCAACCCCCAACCATAACTGCAATACATATTAAATATAACTTGCAACCTATGAATGTTAAGAACAAATGCATAGAATAGTTGATAATATGTGCGTGTACCCAACAGGAGGTCTGGGGGTCGATTCCTACAGACCCTCAACAAAATTTTAACACGTCATTTCAAGGACATGTGGTAGCCTCAGGGCTAGCCACGTGGCACCCTCTAATTGGCTTTCCCCAAACCGTACCTTCAAATAGAAAACAAACACTTATCAAACCTTGATTGGCTTGGTGGAAAGGAATATTTTGAGGAATATTCCTTTTTTTCTGACTGTACATTCCACTTTTTCTGATTGTGCATCCCAGTCAAACCTGGTCAAACTGTCGTAAATTTACTTGTTTGGCATGTCAATCAGAACGTGATATCTTCCTCATATGACATCAGTTTTTTGAACCATTTGCGGCGCCAAAATTAGGAAGATGATATCTACGCAACCATTTTGGTTTCAACCCAATCCTGTAACTTTGAATTTTGAGCAAAATTTATGAACTCCTGATCATTCCTCCCCATTTGGAAGATTTTGGACCCTAAAAGACTTGATTACCTATTCAGTGGATGAGGGTACAACTCCCTCACCTTTCCAACCTCCATCTATATTTCCTTGCTTGGTTTAGTGCCTTTGAGCCCAACTCAAAGGTAGTCAACACTTCCCCTCTTTGATGCTCTTGTCCACCTGTCAAGAATTGTATCTTCTTTGAGCTCATCCAGAAATTCTGGCGAGAAGAATTCAATAAAAGGTAGTTGAACATCATTTCATTGATCATCGATCAAAGGTGACTCATACAAACGTAAGTTTTCAACATTAACAATTGAATACATTTTCATATAAGAAGGCAAGTCAAGTTGGAATGCATTATTACCAACTTGTTTTATGATCTTGAAAGGAACATAGTGAATGGGTTTGAGATTTTTACCTTCCCCTTGCATCTTTTCTTTGCTAATTTGCAATCATACCTCATCTCCCTCTTGAAACTTGTGATCAACCCGGTGTTTTTCATGCCCCTCTTTGTATTTGCTTTGAATTTCTTAAGTTGTTCTTGAACTTGTTGATGTATAATCTGATTTTTCTCAATGAAATTTCGATCCTTATGAATGTCACTATGGCCATCAATTGCAACATCCTTCCCAAAGATGAAGTCTAATGGAAATTTTGGCAAATACCCAAAGCATACTTCAAAATGTGAGGTTTGTGTTGAAGAGTGCTTTGTTTGGTTGTAAGTGTGCTGAATGTAATGCAGTTGTTCATCCCACAACTTAGGATGTTTGCTTTAATATCCTCTCAATACATGAAAAACTGTTATGTTCACCACCTCGGTTTTTCCATCTGTTTGTGGATGAAAAGCAGTACTCTTTTTCAACTTTGTGTCCATATTTATCCATAGATCTGACCAAAAATTCCCAATGAACCTGGAATATCTGTCACTAACAATAGAAGTGGGCAATCCAAAATGAACCCAAATATTTTGAAAATAAAGTTCAGCAGTTTGTTCAGCAGTAATGGTTTTCTTACATGGCATAAGTATACACATTTTACTGAATCTGTCCACAACTGCATAAAGATAATCATGTTGCTTTCTTGACATAGGTAGACCTCCAACAAAGTCCATGGAGACACTCTCCCATGGCCTTGATGGTACCAGTAGTGGTGTGTACAACCCAATATTCCTATTACTAGGCTTACTTGTTGCATACATATAACAACCTCTTATAAAACGTGACACACTATCTATCATGCGAGGCCAATAACAATACCTCTATAGATTCACCACTGTTTTTCTTACCCCAAAGTGTCCAGCAATAAGAGAAGAATGATCTTCTCTCATGACACTTAGCCTCTCTCCTTGTGGAATACATAACTTGCCCAAATGAAACAACAAATTGTTATGCATGTGATAATATTTTTCTTCAACTTGATTCCCTTCACTCAAACTAGCATACACATCTTCAAAATCAATGTCATGTGCATATTGTTCTAGGTAACTTTCATGTAAAATATAATCATTTTTTAGTAAAGTAGAAGCACTAATGATTGGTCTTGAAAGCATATCTACAAATTTATTGAATATACCTTTTTTGTACCTTATAACTAAGTGAAATTTTTGAAGAAATCCCATCCACCTAAAATGTCTTGGTTGTTGCAATTTTGTTAGTGACTGCAAGTACTGTAATGGTTGGTGATCGATATGTACAATAGTCTCTTTACCCATCAAGTAGTGTTTCCACTTCTCAACACTTTGTACCAATGCATATAGTTCTTTTTCATATGTAGGATAATTAGTCACAACACCATTAAAGGTTTCTGAATGAAAGGCAATAGTCTTACCATGCTACAAAAGTACTGCACCCATGGCATAATCACTAGCATAAGTTTGTAACTCGAATGGTTGTCTCAAATTTGGTAATGCAAGGACTGGAGCTAAACTGATATTTTATTTTAAAGCTTCGAAAGCTTTCTGTTTTTTTCCTCCCCATTGGAAGCCTTTCTTCACACTTGTCACTGCATGCATAGGAGCTACGATGGAAGAAAAGTTAGCAATAAACTTCCTCCAATATTGAGTTGCACCTAAGAAAATTCTTACCTCGGTTACTGTTTTGGGTGTGGGCTAATTCAAAATGGCCTCCACTCTAGAAGGATCAATCCTCAATTCTCCTCTTCCTACAATATGTCCCAAATAGACCAAAGAAGTCTTTCCAAACTCACATTTTGACATCTTAAGAAACAATTTCTCTTTCTTCAAAATATGAAGCACTCTATTCACATGCAATACAAGATCTTCTCTTATTTTGCTGAAAATTAAAATCTCATCTAAGTACACAATAAAAAATTCATCAATAAATGGTCGCAAAACACTATCCATAACTTGCATGAAAGTTGTCGGTGCATTACATAAACCAAAAGGCATAACTAGCCACTCAAAGATCCCTTGTTTGGTTTTGAATGTGGTTTTCCATACATCAATTTCTGCAATTCTTACTTGATGATATCCACTTCATAAATCTAACTTAGTGAAAAAAATTTCTTCTTTCATTTGATCAAGAAAATCATCTATTCTTGGGAGTGGGTAACAATTTTTTACCGTAATCTTGTTCAACGCTCAAAAATCTACACACATGCGCCAAGTCCCATATTTCGTTGGTATCAAGACTATGGGTGAACTGCATGGCGAGGTACTTGCCCTTATGATTCCTTTGTCCAACATCTCTTTGATTTGCCTCTTTATTCAGCATTCTCCATTATCGACATATGATACGTACCGATGTTTGGAAGAGGACAATCTTGCTACAACTGAATCTCATGTTGAATTTCCCTTTTTGGAGGCAATCCTGTTGGCTCCTGAAACATCTCATGATGTCCATTAACCACATCATATAAATCTGATTTAAAATTAGGATCACATCCTTCAAAATATTCATGATTAATATCAGCTTTAGGCTTAATCATAAGAAGAACAAAATTCTTACTTGAATTTACCAGCCTCTTTACCTATCCAGCATTTACCATAGCAATGTTTGTATTCTTGCGATGTGCCCTAACAATGAACTCCTGGCCATATTTGAATAAATGATACTTGTTCTCATGGCCATAGAAGATCGCTTTCCGCTCATACAAGTAAGGAATTCCTAATAAAATACCAGTTATGTCAAGCAGAACCACATCTAATTCAACTGTGTCAATAAAGCTTGCAGTGATTGCAAACCTCAATATACATTTCTTTGAAATCTGTAGATTTGCATCCTTACAATTCCAACCCAATGGATATGGTTTTGGATTTGGTACGGTCTCATGGTTAATTTTATTGACCAAATCTTTAAAGATTAAGTTTTCTTTTGACCCACTGTCAAATAGTGTGTCAATCTTGTTATGCTTAGATATGACCCTCACATGAAACAATTCTATTCTTTCTTCTTCATTTGGAGTGTTTATGTGACAGTTTGATGTATTTGTACTGGGTTTAGTTTCAATTTATTTTCCCTTCATGTTCTTCAATCCCATGGTTGTAATTTTAGATTCATCACCTGAATCAGATCCTAAATCATGTTAAGCTATAGAATCAGTTTTTTGTTTCCCTTTGTTATTAGGTTTCTTTGGCCTCAATTCGCGATGTAATTTCCAACAATGAGTTTCATCATGGCCTTATTTTAAGCAATGTTTAAAAACCACTTTTTCTCCCTCTTTCTTAACAGATGCATTCTTTTTGTTTTTACCTTTTGAGGTCTTTTCCTTAGCTTTACCCTTAGAAGGCTTCTTTCTACCCTCTTCAGAAATGTTCTTCCATCTAGCTTCTAGATGTGTGGCTTGAACACAAACTTCATCTAGACTGGTGGGGTTAAAAATGAGAATATTATGTTGTAGGTAGTTATGTAAGCCTCCTATGTACTTTAGAAAGCTATCTTGGCTCTACAAATACACCCCTAATAAGAGAGCTCTTCTCCTAAATTCTTGGGTGTATTCTTGCACATTTTGTCCCTTTAATTGCCTAAAGTTCTGCGAGTTTATTATGGCTTTTTGCATATGAGCTAATGGATAAAACTGTTGTTTAATAGCACTAATTAAATTTGACCATGATAGAATAATATTACCATGTTTCTTGATTTCCTCTTTTGTCTTAGCTTCCCACCAAACAAGTGTTGCACCTTCCATTCTCAGTGAAGCTAATTGAATTTTTGTATCACCATCATGAAGGTTCTGTATTCTCCAATAAACCTCCAATTGCCTAATCCAATTATCTAGCTTTTATGCATTTACTTCACCATTAAACATTGGCAATTTGAAATTAACATCAAGTTTTAAAAAAGGATTTTTACCAGTGCTCTTGGACTTGTGTGGCTGATGTACTGAAGAAGAAGTAGAAGATGATGATGAAGAGGGTGAGGATGATGGTTCTCCATTGCCTCCATTTACTCCATTTCCCTTCTTTGACTTATCTTCATCATGTTGACCTCCTGAAGATCCTTGTCCTTCCTTGTGAAGTTTAGATCCTTCTCCTTCCAGCATCTCATTCCTTTCTTGATAAAGGATTCTAACCATCTCAGCCATGTTAGGGAATGCTTTCTTGAACACTCTTTCTTCCTCTTTGGGATCAACTTCTTCATGGATTTATCCTTCCTCATGAGGCATGCTTAATGGAGCTTCTACTTCTTTAGGAGGTGAACTAGGTGGTGGAGATTGTGGCAATCTTGCTCTCCTTTTCTTTGGGTCCTTTTCAGACCCTCGTGCTTCCACCAATTTTCCTTCTCTTGTTTTGAGCTTGAGCCTTGTAAGCATCTAAAAATTGTAAATAGTTAAACAATTCTTTTCACTAAAAAACACCAGAGAATAAAATCTAGCTTTGATGCCAACCTGATCTGAAATAACTGTATTAGTTTTGTTGTGCTAAGTCTCTTTTTATTTTAAAAACATCTGCATACTTGTCTCATTAGTTTTCATAAGGATTGAGGATTTTGTCCATGTATTGTAGATGATTTTTAGTGAATTAGAAGCATAAAAAAAGCTTAAATAAGACTGAACAATAGTGTAAAATAGAGAAATAACTCACCACATGAAATTTACACAGCAGGCATGATAAAGCAGTTCACCCCTCCTGGGCAACATCTGCTGGTCTAGCTCCCAATGGCATGTTCATCTTTCGTTATGCTCAAAATTTTGCTATTACATGTAGTTAGAACTCTCTAATGGATATTTTATCTACACCAATGGCTCTAGAATGCTCCAATTAGTCAAAAATGACTCTTCATTCACTCAGAATGGGCGAAAATTGAGTCTCAAACTCTTTTTCCCAGATTCACCTAGGAAAGCTCCACTAAAAGTGGAGAACTCCACTTAACTGGAGTTAAAATTGGGCTTGTTCACCAATTTTGGCACGCCCACTAAATTTTCTGCCAAATATTTCTGCATCATTAAATGTTTGCGGTTTGGCACATGCACCCCCAAACCTGCAAGTTTCATAACCGTAGGGCGGAACTCTTGTTTCAACTGCAGTTGAACGAGTTGAACTGTGGTAATGCTACCGGGTTAAATGCTGATCATGCAGAGTTAACATAACGATTTTTTTGTTTTTCCACATGAAAATATTATGGAATGATAGCAGGTTAGCATTTACCGCGAATTTTTTGGTTGGAATTTAACAGTTGCATGTGATACATCTCAGGGAACCGCTGGCGGGTTGGGAACGCTGGAAATTCCCAACCCCCAACCATAACTACAATACATATTAAATGTAACTCGCAGCCTATGACTGTTAAGAACCAATGCATAGAACAATCGATCAGATGTGTGCATGCCCAGCGGGAGGTCTGGGATCAGTTCCTATAGACCCTCAACAAAATTTTAACATGCCATTCCAGGGACATGTGGCAGTCTCAAGGCTAGCCACGTGGCACCATTTAATTGGCTCTCCCCAAACCGTACATTCAAATAGAAAATGGACACTTGTAAAACCCCGATTGGCCCGGTGGAAAGGAATATTTTGAGGAATATTCCTTTTTTCTGACTGTAGATTCCACTTTTGTTGAATGTGCATCCCAATCAAACCTGGTCAAACTATCGCAAATTTACCTATTTGGCATTTCGATCAGAACGCGATATCTTACTCATATGACATCAGTTATTCGAACCGTTCACGATACCAAAATCAGGAAGATGAGATCTACGCAACCATCCTGGTTTCAACCCAATATTATAACTTTGAAGTTCAAGAAAAATTATGAACTCCTAATCACTAAGCCTCCCTGCAAATTTGAGACTTAGATCACATCTGATGCTACCAAAAATCAACAGTTAGAACTTCCTAACATACCATGTCACTTCATCCTTAGCAAACCTGGAACTCACTGACACTCCTTGTCACACACTATTATTCTTTCATTTCCATGCATTTTGACCTAGTGCTCCCTTGATTTTCCCTAGCATTCACTAACACTCCTTAATACACATTGACACACCTTGGCACTTGGTACATCTTGACATGCTTCCCTAGCACTCTAGCATGCCTTGGCACTACCTAGCATACCTTTTCACTCCCTCCTTAGCACACTTGGAACTTACTAACACTCCCTATCACACACTATTATTAATTCACTTCAATTGAAATGAAAATAGTGCTCCCTTGTGTTTCTGTGGCACTCCCTAACACTCCTTATCATGCGTTGGAACCATACCCTAGCACCTGGCACATCTTGGCATGCCTTGGAACTTGAGATGTATTGGCATGCCTAACATGCCTTGGAACTATCTAGCATTTGTTAGCACTTCTTTGCATTCACCGGCACACCTTGGCACTCCCTGATTGTCACGCCCTTATAGATAACCTTACTTTTTCTGCGATTTGGGAACCCAAACAAGTAATTGAAAAAGTAGTGTTGTGCCTACTCCAAAGTCTCTATTTTTCTAAAACTACTTTTGTCTAGCCCCTTATTGCAATCATAGGCCTACCTCCTGCAAGTCCTATTGTAAAATTATCCTAACACACTTCGTCCTTAAGACACCATGAATTCACTGACACTCCCTGACACACTCTTATTCATTCATTTCCATACATTTTGACCTAGTTCTTCTTTATGATGCCTTGACACTCCCCAACACTCCTCACAATGAATTGAAACTATATAAAATTTTTAGCACACATTTTCATTCCTTGGCACACCCTGACACACCTTAGATATCATGGTCTCACAACTACCCTTACATTTTTTTCAACTTGGGAACCCAAACAAATATTTCCTTGACTACAACAACTTGACCAAGTTACAATTACTCTAACTAGACTATTCCTTGTTCACCTAAGAACTTCCTATAGCTGATCTTTGGAAACTCATGTTGAATCTCAAGTCATACAAGCTAACAAGTTATGAAGACAAGGCTCACATCCAATCGTGGTCGTAAAAAAACCAAGAAAGATAGTTTACATCTTGATATTCCATAACACCACGCACATATAACAATCCCTTGGCACTATGTGGCATGTGTTAGAATCCCATGCATTCCATGGCATGCTTTAGAACTAACATCCTAACACTCCCTGACACCTAGCACACCTAGAACTCGTTGACACTCCTCGTCACACTCTTATTCATCCATCTCCATGCATTTGAAACTAGTGCTCCCTTGTGTTTCCCTAGCACTTGGCCCTAACACACCCTAGAATGCATTGGCACCACACCTTTGCGCCTGACACATCTTGGCATGCCTTAGCACTTTCCATGTATTGGGATGCCTAACATCCTTTGAACTATCTAGCATGTGTTAGTACTTCTTGGCATTCCCTAGAACCCCTTGGAACTCCCTAGTTGTCATGCCCTCATAGATAACCTTTTTTTCTACTTGGGAACACAACCAAGTCATTGGAAAAACAATGTTGTGCCCAACCCAAAGTATCCCTTTCTCGAAAACTTCTTTGTCCACACCTTATCACAACAATAGGCTTGCCTCTTGCAAGTCCTATTCTGATCTTCTCCTAAAACACTTCATCCTTGGGACACTTGGAATTTGTTGATAGTCCTTGGAACACAATCTTATTCATTCATTTCCAATAATTTTTACTTAGTTCTACCTTGTGTTCCCATGGCACTCCCTAACACTCCTCAACATGCATTGACATTTCCCGGCATGTGTTAACACGTCTTTTCATTCCTTGGCATGCCTTGGCAATCCTTCACTATCATTCCCTCACAACTACCCTTAATTTTTTGAGACTTGGGAACTCAAACAAGTCCTGCCTCTATTACAATAACTTGACCAAGTTACACTTACTCCAACTAGAATATTCCTTGTTCACCTAATAAATACCTTATATAACTCATCTTAGGCTACTTATTTCCAATCTCAAATCATCCCACTTAACAAGTTACCAAGTCAAGGCTCATGTCCAACCATGGCCATAAAACAACTATGAAACATAGTTTACATCTTGACATGCCATAACACTCGGCATGTCTAACAATCCCTTGGAAATACGTGGTGCGTGTTAGCATCCCCTGCATTCCTTGGCATGCTTTGGCACTCCCTAGCACACCCTAGAAATTATTGAAATTCCCTGGCACTTTATCATGCCTTGGCATTGCCTAACATATAACCTTGTCACTTCCTCCTAAACACACTTGGAACTTGCTAACAATCCCTATCACACACTCTTATCACTTCATTTCCATGCATTTTGAACTAGTTATCCCTTATTTTTCCATGGAACTCCCTAAATTTCCCTAGCATGCATTGGCACACCCTGGCACCTAACACATCTTGGCATGTCACCCACTCTAGCATGCATTTTCACTACCTATCATACCTTCTCACTCCCTCCTTATCACACCTAGAACTTTTTGACACTTCATTTTCATGCATTTGAAACTAGTGCTCCCCTGTACTTCCCTAGCACTTGACCCTTACACTCCCTAGCACGTGTTTGTGCCACACCCTGGTACTTGACCCTCACACTTCCTAACACGTGTTCGTTACACACCCTGGCACCTAACACATCTTGGCATGCCTTAGCACTTGGCTTGTCTTGGCATGTTTATCATTCTTTGGAACTGTCTAGCATGCATGGGTTGGCATGGTTTAAGATTAAAGTTATTTGAGATCAATTATTGGAAAGTAGGAGAGAATTAATAGAGGAATATTTGGCACTTAGAATGCACTAACAATTGGAAATTGGCACATATTGGCACCTACACTACTACAAAAATGACTTTAGGGGAAATTTGGCCTGCGACGTCTTACCAAAACCACCTCTAGAAGTGTTTTTAGGGATTTAAGGGTCATTTTTTAAAACCCCCCCAAAATTCATGAAAATTTGAACTTTTTCAAGGGGTTTTCTAATAAACATCTCAAAAAGTGGTATCTCATGAATTTTGGAGTGGGTTTTTAAATTATTTCCCCTAAATATATTTTTCATCGTAGGTTTTTGAAAAATCCCTTTGAAAGTCATGAAAATTGAACTTTGGGGGGAGGAGGGGGTTCTAACAACTGCCTCTAAAAGTTTTTTCTGATGAATTTTGTTGTGGGGGGGGGGGGGGGGGTAGGGGGGGTTGGCAGATTTTTTAAATTACTGCCCAAAAATAATTTTTTAATGGAGGTTTTTTTAAGATCCCCCTAAAATACATGAGAATTGAACATTTGGAGGCGATAATTCAACAAATACCTCTAAAATTTCAATTCTCGTGACTTTGGGATTCAACATAAGTGAGATGATTCATCCTAATAAACAAATTATCCTCCTTGATATGTTCCATGTCGTTGGTAATGTGTATGCTAGTGTATATACTTCCTTTTAACCTTTGTTATTTCCTTTGTAATTTCCTTAGCCATATTAAACTGAAAGTGACACCCACAAGGATGGTTTGCCCCAAAATTCAGCTTGGAATACATGTCCCATGCCCTTGGTCTTATTTTTCCTTTATTAGCTTTATTAAATGAAAATTTAACTCGAGGTTGTTATAAAAATATTTTAGATTATGAACCAAGATACCTTTCAAGATTACTTCCATTTTCTGCCATTTTAGTTTGAAACTATAACTTATTTAACCTTCATGAAAAAAATTCACTGCGTTGTATTTTCCTCATTAAATACAATTTCTAAATTAGATTTCCCATTTTTAAGGATTGTCAAGTTAATCGAATTATAGGTGGCACGTATCAAACTTTCACCTACTAAGTATGGCTTGATACTTATGATATCTCCCCTTGTCTAGATATTGGATTATTATGATTCCATGTAGATAATTTGTTTTATGTAGGCTTTAGATATGTAACTTTGATATGGTAGGAATATCATACCTAGGTAGAGTACGTTTAATATTACCTTGGTTTTGTAGTGCAATTTTGCACGATGATAACAAGAATAATTGTGGGGAAATACTATACATGAGGAGTAGTATACAAATTTAAGGCACTCATAACCCTCATCTTAGCCATAGTACTAGATACTCTTCGCAAAATACATTTGATGTCTCCTCCCAATAGTAGTTATTAACTAAAAGGATCCATCAAACCCTATCTTAATTTCACATTTTTCTTCTCAATTAATCTAAATGTACAACTACCTTAAGAAGGGTGATGCTAAAAAAAGGGGCCAAAATTATAGGAAAGAATAGTGGCCAAATCCTTCTCTTAATCTATCTTCATTTCCCATGCCTTTTTTCCATATAAGATACATAATCCTTCCATATAAATATAAAATGAGTACATATACATATTTGTTTGAAACAAAACCTCTGGGATATACAAACATACAAACAACATAAATTTCCAAAAAATAAACTAACTAAGACTGATTCATCCCATTTATCACCTACCAGAAATTTTGAGATTCATACCCAAAACTACTGATAGAGAAAGCTCATATGACAATAGCCTCAAAAATATACATGCATAGATAAACAATACAAAAACTGAAAGTAAAAAACTGACATATTCTAGGAATTTAAATCAAGTGATCCAATGGAGCTAGTTGAAGATCACTTTGAATTTGGATAGATCCCCTCCTTAGAAGTCGAAGACCTCTTCTTTCTTTAAAACAAAATGAAATGATCCTCCACCTACAAAGATTTTTTGGACAAGAGGTCTTCCTACTGATTCCATTCTCTCAAGATGTGCTGGAAGAACAAATTTTGAAAGAGACGTTTGAGATTTTAAATGCATTCCATCCGGTGCTTCAGTGGGAGGACCCTCAGATGGCCCTTTCCAGAAAACCAACACACCATACACTTTGAATCGACAAAAACATGTATAATGGATATTCAATGAGGCTAGAAAAAATAATAGTGCACAAGCATCCACCACTTCTGCTTTAGTATTTTTCCCTACACCTACAGCCAACTAGATGCAAAAGGAAACATTTCACAAATGAAAATGGTGGCTCCCCCTCCGCAAACCTCTTCTTGATATGCTCCTTCAAAGAAGCCAAGGTTTTTAGATAGAGAACTAGGTGGAAGGTAGAAGGATCGACTTTTGGGAGGCTTCAAAGGCTTGACATAATCCGAAAAGAATCCCAAAATCTGGCCCAATATTGCAGTGGTATCTTTGGGTCTGCTTTCAAAGATGAGATTATTTTGGGCTTTCCAAATACCCAATCCAATGAAAATAGATAGTGCTTTATAATTTACCCCATTTTTATCACACCAAATAAGGCACTGTTCAAATGACAACATCGATCCATTGACCTATAATTTTAATACCCCTAAGACATCTAACTAGAGGGACCTAGAAAAGGAACAATTAAAAAATAAATGATTGAAAATTTCTAAATATTTTATTCAGAGAACACGGATATTTGTCCCATGAAAAATTTTCCGCAATAGGCAGTCCCAAGTTTGAATACAATTCTCTAAGGCAAGTGAGATAAAACACTTTAGTTTAGGGGTAATAGGCTAATCTCATAATTTTGAATGCCACCAACTAACCCTTTGCAAAGGGTAGCTTTATGATATAGCACAATAGGCATGGTGAGCTGTGACATGGTCGGATAAGGAGTTCCATTCCCATTCAAAATAATCATTCTCCTCAGATAGTGTAAGACCATTAACAATGAGGGATTTGGTGAAATTGTCCCACTCCACAACAAAAGTACCCCACAAGCCGAAATCATGGGCACTTTTCCATCTTCCAACTGTGAACAACTCCGAAGGGAACAAATAAACCCAAAAAATTATGGTAACACCTTGAGCACAAAGATGGTTGGAAAGCTTAGGGGAACATCAATGAGAGCACAAAAACACCTACTTCTCTAGCATCTCCTATAATACTTTTGTGGGTTTCATTAATCACCCTTTGGTTAGTGTCTGCACACTAGCCTAGATTATAAAGTAATTTCCTTACAATCATAATCAACTAGGTGTATTCTCTATTAGAAAAATATGCAAAGATAGAGGGCCAAGTTCCACCAAAATGGTTCCTCCTACATACCTAGTACCCCCATTTATTTGATAACAATACTACCCTACAAGCCACGAAATGTCTATCATATCCATGAGGTCAACAACAATTTTTGGTTCAAGATATAACTAACTTGGAACAAAATTAACTCTAGAGCCTAAGGTATTTTTCAACCCCTAATGTTTATGGACAAAGAGATATCAATTTTCTAAAGCATATGGGAGCCAAACTATCACCAACTTTCCATGTTGACTCCCTATATTAAACATCATGGAAAATATCCATAGATTATTTATCCTTACTAAACAATACGTTTCATTAGAAATGATCAACTATCATTAACATGACATTACTACTTAGCTGCACTTCTTGACCACACAAAAATTATTTTGATTTCACCATAATTCACCTACAATATCACAATCAAACCCCTCAATAATTTGTAGTGACACAGAAACCCAACAATTTTCATACAATTAATAATTATTTATAATTAGAAATACTTCCCTATTAACAAAAAAAACTCACATTCCATTTAATTCCCCTTTAAAATCACATTTTTATTTCATTTAACTTTAAGATTTCATGGGATATCTGGCTTTAAAATATCAAAATTGATCATTTCCCTCATTTATTTCCCTCACGCTGCAAGGTGTGTATCTAGGGAAGGAAGGGCATAGCCATGCCATCGCAGGTATGATCTGATACATTTGGTTGAATCAGGATATTGGATTCTCGGTTCCTCCAATCGTTCTTATTCCATTCTACATAGGGGATTTGGACAAGGTTCCCCATATTCTTGGGTGATGGCCCATCCCCAAGCCTCTATCTCTCTTTGCAACTTCAAAATACTTCTAGACAAGCACAACTAGGCATTCAATAGGCTATATGTTTAGGATTCCATGGAGGAATATGAATTTGAAGGCATGGGCGATAACAACTTCACCAAAGAATACAATAAGTGCCTTTCCAATTCGAAAATTAGCGAAGAAGCAGATAAGAGAGTGAGAATACATTGATTGCAATAAGGAAATAAAATCTCCTGAGATCATAGGTGGTCACTAGCTAGATTCTCTAGCATATATGGATTGTGATGATCTAGTCATCCCTAAAAATTCCAGAGACCCAAAAAGGGCGTTCATATTTTCCTCAAAAAGGGCCTGGGATTCTCCTGGACCCATATTCCCAAGAGTCCTAAAGCAAAGAAATTGGATCCTGAGGAAATGACAGTTTACTCAGATGAGAAGCATTAAGGCGCTATTCCAAAGGAGAAGCTTCTAGAGGCTACTAAATCCACTCAAGAGGTAGCTAACTACATTTTGTTTTTATTGTTTAATTATAGGAATCATTGCAAGAAACCATCCCATGAGGGGCTTCTGTTGGATTAGGTGACGAGTCTGAATGGTAAATATTCTTCCAAAATGGCCTATTTCTTTCATGTTATGCCATTTAGGTGGTGCAGACCATAGTGAAAATGAAACCTAGTGGTTGGGTTAAACTATTCTGACCTCACTAGTGAACCAATCTTACCTTGGGTGTCCTAGGTCGATCAATTAGGCTTCATGGCATTCTCATTTTCTCACTATTTTAACTATTTCTTTGTTTTCAATCCTTCTTTCCTTACCTTTTCTCATATTTGTAATTCCTTGTTTCCCTATTAAAATTTTATGGTTACCGGTGGAGTGTATTTTTTCTTTTGGTGTCATTAATCTAGGATGTTGTAAACACGTATTTATTTTTAGATGTAAATTTTATTTTAGCATGAAACAAATGGAAAACAAGCAATAAAATGGCTTGTTCCCTAAAATTTGTGCATTGCGCGGCTTAACATTTCAAGCATGGGAAAAATAGATAAAGGATTAAATTGAATATAGTTTATGTTGTTTTTGTGATTGATGATCTCAATTTGAATGAAATGTATAGATTGGAAGATGGCATCACAGATCAAATGACAATGGGATCTCAAAAGCTAAAAGAAAAGTTGATAGATTCAACCTAGAAAGTGGATCAATCAAGCAAGAGTGCAAGATTTTGACCAAGATTCAATTAAAGCTATGAAAAATTTTGTTAATAGTGAATTCACCAGGGTTTTTTCTCCCAATGTATGATCATGCTTAAGATAGAATCACCACAGGAGAGTTCTTAGTAATCCATTCTCGAAATTCTCTTAACTTGCTTGTAGTCACACCATAGAGAATTCTAGGATTATGTTCCCTCCATAAAGCACTCTTTGAGGCTTCGTAGGCATAAAATGATGCCACAATTGTTGGGTGTGGATCCTGATTATCTTGTTTACTTTGTATCATAGCATTGGACCCCTGTACCTTAAATGGGGCGGCAACACCGCTCGTAATTAATCGCTGCTGTGGGGGGTCCAGGGGGGGCAGCAAAGACTTTATGGAGCCCCCCCCTGGTGGGGGGTTTCAGGGGAAATGCCCCCAAAGGAAAAAACAGATGTAAAATTGCCTTGTAAAAGTATAGTAATTTCTAGTCAATCTGGGCCGTTCATTAGGCGGATGATTTGATGGTAGAAGTTATGTTTAGTTTAGGGTTTTTTTCCCTAGAAGGAAACCCCTCTCTTTGTATGAGGGTATTTTATTGTGGCTCTGTATTTACATGTGTATTCTCTGAGCGGGAAAGAGATAGGGAGACTATGAGAGAGAATAGAGGATATTACAAAGGATCTTCTGTAGGTTTTGTCTCTTCATTTTGCTGGATAATAGAAAGGAAGGACTGGCTGTTCGGGGTGGACGTAGCCCAAACTAGGTGAACCACGTATATCTGTGTCTCTCTGGTTTTATGTGTTTTGTGTGCTTGTATTTTCCGCATATTTTATGTGTTGCATTTCTCCATAATATATAATTTTCTAACAACTGGTATCAGAGCCAAAGGTATATTTGGCTGATAAACTTGTAGGAAAGAAGGGTTCCTGGTTTGAGTGGGAGCAATGGAGGAATATGGTAAGTTTAGGGTCGAGAAATTTAACAGCCAAAACTTCCCACTATGGAAGATGCAGATGGAAGATTATCTGTATCAGAAAGATCTATACCTACCATTGAGCGGAAAAACAAAGAAGTCGGTGGCCATGACAGACGTGGAATGGAACATTCTCGATAGAAAGGCACTCAGAACAGTACGGTTGTGCCTTGCGGCATCTGTCACCTTCAATATTTCGAAGGAAAAAACAACAGAGGGTTTGATGCAGACGTTGGAAAAACTATATGAAAAACCCTTGGCCTCAAACAGGGTATTTCTTATGAAACGATTATTTAATATGTAGATGTCGGAAGGTGGATCTGTTGCAAACCATTTAAATGATTTCAATACAGTTACCAGTCAATTAAGTTTCGTAGGGGTAAACTTTTATGATGAAGTTAGAGCTTTGTTATTCTTGTGCTCATTGCCAGAAAGATGGAATGGTTTAGTTATGGCCATTAGTAACTCTGTCTCTGGATCTAGTACTTTAAATTTTGATGATGTTGTCGGTGCTATCCTTAGCGAGGAAATGTGATAGAAAAGCTTCGGTGAGACATCGGGTAATGCTTTGAGTGCAGAGTCTAGGGGAAGAAGAATGGAAAGAGGAAAGAGCTCGGGATATCACATTAAATCAAGGAAAGGTAGATCCAAGTCCAGATCGGGGATAGTGTGCTGGAAATGCAGAAAGAAAGGACACCTAAAGAAAGACTGTAGATCTCGAAACGGAAAAGAAGGAGACACACAGCAAGAAAACAATCATGAAGAAAATGTGATAGGTGATGTGTTACAAGATTCTTTCATTCTTTCTTTCAAAAATGTTACTAATTCTTGGGTTGTAGATTTAGGGGCTTCATTCCATGCCACACCTGATAAGAAATATTTTCATGACTATGTTCAAGGAGATTTTGGAAAAGTTCATTTGGGTGATGATAAACCTTGTAAAATTGTTGGAATGGGTAAAGTTCTTGTAAAACAATAGAATGGAAACCAAAGGCTACTAAAGGAGGTAAGGCATGTTCCAGATCTGAAGAAAAATCTAATTTCAATAGGGCAGTTAGGTGGTGAAGGTTGTGTGACAAATTTCACGGATAAAAATTGGAAGGTCACCAAAAGAGCCCTGGTGATAGCAAAAGGTGAAAAGGTTGGTACATTGTATTTATGCAATGGTATTTCTAATTCTATTAATGCTTTAACTTCCAAAGGAGTAGATGCAGCATTATGGCATCATAGGCTCAGACACATGAGTGAGAAGGGGATGAATATTCTTTACTCAAGAAATTTGTTGCCATGTTTGAAGAATGTTGATTTGGATTTCTATGAAAATTGCATTTATGGAAAACAAAAGAGAGTCAGATTTCTCAGAGTTGGGAAAGAAAAGAAGAGCGAAAAATTGGAGCTTGTGCATACAGCTGTATGGGGACCTACTTAGGTATCATCTCTCAGTGGCTCTCGCTATTATGTTATGTTTATTGATGATGCAACTAGAAAAACTTGGATTTATTGTATTCAAAATAAATCTGATGTATTTGATACTTTCAAGAAATGGAAAGCTTTGCTTGAGATTGAGACAGGAAATAAATTGAAGTGTCTCAGATCAAACAATGGAGGTGAATATTGCAGTAAAGAGTTTGATAGGTATTGTTCAGAGCATGGAATTCGTAGAGAGAAGACGGTTCCAAGAACACCACAAGAAAATGGTGTGTCAGAAAGGATGAACAAAACAATCATGGAGCGTGCAAGGTGCATGAGATTGTATGAAAAATTGCCTTTAAAATTTTGGGTAGATGCTGTAGATACTGCTGTTTATCTAATAAACAGAGGGCCTTCAAGTTCCTTGGATGGTGGTATTCCAGAGGAAGCATGGACAGGTAAAAAGGTAAACTACTATTTTTTAAAGCCTTTTGGTTGTGAGGCCTTTGTCCATATTAATAAAGAAAATAGAACAAATCTTGAGGCAAAATCAAAGAAATGTACCTTTATTGGATATGGTGCTAATGATTTTGGTTATCGCTTATATGATTATGAAAATCACAAAATCATTAGGAGCAGAGATGTAATATTCAATGAAAAGGTCTTGTATAAGAATCAACTGTAGGAAAAGAAACAGGAAAAATAAAGCAAGGAATACACGGTTCTTGATGAGATAACTGAAAAATTAAAGGTGCCTAAAAATAATAATAATTAACAACCACAGCAGCAGCAACCACCACAACAGCAACAGGTACTTCAAGCACCTGAAAGTGGCGTTAGAAGATCTACCAGCATAAGTATACCCCCTGAACGATACTCTCCTTCATTATATTATTTATTGTTGATTGATTCTGGTGAACCCAAATGTTATGAAGAAGCAATGCAGGTTGAAAGTAGGAAGAAGTGGGAGCTAGCCAAGGAAGAAGAGATGGACTCCTTAATGCATAGCCAGACTTGGGACTTAGTCAGGTTTCCTGCAGGTAAAACTACATTGTAGAATAAATGGGTTTATAGTTTGAAGGAAGAAGATGGAGGAAAACAGAGGTACAAAGCTAGACTTGTGGTGAAGGGGTTTGCACAGAAGAAAGGTATTAATTTTGATGAAATATTTTCTCCTGTTGTTAAAGTGACTTCAATCAGAACTATTTTAAGTCTTGTAGCAGTGGAAGATTTACATCTTGAACAGTTAGATGTAAAGACAACATTTCTCCATGGAGATTTGGAGGAAGAGATATACATGCAGCAACCAGAAGGATATGAGGTCAAAGGGAAAGAAAAATTGGTGTGCAGGTTAAAGAAGAGCTTGTATGGCTTAAAACAGGCTCCAAGGCAGTGGTATCTAAAATTTGACAAGTTTATGTCTAAAAAAGGTTATACTAGATGTCACTCTGATCATTGTGTTTATCTGAAAAGGCAAAATGATGGCAGCTATATTATATTTTTATTGTATGTAGATGACATGCTTGTTGCAGGGTCTAACATGCGGGAAATAAATGTGCTCAAACAAAAATTGGAAAATTCATTTGCAATGAAGGATTTGGGAGCTGCAAAATAGATCCTTGGCATGAGAATAACCAGAGATAGGAAAAATAGAAAATTAACATTGTCTCAGAATGAGTACATAGAAAAGGTGTTGAAAAGATTTAATATGCACAATGCAAAACCAGTTAGTACACCTTTTGCTAGCCATTTCAAACTTAGTAAGGAGATGTGCCCAAAGACCCAAGAAGACATGGATTATATTTCTAAAGTTCCATATGCATCAGCAGTTGGAAGCTTAATGTATGCAATGGTCTGCACAAGGCCTGATATTGCACATGCAGTGGGAGTTGTAAGCAGGTATATGAACAATCCAGGAAAAGAACATTGGATGGCAGTAAAATGGATTCTCAGATATTTGAGAGGTACCACAAATCAAGCATTATGTTTTGGTGGTTCAAACATTGCTCTACAGGGATATGTTGATGCAGATATGGCAGGTGACAGAGATAACAGGAGGAGCACTACAGGATATGTATTTACTGTAGGTGGAACAGCTGTCAGTTGGGTTTCAAAAATCTAGAGTGTTGTTGCATTTTCAACAACAAAAGCAGAGTATGTTGCTGCTACAGAGGCTAGTAAGGAAATGATTTGGTTACAAAGGTTTATGGATGAATTGGGTAAGAAGCATGATATGGGCACGTTATACAGTGATAGCCAAAGTGCCATTCATCTTGAAAAGAACTCAACATTTCATTCCAGGACTAAACACATACATCTCAAGTACCATTTCATACGGTCAGTATTGGAAGATGGAGAGTTGAAGCTAGAAAATATACACACTAGCCAGAATCCTGCATATATGCTAACAAAAGTTGTAACCAGGGAGAAACTGAGAATGTGTTCAGTTTCAATTGGTCTTCAAGGATGACGATGAAGATGATAAACATCCAGGTCCAAAGAGGAGTCATTGTCCAGCAAATGAAGTAGTGGTGGAGTTGCTACAATCAGTCTCCAAGTGAGAGATTGTTGGGTGTGGAGCCTGATTATCTTGTTTACTTTCACTAGAAAATTTGGTGAAATTTCCGACGGCCAATTCGTCGCTATTCCGACACAACGTCGTCACAAGAGCGACAGTTCGAGGGTGGGAAAAACGTGGTTTGCCATACCGTCACAGTTCCGACGCACTTAAAAAGTGTCGCACTATCGACACTTTTTCCGTCGCTTCGAAACAAGCGTCGCTCTTCCGACGTTTCCCGAACCGTCGCGCTTCCGACATTTGTAAATTGTCGCACTTCCGACAAAATGTGGTCCGACGTTTTGAACGTCGCTCTTCTGGCATTTGTAAACGGTCGCAATTCCGACGCAATGTGGTCCGACATTTTGGACATCGCTCTTCCAACGTTTGTAAACTGTCGCAATTCCGACGAAATGTGGTCCGACGTTTTGAACGTCGCTCTTCCGACGTTTGTAAACTATCGCAATTCCGACAAAATGTGGTCCGACGTTTTGAACGTCACTCGTACGACGTTTTTATACTGTCGCTCTTCCGACGTTTTTAAGCTGTCACAATACCGATGCTTACAAGGCGTCGATATACCGATGGCGGGTTCAATTTAAAAAAAAAAATGAAACTTTAAAAGAGGAAAAACGTTGTTTTGAATATATTATATGAAGTAAAATAGTCCATGAAGTCATTAAATTTTCACATCTGAAGATTGGAACCCAAATATCCATCCAGAAAAGTGGAAGTCCCACCGCAGACAATGATAGAAAAATACCCCATGTCACATACAGGGACATGATATAAAACCCAGTAACGGTCCACATGGAGATTATCGACAATCTGAGAAAGCATCCAAATGTGCCCGAGGCATCTATAAGAAAGTGAAATAGCAGTATAAAGAATAGTAAAGCAACAGATAGAGTACCGACGTCCATTGTTCCAAATACAAATTAAAGTACCCAAAATCCTTGAACAGAGAAAAACGCTAATCATGTGAGGAGTGTGATATGTCCAAAATATAAAAGGACCATCAGACCATATCAATAAACCAGCAACATAGACCAGCATCGCTAGTTTTGAAGGCAGAGTGATAAACATTAATCATTTTTTTTTCACAAGAGAAAAAACGTTGTTTTGAATATATTATATGAAGTAAAATAGTCCATGAAGTTATTACATTTTCACATCTGAAGATTGGAACCCAAATATCCATCCAGAAAAGTGGAAGTCCCACCCCAGACAGTGATAGAAAAATACCCCATGTCAAATACAGGGACTTGATATAAAACCCAGTAACGGTCCACATGGAGATTATCGACAAATCTGAGAAAGCATCCAAATATGCCCGAGGCATCTATAAGAAAGTGAAATAGCAGTATGTAGAATAGTAAAACAACAGATAGGGTACCGACGTCCATTGTTCCAAATACAAATTAAAGTACCCAAAATCCTTGAACAGAAAAAACGCTAATCATGTGAGGAGTGTGATATGTCCAAAATATAAAAAGACCATCAGACCATATCAATAAACCAGCAACATAGACCAGCATCGCTAGTTTTGAAGGCAGAATGATAAACATTAATCATTTTTTTTTCAGAAGAGAAAAAATGCTATTTTGAATATATTATATGAAGTAAAACGGTCCATGAAGTCATTACATTTTCACATCTGAAGATTGGAACCCAAATATCCATCCAGAAAAGTGGAAGTCCCACCCCAGAAAATGATAGAAAAATACCCCATGTCACATATAGGGACATGATATAAAACCCAGTAACGGTCCACATGGAGATTATCGACAATCTGAGAAAGCATCCAAATATGCCCGAGGCATCTATAAGAAAGTGAAATAGCATTATGTAGAATAGTAAAGCAACAGATAGAGTACCGACATCCATTGTTCCAAATACAAATTAAAGTACCCAAAATCCTTGAACAGAGAAAAACGCTAATCATGTGAAGAGTGTGATATGTCCAAAATATAAAAAGACCATCAGACCATATCAATAAACCAGCAACATAGACCAGCATCGCTAGTTTTGAAGGCAGAGTGATAACTTGTCAACACATAAAATAGTATCATAAAGCGGATACAGGAAATGTGCAGAGACATGTACTGTTGATATACACCTCACACAAAAAGCATCCATGATAGAGAAAAAATATGTATAAACCCAGGGTCGATTGTATGT